>OY998240.1:76141676-76741676 GCA_963922005.1 Cornus suecica | reverse complement strand
CAATTTGGACTTTTTAATATTTTATTGATTTGACTTGACTAATGTACAATTTTCAATTTTGCTCTTAATGATATAGTATTATGGTAGAGTCCGGTATTTGTTTAAAGTTAGTGGAAAAATGATAGTTGGGAAAAGTGGAAGGTTAAATTATATTGGAATTCGAATTAGACACGTATTTTGGAACAAGTAAAATTGTAATAATAAACTACTTATATGGGACAGAGATAGTAATAAATTGTGTTTTTAGAGACAATTAATTGGTTGTTGGTTGTTTACAAGGATCATTATGATATGGGGGCACTTAATTAAAATGGTCTCCAGCTTACTAAAGTGAGAGTCCTTGAGGTCAATGGATAACTTGTGTAAAGCTACATTATATTTATAAATTAAAATGCTCTCTACATGGTTTCAGTACAGTTCGAACTCTTGACTGTTTAATAATACTAGTAATATATTACTCTAATATAACAAAAGGTGAATGATGTAATTAATATATTAAATGATAAAAAAAAAAATATTTTCTCCATAAATAGAAGAGAGTACAAATATATTAAGAAGGGCAAGATAGTCTTTTGAAAGAGAATAGATACTTATCGGAACAAATTGATAGTTTAAGTAGATTCAAATTTTTTGGAATAATTATACAAATCTCTCCCGAACTATGATATTATTACACACGGTTCCCTTAACATTTTAATAATGTCAGAAACTTCCCTTAATTGCACGTCCGTTATAATAATTAATTCATTTTGTTCAAAGTCAATGCCGAAAATTTATTTTATTGGTCAATAAAGACATATTATAGACCAAACTTTCTATTTTATCCTTGCAATTACATTTGAACCCTTACTTTTGCATTCAAAATTACTAGAATATTTCAATTTTTTTTACCAAATTGCCCTCATATGTATTTTATATAAACTCATTTGAATGTTAGTTTATACCTACTCTCTCTCTAAAAATCACTAATCCACTCTCTACAAGTATTTTGTCGTGACTTGAGAAAGATAAGAGACGCATATGAAATGACAGTTGTTGGTACACATGATTTTCGTCAATATATTTGAGGGCAAAGTAGTAAATACACCATCATCTAGGAGATTCTCTAAATATCTCTAAAGATAGGATGGTATATACATCATTTCACTATTATTTCTTGCCGGACTGATATTCCGATAATACTAAGGGATGTTTTTTATATTATTAAAACGTTAGGAGAATCGCATGCAATTATACCCTAGTTGAGGGGGAGATTTGTGTAACTATCCCATTTTTTTATTTTGATTTCATATTGTCTTTGTGTATTTTGGTTTTCAATATTTTTTTATATATATTTTTTCCTCTACTTAACCTCTTATGTTATTCATAGATATTAGATACAGTGTTACTAAAGTTTTGAACAATTTTAAGTTATGAATATAGTATCTGTTTTTACTTAAAATTTTTATCTTTTCTCTCATGAAAAATAATTAGGGGTGTGAATGGAGACAATTCATACATAAGACAATGGAATTAGAAATGTTGTGATATGGTAATCTAATGTGCCAGTATTTCAAGTTGTCTATTTGGACTTTTAGTTCATCTATAGAAACAAATATGTCCCTATTTCCCATTCAAAAAAAATATATGCATGTCCCTATTTTATTTCATTTGACAAAAGCTTATGAAGAGGAAGATATTGTTGATGGAATCTTATAATAAATACAAATAAATGTCTCTCTCATGGGACCTTATTTTATTTTTCTCTCTTTCATAGTTTTTGTCATGTGCTTACGATAGCATCAATTGACGAATTATGGGCCTCTACGGTTGTGTATGGATGGTAACGTGAAAATGATTGTCTTCATTTCATTTGTCCAAACAACAATCCCTTTTTCTAAGACTGACTTTAATCATATCTCTTGTTGGTTTCTCAATAATAATGCACTATCATGGCCTTGCCCTAGTGATTAACAATGGTACAATTTAGATATTTATGAAGATAGAAAGATTGATAAAATATTCTATTTTTGTAACAAAAAAATTATTCGTGACACTATGAGGAAAAATATATTTATCCATAGATTTTTGCACATCATTTTATGATTAATTAAAAATTATTATTTTTTAATTAATTTTAACCTTGACATCATCAACTCTTTGACTTGGCCCCGTAAAAGAAGGCCAAGGAAAAAGGATGAGGGACTTTTTTAGACTTTCTCTTTTAGTCATGAGAACCCAAAATCTCTCACCCACTTCATAAACAAAAGGGAATCAAATGTATTTGCAACATCACTGTCATCTTCATTCTATCCCCCTTTTGAGTTCGCCTGGGCTTCCGTCTCTCTTAGTCCGCCTTTGGATTCTTTGATTATCTGTGATTCTCTCATATTTGTATCTTGATATCACCATTTATATTACTTCCCCTGACCCAATTTATAAGGCATTTTTGAGGAATCCAATTTTTTAAAATGTGATATTGATAATGAATGAAATATCAACTTTACCCTTAATTCCACCATAATGATGTAATGATTTATTGTATAAATGATTTATAATTTCAATACTTGAAGGGTAAATTAGTAAAGTGGTATGATAAAGTGTTTTGACTTTTCAAATGAGACACTTATTTTGGGACGGAATGAATATTTATTATTGAACCCCCTTCATATGTGTATATATTTCATTTTATATATCCATATTTGGATATAACTTTGATATTTATTTGGGTATTGGACTATGGTGCAAGTGTTCAGATTTTTGTAACTTCACTTCAGTCTCAATTTGAGTCGCATCATTACGGATTTACGAATAGAATATTCATTTGATTTTGGTAAATTGTGCACAAACAAATAATGTACAATTTTAGAAATATTATGGATGACGTGAAACTGAAAATTAACTCAGATGGATTCCTAGTATAAAACTAAAATACCTTAAAACGTACGTGATTTGATTTACAAAGTTTCATGAAATGAACATTTGAATTCGACAAAATCAATGACAAGCCATAAAAAAATATGTAGGGGCAGAGGTACACAATGGAATTTGAAATTACTTAGGAGGTGGAATAAGCTGGTAGAGGGGAGGGTTGAATAGATTTTTTATGAATGTATTGACAAATTAAAATATTAATTATGGAATAGTTAATTTTAATTCAATTATTTAACAATATAATTCACGCAATAATAAATATAGGTGCAGAAAATAAAGCAGAGACAACATTAATATTTTTACGTGAAAAAACTCGAAGTAAAAATCACAAATACACTCTGGTATTGATGCACTATTAATCAAAGAATTTGTACAGACTCTATGAAGTTGGGACTTACAATAATTTTGATTTGCCGTTTTTCACTCGACGTCTGAAAGTCTTGATTCATTCGCGTTACCACGAAACTCTCGCTTCAATCTCTGTACTCTGACGGCTCCGCTTCTCAATATATCAAAGAACCACGAAGCTTCCCGCTTCGATCTCCGCACTCTGATGACTCCGTTTCTCAACGGATCAATGCAACCATGTTGCAACTGGTGGTGTGATATTTTTTCACCAACTAGATCATCCAATTATGCATGAAGATCTCAAAGGTTGAAGCATAATTGAATAACCTTCAAAAATTCAAGATAATCTTGATATAAGATGATCAAGCAATCTCTTTCTCGCACTCTCTGCAAACGAATTTGATCTGTAGAAGAATTGCAAAGCTCTCAAAAATATAATTCACAACCTACACCTTTTTTTCTCAAGTTTAACTCCTATATATAGATAGAAGAATCTCCAATTAGGGTTAGGATTTCTTTTCCTCCAAGACTTTAACTTTTGACCATAACGTCCTAAAAAATTAGCCAATATACCAATAAAAACTTTTAATCATGTCCCAAAGTAATTAAAAGTGTTAAAATATTTGCAACAAACTTTCTTAAAAATATACAGTCACCTATCCCGAGAACTCGTAAAGTGGTTCGAGTTCTCGTAGATACAAAGTTGTCGAGTTCTCGTGGAAGGTCAATGAGATGTTGTAAATGCCAGTGGTGCCCAATAGCGGCTAGGGATGGCAATAATACCCTCTTCGGTGGAGAACCGCCTTGCCTTGCCCCGTTTATCCGGGGTTTGGGGACCCAATTATATAAATGGGGGCAGGTATAAGGGTGGAAAAAAATCCCCTATTATATTTGGGGCTGGTATGGGGAACCCCTGCCCCGCCACGGTTCCATATATATATATGTATTTGATATTTTATACACATACCAACACACAAACCTACATATATATATATAAATAAGTGATGAGTCTTTTACTCTTTTTGATGCCAAAAACATGCGTATTTTCAAAAAAAAAAAAAAAAACAAATGGTGGCATCCACTAATGCAAGTTGCAACCCATGTGCGTAATCTCGTTTGGCAATCATTTGTTCTGCACAAATCAGGTACACACATAAACCCTAGTTTTCTTTCTTCCTTTTGCTGTAGAATATATATAGGTATGAAAGGGTAGACACGAATCAGATTGGACTAGATTAAGGATATTTTGGATCCGATCCACTACTACCGGATTTTCAATTTCCGAAACCAATCCAATCAATTTGTCTAACGAAACCATTCCAAACCAGACCACGGTGAACCGGATTGGTTCAGATCTGATTCGCGGATTGAAACATAAACCTATATTAACTAAATTGAGGAAATAAATTCATACACTGTACAATATTAAGTGAACCACAAGTACAAGTTTAAAACATGTGATGACCAGAACAAAAGACACACCTACCAGGTGATGACCAGAATAAATTCATACACTGCAGTATATTAGGACTTAAAAACACAACCATGAAACTGCAGTAGCGTAAGGATTTAAAAACACAACCATGAAACTGCAGTAGCACACTACAATGAAACTGCAATAGCACACTAAAATATCAATCCACCAACTAAAAAAAATAAAGAAAATTACAAATACAACAGGTAATGAAACTGCAGTAGCACCACCTTTTGTGATACAATGCTCTTTGTGATAACCATGGCCCAAAGAACTCAGAAAATGAGATTGTAGCACACCCACCAAGCTAGAACATAAGCAGTAAATAGAGTCAGTAGACACAAATATTTTATAGTGAATTACTTCAAAACACATATATTTTATAAACATAAATTAATAGTGAAAAAAAAGTTACCATCAATAATGTGACATTGCACGCACTCCGGTATTATCTTCAAAAGTTCCCAAGTACTAGTTATGGCTACAAAAGTAAGATTGAATTTAGTTAATTATTAAAAAATAATTATATATAAATTATAGTGAATAAATAAAATATATTTAATTTATAGTGAAAAAATAAAGCATACTTGATTTAACATCAAAAGAGTCGAGTGCTTCAATTTCTTCCAATTGTACTTCAATTTGAATCGGCACTTGCGAAACACGTAACCAATCTTGTGCACAAATCAAGACTTCAACAACTTTAGGAGAAAGAAAACTACGAAATTGATTAAGGACACGACCCCCCATGCTAAAAGCTAACTCAGAAGCAACAATTGAAACATGAATAACTAGGATGTGATGAGCAACTTTGGATAGAATTTCATACCTTGAAGAATTTACTTTCCACTAATTTAAGATGTCAAAAGTTGAGTTTTCATTTTTCCAAGTAGTTTCTTCCAAAGTAGTGAAATTAAGTTTAATTGATAAAACTCTCAATTCAAACTAGTGAAATTGACAACCTTATTAATTTTAAGTAGTGCAATTGATTGAAATTAATTTCAATTGAATAAATCCTCAATTCAAAGTAGTTAAATTGAGTTCAATTGAGTAAATTCCAATTCAAAGTAGTGAAATTGAGTGAATAGTAAATCTCATTTTTAAAGAAGATATACATCTTTATATAATACATTGTTAGTAGTATATTTTAATGAAAATATTATAGATATAAATAGATAATTATTTAGTGTAAAATATGTTATTATGATTTAGTTTGAAATAGTATATTAGTGATATGATATATTATAATTTAGTTTAAAATAATATATTATGTGATATATTATTAATATAAATATATTAAAATATATATAAACAGTACCGGATTAACTGGATTATCAAAAATGAAATCTAGAACCGATTCGTAAAATACCAGATTCGGTATTTTTGTATCCATGCCTAATCCAATTCATAATGAAATCGATCCAAAATGTAGGGATCGGATTGGGTGGATTGGATTTTCGGATTCGTCAGATTTTTGTCCATTCCTATAGGTATGTATATGTGTAAAAAATTCATTAATTTCAGGATCCGGTTCCAATTTTAGACACGTTTTGCTTTGTTGTAAATTATATGTGTATGTATATATGTAAAACATACAGTACTTTCAAGATCCAATTTGATTTACTAGAACTTCAAGTTCACATATATGTATATATATGTATGTAGATCTATGGATTATATATGCGTATGTATATGTCCTAATTTTTTTAAAAAAATAAAAAAGAAACCGGGGCTCTAGGCGGGGCCTACATTAACGGGGACGGGGGCGGGGCGTGGCAAAAATAAAAAAATTAAACGGGAGCGGGGCAGCTATGATGCCCCGAAATTAAACGAGGGTTGGGGATAGGGAAGGTGATCCCCGCCCCGCCCTGCCCATTCCTAATAGAGGCTAGTGACGACCTAATACCTTTGAAGTGTTTTCAGATTTCCACCAATAATGGTAGTGACAGACTATTATACTGAGAACTCGACATGGGTCCCTAATAGGTGTTAAATATTAGTCATTTTGACCCCTTAACTCGCTATTGTTATGTCCTTTCATTTCATTATTTGGTATTTTTATGTTGTTTGCGTGTTAAAGCATGTTTCAAGAGCTTAAGGAATAAATAGAGCTAACTTCGATGAATTAACTGAAGAGTGTGTTCTTTCTATTCAAATAGGAGAGTCAAAGAGGAAGTCCGAGACAAAAATGGCTCCCAGATGGTAAAAACGGCATTTCCAGAAACTGTCATCTTCAAAAAAAAGTATCATGAGTTTAAGACGATCGTTTTGGTGCATTCACGAAGAAAAATGGTTTTTCATAAAATACCTACGCTTTTGCTTACACTTTCAGTTTCAAAAAGTGGTTGGAAATCATATTTCTACGCTTGGACCTACGCTTGAAGCGTATGCCAGGTACGCTTGAAGCGTATGTGCGGCAAGAATTTGTGGTTTTTGGAAAGTTTTGCATGTTCTACTTTCGGTTCGATGTGAAGACGTGCCTATGACTCCAAACCTCTATATACATGTATATACACTTATATATATCAGAAGTTAGGGTTTACATGAAGTTAAGAGTGAAAAGACTGAAAAGGGTCTCGTTACACCATTGCCTATATATACACAACATATATCAGTGTGAAGGGGTGGTTGATTTTTGAGGAAACGTTCATTAGGGTTGTTCAGTTGTGGAGGTTCACGTTCATTTAAACGTACTGCCGTGGAGAGCCATATTCAAACCTAGAGATCCAGAAAAGAAGACTATGGAGATCATTTCTACATCACCGATGTAGTCACCTTCCACCATGCCCAACTAACTCGGTATCTAGGGTTTTCTAGCAAAACCCTAGTCAAGTAATGCAGTTCTTTCATTGTAACGAGGGGAAACTGTTGACCATTCTGTGATGATTGTAGTAGTTAAGAGATCGTACTGATTTGCAATATAAAATTATATGTTTGTTCTAAATTCTTGTCTTAGATGGAATGAATGTATTATTTTGCATAACTATGATTATTCAATATGAGCAAGAACTCGAATTCTTAATTATGATTTTCTACACAATAGTGGTAATGAAACTTGAGACCCTAGGTTGACATAGGCCGTGCCTTGACGACTTAATATAGACATGCTTTAGTTTATTTTCATGTAGTAAGAGTAGATTAGAGTAATATAATTGATATGTACTAATTAGGTCAGTCATGAGACGGGTTGTTGCAATCCGGTTGATGATACTCTTTTTTGGGGTCGTATTTAGCTATTTACAGTATGACATGATTCACAAGTTATGGATCGCCCTCTTATAATTGATACAGTGATGAACTATATTATGCGGTTAGTGGTAGAACGATGAAAATCCTAGTTTTCCCTCTCATCTGAATCACAACCAATTTAATTTGCTTTCTAGATAATTTTAGTTACAATAAATAATTTGGTTTTTGATCGCCCAAACAAACTATTTTCAGAAAATATAATTCAGTATTTTTGGATTGTTAAAGTGAACAATCTTAATCTATGTGGGATTGATATCCCTTACTCAAGCCATTGGTTTACTATAATTGATATGTGCGCTTGCGTAGAGTAAAACCTAGTGTCGTTAAGGTATCATTTTTAACCACATATTTTTATACACTTGACGTCACATCAGTCCCGAGTTCTCCATAAACCCAAAAACTCAAATTTTCTTTTTCCTTTTCAGCGCTGCTTCCTATCATTCCATTTGTATCTTCACCATTTTATATTTGATTTGTGATTGAAGAAGCTTGTTGAATACTTGATCACATACTTTGCTTGTCCATGTTAACTTTCTTAACACTATCTAAGCTTACAACACTCAATATGATTTTTGTTCAGAACATGTCATTACAAACAAATGTTCTTACAGTAATAAAACAGTTAATTCTTATCATTTTCTCTATATTATAACGCTTAATCAATTTTATATTGTTTATTAGATAATTCTTGGATTAATTGTTTCTTAATCTATCTTACCTTGTAGAGGTAGAACATAGAATTAATATATAATTTAAAAAATAAAAATTAGGGGCTGATATGAGTATTATTTATGACGCTTGTTATCATGAAATTAGATAGCTTTTAATTCTATTTGACATTTATGAGTTTAATTAGTCAAATAAAATTTAATTGTAATTGGTCTTGTCAACATTTTAAATTGGATAACTCTAATATTGACTCTTTCACTTACTTCATTTTGATTTTTTTTGTTTTGTTACACTTAGTTTTAATACATATAAATAGAATCATACTTCAATATCAAGTTAGGATAATGACTTTCGTTTATTTCATATCTAAAATTTCTCAAGATTTTTATTTATCCACTTGATATTTTGAAAATTCATTTAATCCTAGCTCATTCCCATTTTGAGCGGAACAATTCTTTCTTTCCGGCCAAGTAAATTTGTTTTTTTTCTTTGGAAAAAATAAAAATTAAATTTATATCTATATCTATACAATATTAAAACTGCAAAGAGTTTGAGCTCCTATATATATAAATTTGTATAACCCCATCATACATGAATTTAGTAGGAGTCCTATATGCTCCTATTTTATTTTATTTTTAATTTGTATAACCCCATCGTATTTCAATTTAGTAGGAGTCCTATATGCTTCCTTTTTATTTTATTTTATTTTTTTAACATATCCGAAATAACAATGGAGATTTCAGATATGTCCTATATTCTACTTTAATTAAAATTAAAATTTTAAATAAAAATTAAAATTTTAAATAAAAATATCTTGAAATACAGAAAGTCTAAAACACTCAAAAATACTAATTTTTTTTTATATTTTTAATAATAGTATAGATATAGATATATATACTATTTTCTCAAAATCAAAATACGTATGGATTATTTTTTTCTACACTTCCAAATTCAATGACTAGCGATTGAGAGAATAGATGACGTGTTTTATTGGTAATTGTGAAATATTTTTTGAAGTATAAAAGGCGAAAACACATACTTTTATAACTGAATTTCTTAGATAATTGTTACAAAATAAATAATATTAAATTTCAAAAATTAATTTGTATGGTTATAAAATAAGCACGAGGCCTTATCATTTATTATTTATTTTTACTTTATAAGCATGTGCTGCCAAATAGTTTGTGGTTATAAATTGCAAGTTGCAACTTACAAGCAATTGAAATGCCACGTCATTCTTTGCGTCATCAATATTATGATATACATAAGTAACCACCACAGTTATCTCTTATTGGCTGCGCAACTCCAGATAGATCATGTCCATTCATTAGCCTAACCGAGTAGGACCCACAATGATTCATCGCCTATAATTAATTGGCGACAAAAGTTGGAAAGTCTTCGATTAACATTTTTTTCTCTCTAGAAAAAAAGGATAAATAAGATTTTGTTACGTAACCACGTTTGTGCAAATTACACATTTATTAACCATTAAGGTGCGTTTGGTTAGCGTGTGAAAGGAAAAAAAAAGGAAAAATCAGTTTTCGCATCAGTACATTTTTCTCAAAACTTTTCTCACATAAAACAAGCGAAAATTTTATTTTTCCGTAAAACTTAACCTTTTATCAATCAATTTTACAATTTTAACCATAATTGTTTCCTATTTTAATTAGTTATTTAGTTTGTCCGATGTTATTTTTATTCACAAACTTTAACCAAGTTAGTGTTTCTTCTCTTTTTACAGAGTCCAAAATAGTGGTATTTTTTATTACTTAGAATTAGAATTATAACTAGTAAATTATTTTATCGTCTTTATTTTTTAATAATTTTTAATACATTTCGAGTCAAAAGATTAAATAATAAAATCATGAAAACTTATGTATGATATTGCACTAGTTATCTATTATACATGTACAATTATATTGGATAATCATCTTAGAATTAAAATATATTATTAAATAATGATAAATTTATACGTTATATTTAGGAGTATGTCAAGCTTAGGTAGTGCTTGCCATAATCAATAATCTATATTTAAAATTAAACGGTTAAGATTTAATTTTTACAACTCTCCCTAAACTTTCGTCATCTTTTTTTCAATCAATTTCTATAAACGTCTAATAATTCAATCTAAGAAAAAAATATAGAGCCTAATTTTAAATATAAATATTTTATAAGTGAATTAATTTATCATTATTATTATTATTGTTAAATATCTTACTTATGTTTTAGAAAATAAATATATATAAATAATTAACTATTAAATGTTTAAGAAAGACTCATTATATTTGATGTATTTAAAATATAAGAGCAATTTCAGAATTAAAAGTTATTTTCTTTTTCATTTCATACTATTTAAACTACCAAAATGATATTTTCTAATAATTTTCTTCAAAATTTTTCATCTAACCAAATACTTATCGGAAAATTGATTTTCTTTTTATTTTCTTTTCACTTTCACTTTCCATCACATTTCCGTCTAAATAACAAATTTTAGAAATAAATTCTTCTAAATAACAAATTTTGTAATGGAATTGTAATATAAGAGTGCTATTGACTTTCGCGTCCTAAATAATTTTTGAGGAGTTGTTTGGTGGTTGAAAAATGAATCAAAGCAGTCAAATTAAACAATATATTTGATTATAATTGTTCAAATTTTATGAAATACCACTGCAATTTATACGCACCTTCCTTAAAAATTTGATTAATTAACAAATAAATTACATCAATTTTTCTTGCTATTTTAAAAAATAATACATGAATAAAATATTCAATATTAATTACTTTGAGATCCTTTGAAATATTATAGCAATATTGATGAAAAATTAATTTTCTTTTCAGCACAAGTAGTAATCGAATTTATTTTATTTTATATCTATATAGTATATAAGATACAACAATATATATTAATTTAAGATGTTATTATTGAATTTTCTTATTCTTTTTTCTTTTTTAGCATATTGATTTTTCTTATTCAAAATACTATTTCAACAATATTACAGTTTCATTTTATAAAAAATAAAAACACAGCAAAATAGAAAAATCACACCTTTATTTTAAAAAAAAGAAAGAATCTTGGTGGACAGCCTTGAAGTTAGTGTCCAATAAAACCCGGTACGACCTCACCTCTCTCCTTTATCTCATCTCTCTCACTCCACATACTTAGGGCTCTAGAGAGAGAAACACAGAGAATCAAAATGGATCGCTTCTCCGTGGTTTCAGTGCTCCTGGTCCTCATGATCGGCGGTGCTGCACATGCATCATCCACCTTCGATGACGAGAACCCCATCAGGTTGGTCGTATCGGACGGTCTGCGTGAGCTCGAGACCTCCGTTCTCCAAATCGTCGGTCAATCTCGCCACGCCCTCTCCTTTGCCCGCTTCGCTCACAGGTCTCTGTTATACTTGCACATATATATAAATATTATATATATATATATATATATTTGTGTATTTATATGTATATGTTTTGCAGGTATGGGAAGAAGTACGAGACAACGGAGGAGATAAAGCTCCGATTCTCGATCTTCTCTGACAACTTGAAAATGATTAGATCGCATAACAAGAAGGGCCTTTCTTACACTCTTGCTCTTAATAGTAAGCCCTTTTCATTTATTTCTATTTCTATATATATACACACACAACTATATAGTACTTGTATATGAGTATGTGATAAGAAAGTTGTTGTCTGTGTTCTTTGTGGTTTGATTTATCTATTTTTTTCAATTAAATTTCTGTTGTTTGACCAATTAGAGATTGATACCTTAGCATGATATGATATTTTTTTCTCTCATAGTATTAAATTTCAAACAGCAATTTATTTGGGGGATAAAACTTGAAATTGTGCCCTTTGATTCCACAATTCACCTAAATAATACTCTCTCATTCCCAATTTATAAGTCCCTTCCGGGAAATCCAACTTTTTAATATGTTGTATTGGTAATGATTTATAATTTCAATGCGTGAAGGTTAAATTAGTAAAGTGGTATGATAAAGTGCCTTCACTTTTCAAATGAGACACTTATTTTGGGATGGATAAAAGAGTAAAAGTGAACACTTATTTTGGGACGGGGGAGTAATTTATTTATTTATATATATATATTTTTTAAAAAATAAGCATTCCATTAGATTTTTGGAAGTTCTTTTTGAATTTTGAATTGTTTTGACAAACACGAGTTGACTGTTTAAACCGGGGTCTCAATAGTGGCATCTTCAATTTCATGGTTGTGTTGCTTATGTAGTTTATTGCTGATTATTGTTGTTTTGCTTATTTATCATTATTGTATTTTTTGGAACAGAATTTGCTGATTGGACATGGGAAGAATTCAGTAGCCTCAGGTTGGGAGCTGCTCAAAACTGTTCTGCCACCTTGAAGGGCAACCACATGATCACTGATGCTGTTCTTCCAGAAGCGGTATGTTTCTAGTGAAAAGTACTGGTTACTGATGTGTCACAGTTGGTGTTTTTTATTCGGAGCATATGTTAAAGGATGTTGGATAATCTAGAAACAGTTTTAGCTTTACGCGTGAATCTTCTGGTTTGATCTGCAGTCATTTATAGTTTTCCCAAGTAAATGTTAGTTGATATATTTAGTCAGAATCTGTTGTAGCTTATTGCAGGGTACACACAGTATTTCACACTGAATATCATTCAAATAAATTCACTTCCTGTATGCAATGATGTGTGAACACCTTTACCAGTTAGAAAACTCAGTTAAATATGAATTACCTCGAGGAAAGAAAATCATAAATATTTGTGTGTATATGTACATATATTTATGAATGGCCTTGCCGACGTACTTGTAATTATTTCCACAAAGTGCTTTGAGAGGCTTGCTGTTAAAAGGATTAATGGGTACAAAGGAAAATTAAAAATGTAAAATTTGATTTATCTATTGATGAAAATTTGATGAGGGGTCTTTTCAGATGACTGGTTTCGTAACAAGTATAATCTCACCTTTGTTTCTGTGCTCTACTATAGAAAGACTGGAGAGAAGTGGGCATTGTCAGCCCTGTCAAAGATCAAGGCCATTGTGGATCTTGCTGGACATTCAGGTATGATTTAGTAAATATCAAACTATGCAACGCTGAAATTGCTAAATCGTAATAGCTATTCTAACCCAAATATTTCCTTTTTGCAGCACCACTGGATCTCTGGAGGCAGCTTATGCACAGGCATTTGGGAAGGCGATCTCTCTATCCGAGCAGCAGCTTGTGGACTGTGCCCGGCCTTTCAACAACTTTGGCTGCAATGGTGGATTGCCATCTCAAGCCTTTGAATACATCAAATACAATGGCGGCCTTGACACTGAAGAAGCATACCCTTACACTGGAAAAGATGGAGTCTGCAAATTCTCATCAGAAAATATTGGTGTCCAGGTCCTTGATTCTGTCAACATTACCCTGGTAAGTTTATGGACAATCCCTGTGTGAATTTTAAAAATGTTGATATTGTGCATTTACAAGTGTCTGTATTAAGAACTTGAACATTTCTGTTGACTTTGAGCTGGAAGACATAGACAGGGGTTAAGTTGGCTATCCTTAGGATAGGCTTCTTTTATAGACACAACGTCATGGAGAAAAACAGACCCAACTAATGTAATGTGTGGTTGTTTCTTCCATTCATTTTCTACCTCCAGTATGCTGTGCGAGCCAGTATTCACTCATTTCAAACCAATCTAATTTAAGAAAATTGCACTATATCACGCTTATTCTTAGGTTGTCTAATTTGATACATAGCCCAAATTGTGGACCAAGTTCAGTTAGATGTAGACAATAGGAATCCAATGGGATGCTATGCTATCAAATTGTAGGTGAGACATTCTTTGTTGGTTGCTTACTTTCAAACATCAATTACAGGGTGCTGAAGCTGAACTAAAGCATGCAGTGGGAACTGTTCGGCCAGTGAGTGTTGCATTTCAGGTGGTGCAAAGTTTCCGATTTTACAAGGGAGGAGTTTACACCAGTGACACATGTGGCAGCGATCCCATGGTGAGTTTTTCTCTCTTATCTTTTCGTGACTTGAGGAAAGCAAAGATTTTCTTTACACTGACTGACTGAGACTTGGTCATCATAATGATGTTTGCCACATTATAAAGTTTAATTATCAAGAAAAAGTTCACCAAAGGTATGTAGCCTAATTACTTCCTCGTCTTGCAAGGAGAAGTTTGAGGGCATGGTGTATTGCGAGTGTGTGTTTCTTGCCAATGAAAAAACGAAAAACAGAGAGGGAGAGAAAAAAGAAAGAAAAAGAATATCAAGAAAAAAAAAAAAAATCAAAATCTGACATGAAAGATTTGTTTGAAATTAGGCTGAATGCAAACATCATCATCTTCCAACAAATTTTAATTCCTATGTGAACTTATTTGTGTTATGTCAATGTATGTGTGTACACAAGTAAATAATGAATGGAGCTCAGCAACCCTTCATTGTGCGTGTGCACACACCAATATATACATTTATGATGCTAAACTGTTGCTAAAATTCACCAACTTTATATGGCAGGATGTGAACCATGCTGTTGTTGCAGTTGGGTATGGAGTTGAAAATGGCGTCCCATATTGGCTCATTAAGAACTCATGGGGAGCAGACTGGGGTGAGCATGGCTACTTCAAAATGGAGATGGGGAAGAACATGTGCGGTGAGTTTCCTCTTTTAAATATAATCCTTATCGAAATGGTCCAAGCCTGTTGCTTGATCCTCTTTTCCCCTCTTTAAAGTGTAGAGTCGTTTTCGAATTTTGTACCAACATCTTTGTGTATATAGTAGGTGGAATATTATAGGTTACGAAAGCCACAGGGCCATTTGAAAACTTTATTCACTCGAAAGAATCCATCTAAATGCTTTGAACTAATTTGAATCCGTTGCTGTAGGTGTTGCAACTTGTGCATCGTACCCCGTTGTTGCTGCTTAGTTCTTCTTGAAGAACTGGTCGCCTCTTTCCCCCGTTGTTGCTGCTTAGTTCTTCTTGAAGAACTGGTCGCCTCTTTCCCGGAAAGATTTGAATCGTCTTCTTCAGTATGGATGTCCTCTATAAGGTGTACCGATAGTGATAGTACTTTACGCCTTATGTACAAAATAAGATCCAAAACAAGTGTTCTATTAATGGTGAATCTGATGTGAACCAAAACTACCCATGTAAATTTTCATTAAAATTGGTGTGTCATAAATTTTACTTAATGAATTGTCTATGTGAATATCTTGCTATGATGTCAACTCTGTTTTTATTTTTATTTTTCCTCAAAAGTGTTGGAAATATTGAATGAAAAATTAGATTATAACCTATGCTGCCACTAATATGGATACGGGAATTGTAACACCGATACGCTTATAGTGTGAAAAGATACGCTTACAGTTTTAGTTTCGTTTCTTCTCCAAACAACACTATTACAGTTTCAATACCTTTTCCAACCAATGTGTCTACAGTTTGAATACCCTTTTGAGGCTGTGTTTTTTCATTCGTGGTTGTTCATGTCTATAAATAGCCCACCTCGCATGTCATTATATATATATATATATTTTTTTTTCAGAGGACTTCTCCTTTTCATCTTCTTCTCCCTGCATATATATATATATATGTATTAGGGTTATATACGGTTTGAGTACAGACACATATTTGTGTTCGCCGGTTTGTGAAGATTGGAGTGTTACTTCTTCATAGGCGAAATCCGTTATATCTTGGGAGTCAATTGCTTGTACACCTTGAGCACCGGAGAGGGTGCAAAATTGTCTTTAAGGACATTGTGATACACTGTGAGTTCATTGTTTTCTGTCTATTCTCGGTTATTGCAAGTCTATACATATACGTTTATCAGTTTATATTTCATCTATATATATAACAGTGCATATTATAGTTTTACAATCTTGATCTTGTTGCAGTACTGTTATATATATAAGCCTTCGGTATATACATATATATATACCGTTCTATTTTGTGACTATACATATATATTTATTTTCCGAAAATTATTTTGTAGATATATATATATGTATATTCGAAGTATTATATATACTGTTTCGTATATAGATTTAGAGATATATATATATATAAATTGTGTAGGCCGAATATATATATATGCATATACGTACATGTATAATCTGTTTCGAATTGTTTTTATACTACACTGGTTTCTTTATATGTCTTTATATGTTATATGTTTTTATATATATAAAACATGCTATATATATTCCGGTTCTGTATCTGTTGATAACAACTTAAGACAGATATGTATGTTTTTTTGTATACATATATATTAGATAGACTATTATCCATATATATATATATATGCTAATACATGTTTAAAGATATATATATACTAGTTTAGTTTTACTGGGTAACAATCACAGTGGTCTTGTTTAATTGAAGACAAACATTGTTTTATACTTGCGTGTGTATACATATATATATTTACAGTCCTAATTTATACGAAACTGGATTTTATTGTTGTTTCATGTGGTATACAATTGTGTATATAAATATATTTTGTACCGTGTGTATATATATATATATATTTGTAGATGCAGAAAAATACACAATAATGATTGGGGTAAAAAATTGGATCCTTTATTCAATATTTCATCACCTTTTTATACACAATTTGATCAATGGGTCTGTAATACCCCGTATTTAAATAATTATGTTATTTCTTTATTTATTTTGGATGGCATGGTGGGTATTTTAAATTATTGAGTAAGGGTACTCTAGTCATTTTATAACTATTAGGTAAGTTGGTTATTATGGGATCTGATAAGGGCATATTAGTCATTAAGACGAGTGACATGATGGTTATTGTGGCAGATCTAGGGGCATTATGGTCATTCGCCATAACCTAACTCCCCCTATATAAGCATAAGGATATTCAGCCTATTATCTCAAGACTATGAAGAATTCAGACTTCTCTCTTCTTAGTCACTCACCTATATACATATACACACATATATATATATATATAGATAGAGAGAGATCTAGAGAGAGAGAAAGTATTTGGTTCAGATCTGGATTCGGGGTGTAGTAAGCTCTCCAAATCATGCAAGACATATGTTCTACTCTTCCTCTTTGTACTAGAATTCGTAACCTTTGTTTGGTACTCCTATAAACTGTTATACATTAATTTCGTATATGTATGCTTATGAGTATTAGCATGTTCAATTATGTATTGATATATAGTTATATGAACATGTATGTGTAGATCCGTAACTATATATGTATATATGTAGTTATATGAACATATATGTATAGATCCGTAGCTATATGTATGGATATGTAGTTATATGAACATGTATGCGTAGATCCGTAACTATATATGTAGTTATACGAACATGTATGCGTAGATCCGTAACGATATATGTATATATGTAGTTATATGAACATATATGTATAGATCCGTAGCTATATGTATGGATATGTAGTTATATGAACATGTATGCGTAGATCCGTAACTATATATGTAGTTATACGAACATGTATGCGTAGATCCGTAACTATATATGTAGTTATACGAACATGTATGTATAGATCCGTAGCTATATGGTTATATGTATAGATCAGTAGCCATATGAGCATATATGTATAGATCCGTAATTATGTTAAAAACATATGTATAGATCTGTTATAATATGTTGGTATTTACGTATATATATGATGATATATATTATGTTATACATATATGTATAGATCCGAAAGTATATGTATAAATCATGTGTATATGGATAGAATTGTGATATTTATAACCACTCATGTATAGATCGGTTATAGTAGGTTTTGATTCATGATTACATATGATAGTATATATTCTGTTTATACGTATATACATTTACTTGTAGTCATATGTACATATTTGTTTTACCATGTTCATGTCCATAAATATATACGCAATTTATTATATTCTGTGTAGACTTGTATGAATTTATATGTTATTATAAGTCACCACGAATTATACTAAAATATGTATATTCGACCGTATAAATGAATAGTTTTGACCGTATAAATATACCGTATTTCCTAGCGCTGGGGCGCTGCCCCAGACCCCGCCAGGGGGGCGCTCAGGAAAGGTCGCCCCGCCCCCCTGGACCCCCCAGGCTCGACTTTTCCAATTGTTATACATCCCCGAATAAAGAATACAAGTGAATTAATAAATTCATAAAATCATAAGATTTAATTAAAAGGAATATGGTCGGGAGATTTAAAAAGGAACCACAAGTAGGCTGACTAATAAACGCAGTCTCACTAGTACCGCGGGACTTGGATGAGTTGTCACGGCATGACTGAGTTGCCAGGTACGTGATTATGGTTGGAAATGGAGATGATGGAAATTTGACTTATGGAAGGAATTTATGGTATTTGTTTTATATCTTCACGGTGGTATTCTAGTAAAATAAATAAATAAATAGAAGTAATGAATTTAATTATATTTTCATGGTGGTATTCTAGGGAATATAAAGTATAGTAAGGTATATTAATATTTATTAATATTTTTGGGATAGGTGTCACTGGGAAAGGGGATGGTTTTTAGTACTCTGTTTGGGATCATGTAGAGATGTACTTGCTCGTGGGTTTGACCCACCTTTGTTGATATTTCAGGTCCTCGGCAATTGCATCCGCAGGGTTGAGGATTTGTCTCTCCTGTATTCTCGGTCCAGCAGTTTCCTTCCACTACAGGGTAGGAATTCAGTCTTGTTGTGGTTAAAATAAGTTTGTGTGGTCTAGGGGTCCATGTTATGGGATTCCCAAGTTGTATAAATTTGAACTTAAGTTATTTCAAAGATGTATTGGGTGTGGGATCTTTCCTGTATAAGTGGTATCATCAACTCTTATTATCTTATCTCTATTTTATGTCTTATCATCTGTGCTTATTTTTGTCAATTGAAGATACTCATAGTTTTTGTGTATGGGCCTGGCCAACCTATGCATGGAAATTGTGGGTGTTACAGGGTCAAACCCCTTTCCCAAGTTTATCAAATTCCTTAAATCGTGGGATTTGATAAACCCCTTTTTCTTTATGGACTCTATAATCCATAAATATGACAACTCTTTAACTTGTGGATCACTTATATTCTAGAATCTTCCATTAACCCATTATTTCTTTAGCCCACCTGCTTTCGGCCCATCCGTCTTCGGCCCATCTATTTTGGCCCATCAGTCCTGTGGCCCATCCTGGTTGGGCCACGTATTATTTTGACTATTACACAGGCCCCTGAGGTTATGGGCTTTATGGTTTTCTTTTCAAAGCCTATGGCCGAAAATTGAATACCCTAATACTTATATGTATATATTCATGCACTTTATGGGACATGGTGGGGATGAGTTGTCATGCCATCATTATGCATTTTAATGACAGTTCAAATTAAGAGGCCATTCTCTCCTCAATTCTTGCACCACAACGGCTCCTCGGGTTTTATGCAGTCTCTTGATATGCCTCCTCTATAAAAACCCACTCTATGCTTTTCATTTATTCATTCTTCATTTTCAACCACTATCTGCTCTCAATGTCCATCTCTGAAGCACGTCCCTCTCCACTCTTTGAGGGAAGAACTTTTTCGTTTTGGTCAGTTCCAGATTTTCCAGTAGCACGATAGTCTGCTTCCATCCGAAGCCTCTCCTTTCGCATCACAGTTAACTGAGTAAGTCGTACGGTCTCTTCCTTTCTCTTTATTTTCACCTCTATCTCCCTTTTGTCTCTTCTACCTTTCTTGACACTATGTCTGATAGCGACGACACCCGGTCGGTAGAAGAAGTCGTCTTGTCCTCTATTACTGGTACTGATCCCACCAATAGTGACAGCCCCCAGTCCAATAGCCAAGGAGCCTCAAAATCAACTCCCCAAAACCCCGACCTTCCGGGTTCATCAATGAATGAATCTGTGAATCCCAAGCCCTCTGAACCATTCGTAGTGGCCCCACTTAAGAGAGCTCGTCCTGAAGTAGACGTAAAACACCTTCGGGCTGAGACCCAAGTACCCAAGGATTTTGATGTGGCCCCTTACCCTGGTTACCTTGATTTCACCAGAAGTCAGGAACTAGCGCCCGGTAGCATTCTGTTATCGGCATCTCACCTTAAGGTTTTGAGGTTTCCCCTTCACCCCTTATTTCATTATGTGTTTTTTATGCTAGGCTTACATCCCCTTCAACTAAACCCAAACAACCTCAGGATCATGTCCATGCTCCTGTTGTACAATAGGGATATGGACCTAAATTTAGGTTTAGCCGATCTGCTCATTTATTATTTTTTCCAAAATGCCAGAGCGAGTAATGGCATATACAATCTCTTTCCATTCCATGTTCGGAGTATATGTACTGACACCGAAAAATGTGATAAGGGATGGAAATAGATAATGGTAGTTGTGAATGACAACTGGTCTTACCCGTTTCTCGTATATTCCCGATCCCAAGTACGTTCGGTGCCATCCGTCTACCCATCTTCCGCCCCCTTCATAAAGTCTCTTGCCTTTGCGAACACTGTGACCTTCATCGGGGGTATTATGCCTACAAATTTCTGGGTTATGAGGATAGGGACATTCCCCTTACTTTCGTAAAACAACGTATAGGCCTTTTGAAAACCCATGTCTGGGGCAAAGCCCGATCTGCTACTGACCTGTTGACTTTGGAAAATCTGGAGTCAATTTCTAATTTGGGCGCTGCTGTTGACAGGATGAACTTGCCTGACAAACCGCTTTCTTCCAGACGCCTTCAAGTTCCCGAAGGGGTCACCCTGGTTGATGTTATACCACTCTCAACAGCACCGCCGACGACTTCGGTACCTTCTCCTGCTCAGAATTCGGTAGCTCCACCCTAGCCTCCAGCAAATCCTCCAGCTATCAGGACCCGATCCTCTACAGGCGGTGGATTGGCCAATAAAAGAGCCAGGACTTAAGCCGATAACGCTTCTACAAGCAATAATCCCCAAGCTTTAGAGGTATCCCGTTCTTCAATTCCCTGGGAACCGAAGTTCTTTCTACCAGATGGGACTCCGGTCTGTGCTGATCATCTTACCCTTACCCAGCCAGAAGCTCTTCGGGCCATGGCAAAAGGGATATGGACTCCAGCTGATAGGGCCGCTCAATCCAAAATCACCAAGATTGATCTGCCGAAGAAGACTTCCACTATGGTCATGGAGGTATACACTTGGTTTTCGCTTTGAAACTTTTGGTTCATTACTTATTGCCATATTTATATACTAATGTGTCTTTTCTGTGCAACTTCTCTATGGGGTTCAGGCCTACAACAACATTATGGAGATTGACGTGAAGGAAATGGCCAACCTGAAAGCCTAAATTAAGCAAAATGATGCCCATCGGGTTGCTTTAGTAAAAGAGGCAGATGGTCTTCGTCAGACTGTCTCAGAACAGAAAAACCTCCTGGAGATCGGTGAGGCGGAGAAGCGGGCTTTGACTGCAGAAAAGCTGGCTTTAGTTGCTGAGCTTGAAGAAGTGAAAACAGCTAACCAGAAGATGGCATCTGAAAAAGCAGAGTTAGAGAACCTTCTGGCTCTTGAGCGGGCCAAAGTGGAAGTGTGTCGCCTAGGAGGTCTTGATATGTACAACCGATACTGCGTCATCTGTGATCTCCGATCGGCTAGAGCTTGGCGACAGAGGCACGAAATGGAGCATATTCCTTTGGAAGCTCGGGAGTTCAAGACCGCAGAGGAATTTGATGCCCACATGGGAGTACCTATGCCTTACAAAAACCCTCCTGCCTCTGAAAATGAGAAGCGGTTCGCCGCTATTTTGAAGGGAGAAGAATATCATCCTCCCGACCAGTAGAATAGGTTTTAAGTTTATCTGTATTTACCCCTTCTAAAAGGGTATTTTTGTACTTTCTTCCTTTATCAATGAAAATAACTTTCCTCACTTTAGTGTTCATTTTGTTTTTCATGCAATATTCATTGGCTGACCCTTGCTCCTTGTTTGTCTCATATCCTATTCGAAATTCAATACTTAGGATATTTTAATAATGGTACCTTCGGGCATTTGGCCCCTCAAGCTTGTCTTTGTCCTCTAGATAGTTCAAATCAGGCTTGAATTTATCACTTAGGAAAATTTTAATTAAACATGGAGCCTTCGGGTATCTGGCCCCTGAGGCTTACTGTTTATCCTCTAATTAGTTCAAATCAGGTTTGAATTCAAACACTTAGGAAAATTTTAATTGAACATGAAGCCTTCGGGCATCTGGCCCCTGAGGCTTACTGTTTTATCCTCTAGTTAGTTCAAATCAGGTTTGAACTCAAACACTTAGGAAAATTTTAATTGAACATGAAGCCTTCGGACATCTGGCCCCTGAGGCTTACTGTTTATCCTCTGGTTAGTTCAAATCAGGTTTGAACTCAACACTTAGGAAATTTTTAATCTGAACATGAAACCTTCCGGCATCTGGCCCCTGAGGCTTACTGTTTATCCTCTGGTTAGTTCAAATCAGGTTTGAACTTAACACTTAGGAAAATTTTAATCTGAATTTAGATATGGAACACTCATAATAATATAATGTATCTTTATTGAGATGAATCTTAAGAACTATGAAGTGGCGGTGCCGACATCGGGCACAAATGCCTTAATATAATTAGAAGAAAATGTCATAAAAGAGACACAGCTCCAGTGTTTTAACAAAAAAGAAACTTCCTAAGGATAATACCTCTTAAGCCGATAAGCGTTCTGAGAATTAGACTTGATGCGGCCTGTTTCGTTCTTTCGTACCCGATAAGCTCCGCGCCCGATGACCTCAATTACTGTGTAAGGTTCTTCCCATGTCTCTCGTAATTTGCCCACAATCCCAATCTTTCTTCTGAGTACCATATCGCCAACCTGGAATTCTCTTATTTTGACTTTCTGATTGAACCGTGCCCTGATTTGTTGCTGATAAACAACCAGTCTTATCCCGGCAGCTTCCCTTCTTTCTTCTAGGAGGTCCAGATCATGGGCTAGGTGCTGATTGTTCGGACCTTCTTCCCATGCTTGACTCTTTAAAGTAGGTACCCTCAACTCGGTCGGGATAACGGCTTCGGCCCCATAAGCCATGGCGAAAGGTGTCTCTCCCGTCGGTTGCCTTGGAGTAGTTCGATAGAACCATAACATCTCGGGCAATTTCTCCAACCATGCCCCTTTTGCTTTTTCAATTTTTTTCCTCAGTGTATCAAAAATGGTTATGTTTGTCCTTTCAGCTTGCCCATTTCCTTGCGGATAGCCGACGGAAAAAATGTCCTGATTGATCCCATGCTACGCCAGGAATGCTTGAACCCTCATATTATCAAGATTGGTGCCATTATCCATCATTATAGTTCGGGGTAAACTGAATCTACAAATGATGTGGCTCCAGATGAACTTTATAACATGGCTGCCTGTTATGGTGGGGTATGCCTCGGCCTTCACCCATTTGGTAAAATAGTCTGTAGCTAGAAGAACATGAGTGGTTGACCGTATAGCCTGCGGAAGAGGACCCACAATATTCATACCCCATCGGGCAAAGGGGTGAGGGATAATTGTTGGGTTCAATAACTCCGGCGGTGGATGAATGACATCTCCATGAAATTGGCATTTTTTGCAGTGTCTGGTGTAGACTTCAGCGTCCCTTGCCAGATAAGGCCAGAAGTATCCCTAGGTGAGAACTTTATGAGCTAAGGATCTTCCTCCGGAATGATTTCCATAGGCTCCTGCATGAATCTCTTCCATGACTGCCGAAGCTTCGGAGGGCGTGAGACATCTCAAGTATGGCTCGGAGAAAGACTTGCAGTATAGTTGGCCGTTATAGAGAGCATATCTGGCTGCCTTCATTCTTATCTTTTGGGTCTCAGGCTTCGACTCAGGTAATGCCCCGGTCCTTAAATAATCTGCTATCGGGTCCATCCAACTTGGCTCCCATGGAATGATCATCACGTCCTCGGGGGGCTCTAAGCTGGATCGAACGATGAAATCTATTGGTACAGTGCGAGTCATACTTTCTCCTACCGCGGAGGCCTGGTTAGCCAGATGATCTGCTACAGAATTATCTCCTCTGGGAATCTGTTCAAAGGTTAAGTGCTGGAACCCTTCGGCCTCCTTTAGAACTAAATTCTTGTATGCTTCCATTTTTGGCTCTCGGGTTTCATACTCCCCATTTAACTGCCGCACGACCAACTGAGAGTCACTTCGAATCTCTACTTTCTGTACTTGAAGGCTTCGGGCCAAACAATTTCCTGAAAGAAGGGCTTCATATTCGGCTTCGTTGTTGGAGGCAGGAAACTCCAGTCGAACGGATTACTGGATTTTAGTGCCATTTGGTGTCAGGAGCTCCACATCGATCCTTGCTCCATTGACATTTGAGGATCTGTCTACGAACACAACCCATAAGCCAGGTTCACTTTCTTCCAAAGAGTCTGTAGTTTCTGTAGTTTCTGTTTCTAGCAAGAAATCAGCTACTGCTTGGCCTTTGATTACAGTTCGGGGGACATAAGTTATGTCAAAAATCCCGAGTTCAATTGCCCATTTGGATACCCTCCCCGATAACTCATGTTTTGCCATTATTGATCTGATCGGGGTTGCAGTTGGCACTATGATCGGGTGTGCTTCAAAATAATGCCGAAGACGTCGCTTTGCATTGACCAGTGATAGTACCAGCTTCTCTTGCTTCGTGTAACGAGTTTCTACATCAGCAAGGGCTTTTCTGGTGTAGAAGACTGGTGTCTGGTACCCCTTGCCCTCCTTCACCAGAGCGGCGCTGGTAGACGTTGAAGATATAACTAGATACAGGTGTAGCGGCTCATCTGTTTCTGGGGTTGTCAGTATAAGAGGCTTTTCCATATAGCTCTTGAGTTTCTTCAGAGCCTATGATTGCTCCGGTTCCCAAACCTCTCCTTTTGCCGCCTTTATAGCTTGAAAGAATGGCTTACACCGATCGGTTAATAAAGAAATAAAACGGCTGAGGGCCGCTACCCTTCCTGTTAGCACCTGGATCTCCTTACGGGACCTTGGTTCAGCTGCTTCTACAAGGGCTTTGACTTGCGCTGGACTAGCTTGTATTCCCGTCCGATCGACTATGTGTCATAAGAACTGGCCCGAAGCCACTCCGAAGGAACATTTGGATGGGTTGAGCTTCATCTTGTACTTTCTGAGGGTATCAAACACCTGCTGCATATCGGTCAGGTGATCGCCTTTTGCTTTGCTTTTAACCACCGTGTCATCAATATAAACTTCTATGGTGGATCCCATCATGCCCTGGAAAAGTTTGTTCACCAACCTCTGAAAGGTTGCACCTGCATTTTTTAGTCCGAAAGGCATAACTGTGTAACAATATGTACCTGATTCGGTGATGAATGTCATTTTTTCCTCGTCATCGAGGTTTATTCGTATTTGGTTATATCCAGAGTACGCATCCAGAAAACTCAAGCGCTCGAACCCTGCAGTGGCATCTACCATCTGATCGATCTTCGGTAAGGGGAAACAGTCTTTCGGGCATGCTTTGTTCAGATCGGTGAAGTCCACGCACACCCTCCACTTCCCATTCTTTTTCTGAACCACCACAACATTTGCCAGCCAGGACGGATACTGTACCTCCTTAATGAATCCTGCTTGGAGGAGCCGATCAACTTCCTCAGCTATGATCTGGTTTTTGTGAGCTCCCATCCTCCTTTGCTTCTGTCTGACAGGCTTTGCGTTGGGATCTACATTGAGGAAATGTTGTGTTATTGACGGACCAGGCAAATACGTTGGCGTTGGAACGCAATAGGTCCTTCATTTTTTCCTGTTCCTGAGTGCTGAGGCCAGAACCAATATAAGTCAATATTTCGGGATAATTGGGGTAGATCTGTACTTCAAGCAAAGGTTCAGCTGCTATTGATGACCCCACCCCCTCTTCCTGTAATTGCTATTTGTTTTCGGACAACGCCTTGGATTGCGACCCTCGTTCTGGTCCCGCCTTTCTCTTTAGACTTTTCATGGTAACATCATAACACTCATTCGCTGCAACCTGATCGCCCCTGATATCAATCACGTCAACTCCGTTCGGGTCAATACACCGCATGACTTGATGCATGGTTGAAGGGACTCCGTGCATCCGATGGATCCAACCCCTTCCCATAAGGAGATTATAGGAAGGTTTGACATCCACCACCCAAAAGTTTCTCTGAGTGTGCGTCTTGCTGCTGTCACTGGCAGTTGGATCTCTCCCACTGGTTCCACTATTCTGCCATCAAATCCTGCTATCGGGCTTCTGGAAGGTACAATCTCCTGAGGGTTGATTTCTAACTTCTTAAAGGCCCATTTGGTGATAATGTTGACACTGCTCCCAGGGTTAACCATCATCCTCTTGATCATGCAGTTCGAGACCATAAGGGAGATAACCAAAAGGTCATCGTGTGGTGTCTGAATGCTCTGCATATCTGCAGAAGTGAAAATTATTTAGGCGTCCTCTTTCGGTCTTCTAAACTCGTTGATTTCCCCGACCCTTCGTAGTTTCTGAGCTTATCGCATTTGGGACCTCCGGGCTTCTTCTACCTTTGACCGACTTGGTCCTCCATGAACCATGTGAATGACCTGTACGGGCTGTCCCATGGCCCCCTTGGCAGGTGTATGTGACGTTTGATTTGGTCGGGTTCCCTCCTTGGCAACATACTCGGTCAACTCTCCTTTTGCTATCATGGCTTCCACCTGTCTCTTAAGACTTCTGCATTCGTTGGCGTGGTTCCCATACTCGCCATGGAAGGCACAGTGCCTTGACATATCTCTTTGGTCCATCGGTTGTCGGATGGGTGGTGGTGACCGGTAGATTCCTTTACCCTTTTGTCTCCTGGTATAGGTTGGCCAGGGTAACCTTTAAGGGGGTGACCTTGTCTTCAAACCTCTGGCGTTTCTCTGGGACTGGGGAGGGTGCATGAGGAGCGCTCGGTCGCTTCCGATCCTGTGCTCGATCCTTTACCTTGGAAGGTTCGGATGCCCTTGCTTCTACTGTTGCAAAAGCTGTTCTTCTTTGGCGTATAGCCAACTCCTCTTCTATTCGGAGATGCCCTTATGCTCTGGAATTGAGTTCTCTGATGTCAGCTGGTGGCCTCTTGACCAAGGACTGATGGAACTTGGTTCCAGGGATCAGGGCCATTCTGAAGGCTTCGACGGCCGAATGCTGGTCGCAGTTATCAATTGAAGACATCTTGACATTGAATCTCGAGACAAAACTTTTGAGGGACTCGCCTTTCTCCTGAATCATGGTGAATAGGCTCGAGATGGTCTTCTTTCGCATTTTATTGCCGAAATACAGGGCAATGAATAGTTCACAGAGTCTGAGCCAGCTTCCAATGGATGGGGGTGGTTGTTTTCTGAACCAGAGTAGGGCCGCTTCGGTCAGGCTGGTAGGGAAAACTTTGCAGAGTAGGGCTTCATTTTTGTTGTAGACATTCATCTTGGTATGTACGTGGTAGATGTGCTCCGTCGGATCTTTCGTGCCGTTGAACAGGGTGAATTTTGGTAGCCTGAACCTTTCCGGGTATGGCACACTTGTGATTGCTACGGTGAATGGAGTCTGCACGGCGTCGATGGATGCCTCGGATGCCAGATCGATAGGGGTCTGCACCTTCAGATCCTTCAGCACCTCCCTTTGGAATCTGGTCATAATCTCCTCTAACTTCCTCTTGGTCAGGATCTCTTCGGGATTTCACCCCCCAAGCACCTGTAGGGATGATTCCACGTGCTCCTCCCGATCATTATTGGAGTTTACATGGTGGTTGTCCCTTTATGACTGGTGGCCTATGGATCGATCCTTCTGGTCGGACTGTTCATCGTTCTGGACCTCCTGCGGGTTCTGAAGTTGAGCCAGTTTTGTAACTAGCTCAGCGTTCTGCCTTTCTAACTCAGCCGTTCTCTCCTCCAGGGCTCGCCTGATCGGATCTTCAGGCTGCTGGCATCCGTTCGGAGGTAAATAAATCTGGTGTGAACGGGTGATCACCGCCATTGATGGTATGAATCTTAGCTTTTTGTAGAGGATGGGAAGCTTATTGAAAAAGATTTCAATAATAAAGTTTCCCACAGACGACGCCAATTATGTAGATGCAAAAAAATACACAATAATGATTGAGGTAAAAAATTGGATCATTTATTCAATATTTCATCACCTATTTATACACAATTTGATCAATGGGTCAAACCCCTTTCCCAAGTTTATCAAATCCCTTAAATCGTGGGATTTGATAAACCCTTTTTTCTTATGGACTCTATAATCCATAAATAGGACAACTCTTTAACTTGTGGATCACTTATATTCTAGAATCTTCCATTAACCCATTATTTCTTTAGCCCATCCATCTTCGGCCCATCAGTCATGTGGCCATCCTAGTTGGGCCACGTATTATTTTGACTATTACAATACTACACTGTTTTCATAAAGATATATATATATATATATATATATATATATATATATAGTTCACTCTTTATGACAGTTTGTTTAAATTTACTTAATGGGTTAAGTGTATTAAACCTCCATCTTTTTTCTTCTCTCTCAACTAACCCTCATGAACTATGTTTTTACTATAAACCCCCCAAACTATCATGATTTTTACAATTCACTCCATCTCGTCATAACACCGTTAGTTACAATTAGGGTAATCTGCACTCAGATCATCTGAGGTTTCAATTAATTGCACTCGCCCCCTGAGATTTTATTTTCCTTGCAATGACACCACCTGAAGGGAAGAAATGACCGAAATGCCCTTGTGTTGTCTCTCTTATTTCATGAGACAAATATCTAGGTGGTGAAATTACCTCCATTCCTCAAGATGAAAACCCTATAATGTATATATATCTATAACAACTATTCTTAAATGTGAAAGGTTGAGAATATTTTTAAATATTTTATTCAAAATAAAAATTAATGAATTAATATGTATTAGTTGATATGTAACTCTATGGAGTATGTCAAAACGATATAAAGTAAAAGAAAAGGGGTTGAAAATATTTCAATACTTTTAAATAATAATAATAATTAATTAATATGCATTACTTGAAGTGTAACTCTAATAAATATTTTAAAAGATATAGAGTAAAGATATAAGACAAGGGGTTATAAATATTTTCATATTTTTAAAAAAAATATTATTTAATTAATATATATTAATTGAAATGTAACTCTAATGGATATTTCATAAGATATAGAGTAAAGATATAAGACAAATATATTTCGGCAAAAACAAATAATATAACTTAAAATATAAAAATATATATATATTTATCTATCTATCTATATACTACTAATAAAAACACAAGGACTGTCTAATATTTTGATTCATTATCACCTTTTATAATATAAAAAATTATAATAAGTAAAATTTGTCATTATTTAAAGTGTAAGGGCTTAAATTAACTTTACAAAATAATTAATAAATAATAAACCATTTGTCATATTTTTATAAAAATATAAAAAATTACAATAAGTAAAGTTTGTTATTATTTTACAGTGTAAGGGCTTAAATTAATTTTACAAAAAGAATAATAAATTATAAACAAAGAATAATAATAAATATTAAATTAATTTTATACATGTATCATCTTCTAAAATACAAAAAAATAAATAATCATAAATAAAGTGTATTATTATTATTTAATGTAAAATGTCACAATATTAGTTTTAGGGAAAAATTAAAAAATGATAACTTTTGGAGCCTATATTACAAAAATGACAATTTTAAAAAAATAATTTAAAGAAAGATGATAATATTTCAAAAATCATTGTATCCAAAGTACTTGAAAAGTTTTTCAAATTGAGGTTAAGACACAAGGGTTGTTTGGTTCATTAATTTAGCCAACATATCTTTTACACTAAAGTAAGGGCACAAGAGTCATTTTATGGGGTCTTCACCCCTTCAGGAGGTGTCATTGTAAGAAAAATAAAATCTCAGGGGACGAGTGCAATTGACCAAAATCTCAGGGGATCTGAGTGCAAATTATCTTAATTTTAACTAACGGTTTAATGATAGAATGAAGTTAAATGCAACACTTAAATAGGTTACGGGGGTAGTGCTTAGTTCAGGGGGGTTAGTTGAGAAAGAGAAGAAAGAAGAGGGGAGTTTAATGCACTTAACCCTTACTTAGGCCCTGTTTGGTAACATGGGTTGGTACCATCTTTTTGGTTTTGATGTGAAAAGATGGTACCAACCCATGTTTGGTAAAATGGTTTTGGGTCAACAATATTGGCACCATTGGCACCAAATGGCCAAAATTTGAAACCATGTGAATTGATGGTTTTTGGTGGTGCGGTACGGTAGCAACCCAAACCAAAACCAAATGGTTGCACCATCTCACCCAAAACCAAAATCAAATAGTTGCACCATATTAATATTAAAATATATTTTTGAAAATTTAATATATTTTAATATTATATTTTTATTATCTTTCCTAAAAATTAATATATTAATATTAAAATATATATTTGGAAATTTAATATATTTTAATATTATAGTTTTATTATCTTTCCTAAAATTTAATATATTAATATTAATTTATTTTAATATATTAATATATTATAATATATTAATATATTTTAATATTTTAATATTATAAATTTTAATATTTATAAATAAAATGTGAAACCATTCCAAGTTACCAAATATGGTTTGGTTTCAGAATTTCAACCCATACCAATTCTAGCAAACATGGTTTGGTTTCTCAGTATCACTTTTTCTTACACCAAAATCATCTGCATCAAACATGGTTCCAATTTAAAATAAAACCACACCAAACCAAATCCAACCCAACCCAAAACCAAAAACAAAAACTAACACCGCACTGCACTGCACCGTTACCAAATGCACCCTTAATTTATATATATGTATGTTTTCTGTTTGGCATATATATGTATGATAATCTATTAAATGATATTGAAACAAACTGTGATTTAATTTAAGAAGTCTTGTTCTTATAATCAGTTTGTTTTACGTGTCATACATTAGCGAATGACTGTTGTGTAATTAGGTAACCTGTCTATATATTGTGTATATATAGTGTATATAGTATTGCTATATATAGTATTGTATGTATTGTATATATTTTATCATATTATATATGTTTAGTATTATATAATATGTTATATAATATTATATTATATTTTGTTTATTCGGTTATATAAACTATAAATATAATTTTTATAAGTTTATATAATAAAATATATAATTGGTTTATGGTAATAAGAAAATTCATAACCGAGCGGTTTCGCGACTGCTGTAAAGATGATAGAATTACCTGTTATTACTTTGGGAGAAACAGAAATTTGAATCTGAAAAGTTGAATTTCTGTTTACAGAAATGACTACTAGTAATCCTACTACTTTGACTGTACCACATGGGGAGAAGCCTGAAAAATTTAATGGTTCAGACTTCAAGCGTTGACAACAGAAGATGATATTATATCTCACCACTTTGAATTTAGCAAAGTTTCTGATGGAAGAAGTTCCAACAGTGACTGAGGGTGAAACTGATAAAAATAAGTTTGCTGCAGTGGATGCTTGGAAGCATTCTGATTTCCTATGCATAAATTATATCCCCAATGGACTGGATAACACACTAGACAATGTGTATAGTGCTGTGAATACTACAAAGGAATTTTGGGAGTCTTTGAATAAGAAATATAAGGCCAAGGATGCCGGAACGAAGAAATTTATTGTCGGCAAATTCTTGGATTTTAAAATGGTGGATGCAAAGACAGTGCTCAGCTAAGTTCAAGAACTTCAAATGTTTCTTCATGATATTCATGCTGAGGATATGTCTCTTAGTGAATCTTTTCAAATAGTTGCCGTAATTGAAAAACTACCACCACTTTGGAAGGATTTTAAGAATTATCTAAAGCATAAACATAAGGAGATGAAACTTGAAGAGTTGATAGTTCATCTTCGAATTGAAGAGGACAATCGTAAGTTCGAAAAGAAAATTGATGCATCACATCTTATGGAATCAAATGCCAACGTAGTGGAGGAAAGATCGAAAACTAAAAAGAGAAAGTTTAGTGGAAAATGTCCAAGTCAAGGATCTAAGAAGTTTAATGGCAAGTGCTTCAATTGTGGAAAGCCAGGATATCGGTCCAAGGATTGTCGAAAGCCAAGGAACTTCAAGAAATCTAATGTTCAAGCAAATATAACTGAGGCAAATTATCTATCTTATGATATCGGAAATATAAACCTTTATGCCTGACATTCTCAAAGAGCTTAGTATCTGGATTTCTACTAAACAAGAATGATTTTAAATTTAGTTTTTGTTCCTGATAAGTTTGTACACACTAAGAATGAGGTGTATGTAGAAAATGATTATTTGTGTAATGAGCTTTTGAAGCTCAATGTTGTACTCAAATTTAATATTAATATAATCATAGTTTCTTATGGTTGAGTATTATTGATATATGTTAGATTAACACATGTTAACTAACATTATTGAATTGCCTAAAGACAATATTGATTCTAAATATGAGACTTGTGTAGAATCAATGTTAACAATAATATCCTTTCAAAAATAGTTAAAAGATGTAGTGAACTCTAGAATTAATTCACAATGAAATTTGTGATTTAAAGTTTCGTAAGCTAGAGGAGATAAAAATAATAAAATTGCTAAGATGTTATAGATGATTACACGAAATACTGTTATGTATATTTGCTAAGATGTAAAGATGAGGCGGTTGATGTTTTTAAACATTATAAAATTGATGTTAAGAATCAACTTAGCAGAAAAGATAAAAGCTTTAAAAATGATTGTTATGATGCTAAGTTCAGATGTACCACAAACTTGTGGTGGGAAGCTATATCTTATGCTAATGCCTCATGAAAACCCGTATGACTTATGGAAATGTCATAAGTCTTCCTATAAATACTTAAAAATGTGGGGGTGCTTAGCAAAAGTGGAAGTTCTTAAACCTAAAAGGTAAAGATATGACAAAAAATCATTGATTGTGTATTTATTGGTTATAACAGTAGTGCATATCGATTTCTTGTTAAGTCTCAAGAACGAGGTTTGTTGATGCTACAACTAATGATAGTCAAATTAATATAGACAAAGGGTTTATTGAAAATGAATTTAGACGTAGCAAAAAGACAAAGATCTCAACATCATTTGGGTTAGACTTCATTACTAATCTGTTGGAGAAAGAGGCCATGTTTTCTCCTAAAGCATTTTATGAAAAGAAACTGTCAATGGTGAAGTTAAATTCCAAAATCCACACCTGAGAGTAATATGTTTAAGTCTCTCATGGAAAATGTTACCCAATAAATTCGACAATATTTATTTCGTGTGAGGGAATGTGTAACTTATTAGTTACATATAAAGTTAATAATATGGATTCATATTGAAATTATAGGCTAAGTGATTGGTAACTGGAAAGTTGATATTGAGCTAAGGATTGCACAACTTATGAATGTTGGTGCAAAGTTAGCATAATATCTATGATATAGATTGCGAAGTTGGCAAAGAAATTGATTGGCTGAAATTATGAGGAAATATAAAGTTGTGCCCACAACTGGTGCCATCTTATTCTTTGCATTTCGCTAGTAAAATGATAAGTTTAGATATATTTGTCGTAGACATCATACCGTGAAACATTTGTTCTCGAATGGTATACCATGCATTGACTATGTGAAGTCAAATGATAATATTGCGGACCCACTAACTAAAGGTTTGACAAGAGAGCAAGTGGAAAGATCATCGAGGGGAATGTGCTTGAAGCCTCTGGGTTAAAAGACACCATAATGGCAACCCAACCTAGTTGATTGGAGATCCCAAGATCTAGGTTCAAAGGGACAACCGAATTATATGTGACTTAGTAAAAGTACTGTGGAGATTATTAACTCATTCCCATTCCTATGATGAGACAGTGCATCTTTTAGGATAAACCACACTTTTAATAATTTCTATGACTTGAACATATCCAAGTGAGGATGTATAAAAATTCCTAATAGAATCATCTATGTGAGTAGAAAGGGCTGCTTCTAGGATAATTTTTGAATGCGGAATTCTCTGAAAAATACTCATGAAACCAAGTGGTGTCTAAGGCCAAAATGGATACATGATGGGCATCAGGTGTGTGCAAAATATGTGGTTAAAAATAACATCTTAACGACACTAGGTTTTACCCTTCTACAAGCACACAGATCAGTTGTAGACAATTTTGCTTGAGTAAGGGAATATCGATCCCACAGAGACAAGGATTGTTCACTTCAATAGTCTAAAAACACTGAATTATATTTTTTCAAAAATAGTTTGTTTTTTTGAATTATCTAATGCGAACGAAAATAAAACATAAATCAATAATAAATAATGGTTGTGATTCAGAGAGAGAGAGAAAACTAGAGTTTCCTCACTCCACCACTAACCGTATAATATAGTTCAGATTATATATCAATTGCATGAAGGCGATCCATTGACTATGAATTAGGTCGCACCGCGCCAACAGTTTGACCCCAAAAAGGATTACTCTCAACCGGATCGCGATAACCCATCTCAAGACTAAACTGATTAGTGGATGCCAATTACTAACAGAAAGTAAATGCAAAAAAGTAAACTAAAACATGTCTATATCAGTTTGTCAAGGCATGGTCTATGTCAACCTAGGGTTTTGAGTTTTATGACCACCATTGTGTAGAAAATCACAGATTAAACATCCAAGTTCCAGCCCATAGTGAATAATTGTGATTGTGTAAGATAAATACATTCGAAAAGTCTAAGACAAGAATCAATTCAAATATATAAACTTGTATCATGAATAAAAACGGTCTCTCATCTAACACAATCATCACAGTATAGTCACAGTTTTCCCTATCTATAATTGAATATAAAACTAGAACTACATTATTTGGCTAGGGTTTTGCGAGAAAACCTTAGATACTGAGTTAGTTGATCATGGGGGAAAGAGACTGCATTGTCAGTGTAGAAACCCTCTCCATAATCTTCTTCTCCGGATCTCTAGGTCTTCAATGGTGATTCTCTTCTATGGAAGCAAGTTTGAACTTTGAACGTGAGAGTTCTATGAATGAATGTGCATGAAAATCAGAACCAGAACTCCCCAACTAAACCTAACCCTCTCATATTTATAGACAAGTAAGGGAAACCCTAATGGTTTCTCTTTTCTGTAATTTCATAATACATGAATAATGTCTCTAAAATTTGATGTAAATATATGTATAAGCCTGTATGTAGAGGTCTGGAATCACCGATACTGAGTTAGTTGATCATGGGGGAAGGGACAAAACTGAAAAATTCTGAAACAACTCCGAAACAACTTCTGCACATAAAGGGATCACGTGGCCATAAGGTGGGACCTACGCCCCTGACCTACGCTTGGGTGTAGGTTTAGGGCGTAGGGCCCCCCTTTGGCTCACAAACCAAAGCATAGCTAAGGTCCAGTCCGCCTCTTTTTCCCTCTGCTGACGTAGGGTTTGATGCATCTTTTGCTGTAAAAATCCATTTTTTCATATTTGAGCTAAACTGGTCGCCTTTGACTCTCGATGCTTTTGGTTGAAGTAATAATGTCTGGAAATGACATTTTTGCCATTTGGTGAGATAACAATGTTAGAAAATGACCATTTTGCCTTCTGGTAGCTGTTTTTTGCTCTGGTACACTTCTTGATTCCTTTCTCAAGATAGAAACGAACATAAACTCAGTTAATTCATCGAGATTAGCTTTGTTTCTTCATTAAGCTCCTGAAACATGTTTACACACACAAACGGGATAAAAATACCAAGTAACGGAACGTAAAGGCATAACAAACGCAAGATAAGGGCGAAAAATGACCAATATTGAGCACCTATCAACACGAACATGAGAACCAAGTGTGTTCGAAGGGGAACTGTGTGAATTCTATTTTTTTTGGTTTACACAAACAGCTGTCAGTTCATGGCATCACCTCCACTGATTAACCAGTAAATCTGATAGTCTTTCACAAGGGAAAGTTCAAGGCTCAAAAGCTACTTATTCTAATACAATAACATTTCATTGTACTCGAACTAGTGTCTGCATATTCATTTGCATACTTGGAAGCTAATTTTCATTCATGTGGGGATTGTTGGAAATATTTAATGAAAAATTAGATTATAACCTATGCTGCCACTAATATGGATATGGGAATTGTAACAACGGTGTCTGTGATACGCCTATAGTGTGAAAAGATACGCCCACAATTTTAGTTTCGTTTCTTCTCCAAACAAACCATTACAGTTTCAACACCTTTTCCAACCAATGTGTCTACAGTTTGAATACCCTTTTGAGGCTATGTGTTTTTTCATTCGTGGTTGTTCATGTCTATAAATAGCCCACCTCACATGTCATTATATATATATATATTTTTCCAGAGGACTCCTCCTCTTTATCTTCTTCTCCCTCTGCATATACATATATATATATTAGGGTTATATACGGTTCGAGTACAAATTCATATTTGTGTTCGCTGGTATGTGGAGATTGAAGTGTTATTTTTCCATAGGCGAAATTCGTTCTATCTTGAGAGTCAATTGCTCGTACACCTTGAGCACCATAAATGAAGCAAAATTGTCTTAAGGGCACCGTGATACACAGGGCTCGGATTTTTGTTTCGATTACAAATTCTTTCTGTCAACTTCACTGTAAGTTAATTATTTTATGTCGATTCTCTGATATTGCAAGTCTATACATATACATTTATCAGTTTATATTTCATCTATATATATAACAGTGCATATTATAGATTTACACAAAGATACTCGAACCTTGCATATCCTACTGAAGTCATGTTTCCGAGAGTTTAGCAACTGCATGAACAACAGTATTGCGTTGATGTTGGAGTATGGAAAATAGCTGCAAACTGCCGTAGGCTTGAAAAACTGACTCATTTTCTCATTCTAAAATGGTGGTTCATTTTCGAATACAAATGTAATACTATCGTTTTTCTCTTAAAAAATAATGTAATATCATTTTTAACTTTTTAAAATTACTGTTCTTGTATTGAGAAAAGAATGACTAGAGAGAGAAGAAATCCATAATTTGAAGGGAGAGGGACTGTCATTTGTTGTTAGATTTTTAGTGAATTAAATAATGAGGATATTTAAAGTAATTTTACACTAATTAGAGACTAAAAAAGTAACTCCAATGATGATCAAGGAGATAACTGTAATGATTTAATAGTTCGCGATCTGATCTTCTCAAAATAATGGTTCAAAGAGATATACTGCAACAACGCGATAGTCAACGGAGTTTTTTGCACTTCTATCTTTTTATAGTATAATTTAATTGTAGAAACATGTAGGGAGAAACAACACTAAAATTAAATAATTCCCCCTCGTGTGAAAAATTGAAAGCAATTAAGTAGAATATAAAATCAAAATCAAAATCACACACACACAAAAGACAATCAATTTTACGTGAAAAATCACGAGACTGTAGTAAAAAAAAATCTCCATTGTCAACAAATAATGGATATATAAGAGATCTTTTTAGGTAGAATTAGGGATAAGCAATGTCAAAAAACAATCTTTCTTAACAACAATACAACTATTGATCAAAGAATAAGGAGAGACCTCACCAAAATAAAAATACCATTCACTGACCCAAAAATTGCTCTAGAATTTTTTTAAAATATGATTTTCAGCATTCGAAAACAAATTCATGTGTTGTAAACATGCTTGCTAAATTTCAACTCAATCGGCCACCTAATACATGTCGAAAACCGGGTACAAATTTGGACTGATTTAAGAAAACTGGAATTTTCTCTCTTTTTGGTCACTATTCAATTTTCTCTCTACATCCCTTTCACGTATTATTTATTTTTAATAAATATTAGAACTTTTTCTTTCATATGGGCTTTCATTTTAAACCCACATCTCCACAAAGGAGGAAACCCGCCCAAGAAAACATTCATCTATTTGCTTTAAAATGGACTATTACCAACATTTATTTCCCTCTCTTTTATTTATATATATAGTATGTGACTTCGATGTTTTCGTATTTTTTTTATTTATGATTAATTACAGCTAGATTTTTAATATATGTCAAATAACAGGTAGATCTCTGTTATTTGATAAATTACAGTAAAATCCTCTCAAATTGATCATATTTATATTTTTGATGATTGATAATATGAAATTGCATTTTTACTCATACCTTTATTTCATTTAAATTATCTAAAAATTATTATTTTATCAATTACTTATTTATAAAGGTAATTTTGGTCATACTTCGCATGTATTCGAGGGTATTTAAGATATTTCATATATGAAAAGTATTGACATTAACATTGACCGAGTTTGACCACGCCGATATGAAGTATTTATTACAATTTACAAATTTGAAGGGATCTAATTATAATTTACTAAACGATAAAAAATATATCTTTTATTTAACATATCTTAATGAGGTGTAACTATAATTAACCCTTTTATTTAATATTCTCTTTCCTTCAATTGACACTTTTGGTGAACCATTGTACTTTCTTATTGTAATTTGTATTAGTTTCCTAACGTTCCTCATATACTTGTCTTATTTTTTTGTGTTTAATTATTTTTTGATTACAATTTTCTAATTAAGCTGGAAAGAGTTACCATTTATATGTGGCCGGTTAAAATAGAAGATACATATAAAATCAAAAAGATTAATATCATAGATTTTTTAAAAGGATAAAATAAAATAAAATCACAACTTATTAGATTTCATATTTATTGTCAAATTTAAGAGGTGAAAACATTACTTTATTTCACCTATAGAATTTTTTATGTTAATATGATTATATCGTTTTAATTCGTATTGACCACGTGGAAAAAAAAATGTATAAAAACAAGGTATATAAATTCCACAAATTCCGAATGTATCCATGTACCTAGTCCCTCTTTGGACAAAGATACTTCCAATATGATCCGACAACAATTATGCAAAAACACCTCCAAACGCCGTCGTTTCAGGAAATCCAAGTCCGACACGGCTCAGCTCAATCCTAGCCGTATTGGATACGAAAATCGATGATCACCCAAAAGGAGACAGACCAACCATATCATAATTATCCCATAACTGGGTCCCACACTCTAATGATCCTTCCACGCGTCCTTTTAAACCCATTATGACTGCACCGGATCATGACACGTGGCAAATTTCTCCTCACATCTCTATATTATTACCATCGTCACCGTGTAATAAAACAATTGTTTAATTCTCCACTGTCCGATCATGATCGAACGGACGAGATTACATAGGCGAATGGTCAAACAAACGGGAATAGAATAAATTGACTGTGAAAATAGCAATTCTCGGGTATGGATAGAGAGATAATCTTGTTTATTTTTCCAATTGGCAATAATTAAAGCGTGTGTCTGGATGAGGATAAGGGCTAGTTTTCATTTTTCCTCAATTTATTCGCACTCTCTTTCTCTGTCTATATCTAATATTTATCTATATCGTCTCTTTAATCCTTTATATCTATATACGATCAAATTCATGATTGTATAACTTTGTTTGTCTCCGATCGTGTGCTTGTTTTGTGTGACGATGTCGATTGCTCTGGAGAGCAATAGTGGGAACGGGATCGAACGGTCAGGGTTCGTCCATGGGATGGGCTTTTCTCCGATCTACGATTCTCCGGAGGCGAGGAGGGGGATTTTGGCGGGAGGTAGTGCGAAGAACAAAGTGGTGGAGCTGAAGGATGAGTTGGAGTCGTCGAGCTCGTCATCGATCGGGAGGAATAGTGATTCGTCCGGCCGTGAGGGGCCTGACGGCGATGGGGATTCCGGCGAGGGGGAGGTTCAGAGCTCGTTTAAAGGATCGTTGGACACTATGGAGGCGTTGGAGGAGGTTTTGCCGATCAAGTATGTCGCTTTCGTTAGGGTTTGTTTTTTTTCTTTTTTCTATCAGATTTATTGTTTAATAATATCTATCAAATTTGTTGTTTCTGTGTGATTCGTATCTCGTTTCTATGATTTATGTGGTTGAATAGAGAAGTCAAATTTATTTTAGTGTTTGCTTAAATGGTTGAGATTTCTTATTGGGATCAATATATATTTTTATTTTATCATGTTGGGTATAAAATTTCATGCCTTTGTTCTTATATACGAATTGAGATCTGTTTTTTTGTGTTTTTTTTTGAGATTTTGGGATGAAAATGATTATTGCTTAAAGTATGAGTTTAGATTTTGTTTGTGATGTGTACGTTCTTGCTGTTAAGGAATCAGTAAAACAGTGAAGGAAAAGCTCTAAGATAAGTATTTTTATGACACTGTGAGTTGTGTAGAAAGGAACATGGAAAGAGGACATTGAATTTTCTGAATTCGTGCATTCATTCTTGGTAGAAAATTCAAATGAGTACGCATTTATCCAAAGAGGCTGATGGGTGTTGTCCATTTTGGTGGAAAATTGAAATAAAACACTGATACTTATTTGTAATTAGTTTTCCTTTTCCGGTGGCATTGAAAATTCAAATGTTTTCTTCCAGTTATTTACCCCAAGAGGCTGCTGGATGTCTCTATTTTCCAGCATCGCTATAATTTAACTGCTTCACTTTCTCTGTTGATGGTAAATTATTCTACTTGCTTGGTCGTGGGGCTGTGTGGCGGTCGATGGTGGCCTCTGTATGGCTCGTATACACTTTGCATAGAAGAAATCCAGTATTTGATCTGTTTTTATTTATTTATTTATTTGAGACATTATTATATTTTTTTATATATATATTTTGAGAATTGATCTGTTGACAACTCATTCTCACTGGTTTCTTTTGTCAATTGTCGGGAGACGGCTCCCAAAATTAGGAGAAACATGGGGTGACGAGGCTGTTATGATGTGTTAAGCAGCTGTGTAGGACTGGTAATTGATCATTTTTTAAGTTTGCTATTTATGAAAGTGTTTGTTAAGTAGTGCAAAGAAACTAGGCAAGCTCTAGAATCTAGAATCACCATCTTTGGTTGCCTGGTTTTTCTAATTCTCTAATTCGTGGGAATACGTACTGTTCTATTTGAAAAACGTATTAGGCTACTTGTGGTCTACTAGTAATACATGCTGGTCAATGATCAGTAGTTCTAGGCTCTAGGGGCGATTATTTGACACTTTTCAAGTCTTTATTCTTGTCGAACTACAATTGTTTTCTAGTAATCGAAGTCGCATGCGGATACTGTAGAGAAACTGCAACTCTGTTTTTTCCTTTTATGAAAGCATTCAAGTATTGAGAAAAACAAAGAGGGAAGGTTCAATGCTTATGTGAGTTTACTGTGGGAGTTTTACGTCTCTATGAATAATATCTTCCAACATAAAGCATTTACATTTTTATTGTTAGCCCTGTTTGTATACATGCATGTGTGTCTTCATGTGTTTTAGAGAGTTGAGGAAGAATTTTGTTATGGAAGTTGTTCAGCTACCATTCCATAACTACATTAAATAGATATACTCCAAATACAAATAGATAGGTGTTACATATCCAGAATGTATAATTATGTCCAATTAAGCATGATCAGATGACACATGAACTCATGATTTCTTTACCTTATGTACTGCATGTGTTATAATGTTTTTGATTCGACTTATTTCAGGAGGGGCATATCCAAGTTCTACTGCGGCAAGTCAAAATCTTTTACAAGTCTGGCAGATGCCTCCTCTTGTTCTACCATCAAAGACATTGTGAAGTCAGAAAATGCCTATACAAGGAAACGCAAGAACTTGCTTGCTCACAACATTTTCTTCGACAAGAATCACATTTCTCCGTTGAGAAATAGTAGTGGTGGGATGTCAAAGAGAGCTGCCAAATCCAATAGAAGTACATCAAATCTAGCAGCAACTGCGAGCAGCTTTGAATGCAACAATAAAAGCGAGCTCTCCAGCTCAAACTCATTATCACCTACTCCCTGTCTTCCTCCTCTCTATCCACACGGTAGAAGACCGCCAACTAACAATGAATCACTGTCATCGCTATCACCACCTCAACGGACTTTCTCTTCATGGCGTTCCTTTTCTCTGTCAGATCTGCAGTGTGCTGCTGCTGCATCTCCCAACATCCCTGGCTTAGTGGTTAGTAACGAGGACAAGGAGAGCAAACTGCATTGACGTCTAATTTTCAGTTTCTCTTTGTTTTTTATGAAATCTAAAAATAGAAAGACTCTTCATGGTGTATGTGTTCTTTGTAAGCAGTTCTGGTTTGATCTTGTGGTTCTGCCCCTTGTACTTTTATCAACATAAAGGCAGCAATAGAAATTAATTTGTTAAACAGAGCCTCTCTATTTTCACTTTGCTTCCTGTATTGACCACATTAAGACTTCATTGCTTCTATAAGTCATGATGGATCAAAAAGAAAAAACAAGAGAAGAGAAGGAAAATCCAAAATGAGGTTCTTCAATTAGATGGTACAGGTTTTGATAGAAATTAGAGCAGCTTGGATTTAGAACCTGGGTTATGGCTTTGGAGGTGAATCATAGTGGAATCAAATTAATGTGCCCGTTTGGAAAATTTTGTTTTCGTTTTTGTCATCTTGAGAATAAAAAAATATTCTTGTTCTTGTCCTAAGGGTAATCCGGAAAGAAAAATATGTTTGGTTGAAAATTTTGTCTCAAAAATTTTCAAGAACAAACAAAAAAATCTCCTTTGGCAAATTTTGTTTTTTAAGATAGAAACAGTAAAACATGTTTGACATCGTCTGTGTTTTCTGAATTCTGAGAACAGAAACAGAAAAACATGTTGTAGGCATATGTATTATTTTAGGGTGCACTCGACTCGTAGAGGGGTCTCATTTAGGGTATTGGGCTACTGGGTAGCCTCGGACCCGCCCCACCGAAGTTTGTATACGGGTTGATCCAATGTGTCCGGCTTCGAGGCGGATTACTCGTGGCAACTCAAAAGCCTTCTAAAGGTGGTCCTATTGTGGCAGCGCACCTGTGGAGCTGAAGAGCGTACACGAGAGTAGTACCTCCATGATCTACGGGTCTTGATGACGTAACAGTCTCTCAAGGGCGTTTACCACCATTTATGCACAGCTCTAGCGGTATATGCATGTACTGCGAAGGCTATTGGGGAGTGATCCGTTGCACGACTGATCCGGCTGTGGCCATAGATGCTGCGTAGCCGTGACACGAGGACAACGCGACACCATCCTCACATTATGAAGGGATTGGAAAGAGCATGTGGCATGGAGTGTAGTTTAGTCATGATAAAGGCACATAATGTGGATTCTACCCATTATTCATAATGTGGAAAGAATTCTCCTTATAGGCCCACATCATGGCCCTCATCACCTTATTAGAGAAAAGTGGAGCATTGGTAGGACTTGGGGACCACTACAATTAGGGCAACATTTGAAGCCAAGTCACCTATAAATAGAGGGCAATAGTGCATTGTCTAGGGATCGGATCCTCTCCTCCATTTTTTTGGCAGACTCCTTTTTTTTCACAACATTCCCTTTTTCCTTTTCTTCTCTCTTTGCTTGGAGGCTACTCCTCCAGGGACGGCTACCATTTTCTCACTGTTTTTGCTTCCTCTGTGCTTCGGCCAAGGAACTTTGATTTCGCCTTCTTCACGTCTAACCCTTCTCCTCTATTTGCTTCCCTTTTCTCCATCTCTTGGTCTTTAGCTATTTTTGAGGTATTTCACTCTTGGGGCTTTTGTGATTTAGATCTATCAATGCTCACTACCCATTCTCTAGTTGTGATGAGGCTACACTTTTTGCTCTTCTCCACCGTTTCTTTCCTCTCATTTCTTTCTCTTTGCTTGAGATTTTTGACCATGGATTGTGATATCTTTGTTCAGACTTGCTAGTGGAGCCTTCTCTCCATTTTCCCTTTTTCACCCACAATTTTTGGCGACCACAGTGGGAGAGAAAGGCGGGCCATATAGCATGACCAGAAGGTCATCCCGCATAGCCATGACGTCTCAAACACCTTCTTCTTCTGCACTTCCTCCACCCCCTCCTCTTCCTTCCTGGCCGGAGTCAGCTGCACCTATTGGAGTTGAGAGCCACACTTCTGGAGAGGCGAGCCAGCCTCCACGAGGGCTCCTTCTGATCAATCGACCCCCACCAGGTCCGACGGTGACCCAGCCACAGCCCCAGGGCATCGCCGCAGCAGAGCCACAGCTCAGGGAGCCACCGCTCGACCATCCCCCGGTCGCTTGCGAGAAGGAGACGACTAGTGTTCGTTCTTCCAACCGTACTATCACCAGGACACAACACCATAGGACGACTCGGAGCAGGTCCCATAGCGCTGCCACCTCGAGGTTAGTCGGCAGACGCGACCGTGATGCGCTTCTCATGGAAACGTTGCTCACTATGCAGGCCACCCAACAACAAATATGGGAAGAGCAGAAAGCAATATTTGCCTCTGCCAGGCCCGACGCAGCCACTGGTGCAGTGTTCACACCAGCAATGGCGCCGACATCTATCCTTCGTCGTGACGTTATGGTGACACCCCCGCGTGCAACTTCAGCGTTACCCCAGGGCCACACTATGGCAGCGTCATTAACCCCTTTTGGCTCGGCTCAGCAGATCGTTTCCCCCTACGTCACATTCGATCAGTTGCGCGCCATAATGGGGTCGGGACGTGTCTCGACCGTGGCGGATCTTATTGGCGACCCGTTACCTCCATTTCCTGTTTATGTCCTTCAGCAGCCGTACCCTGCTGAGTACATTGCGCCTAAGTTCCGACAGTTTGATGGAAGGAAGGGCAATGCCAAGGAGCATGTTGGACGTTTCATTAGTCATTTGGGGGACCATGCCTACAACGAGGCGTTGAAGTTGAGGGAGTTCCCTAAGTCACTGACTGACCGGGCGTACACTTGGTACCACAACCTCGAGCCTGGGTTGGTGACCAGTTGGGAGGAGATGACACATCGATTTTATAGCAAGTACTACCAGGTTGACGAGAAGGTTACTCTGTTATCCCTCACCAAGCTCACTCAGAAGAATAATGAGGATGTGATGGCTTATGTGAAACGATTTAGAGAGCGCATGTTGGAATGTTATGAGGCCGCCAAGGAGGAGGATTTGGTCAGGATTTGCATCGATGGGATGGATAGAGAGTAATGCCTCTATCTAGTCGCCTTCAATATCTGCACCTTTTCCGATCTTATGGTCAAAACTAGATGTTTGGTTGATCGGGTGGCCAATCCCCGAGGAGGTCGTGTTTGGCGAGCACCACGCCCTGTTTCTATTACAACGGCCGTTGTTGAGGATGAGGAGCAATTTTCTGAGGAGCCCACCGAGGACGAGGATGCCTTCATTGCGTCGACTGACTAGTAAAGGAAGCGATTTCGGACGACTCCACCACCTTTCCCTTGTAGCCGTAGGCAGGTTCTTGCTGTGTTGGAGGAGAATCATAAGGACTTGGTGAATGATCCACGCTTCTGTCATTTCCACTGTGGTACCAGGAATCCATTAATGGAGTGTTGGAGTCTGCACGATCTTTTTCAAAGGAAGATGAAGTCTGGGGAGCTGGAGCTTTTGAAGAGGCAGGATGTGGACGACAACCCTTTCCCTCGTCACGATGCAGGTGTTCATGTCATTTCATGTGAGGATCGTGACACATTGGAGGAGCTTCAAGGCGAGGAGGTAGCCTGGTTGGATGAGCAAGTTCAAAGGGGCACTTAGGACCACATGACACAAATGGCTAGCCTTATGAGGGAGTTCTTTGACAAGCTCAAACTTGACTCAGACTCCAGGGCTGAGGTTACTAAAGTGCTGTTTAAGGTTGTTTGCAAGGCAGGAGCGGAAGTTAAGAGGGATGAGCCCGCCCTCTCGGCGAAGTCTGACCATACTAGGGAGGTCACCTTCACCGAGGCGGACAAGCTTATCGAGGGCCCTCACAACCGTCCGTTGTACGTGCCTGCAACCATTAACGGGGTTGATTTCAAGAGGGCGTTTCTGGACAACGACGCTTCTGTCAACGTCATACCAGTCACCGTTATGAGGCAGGCCGGTATTAAGGATGAAGCCGTGATCGGGAGGCCAATTGACATTTCAGGTTTCAATGGGATAAGACAGAGGACCTTGGGCTATGTCACCGCCGACCTGCAGGTTGGGGACATCCAAGGGCCTATCCGATTCCATATCATTGAGGGGGAGACATCTTACCATGTTCTACTAGGGAGGTCTTGGATGCACCTCCACGGTGTAGTCCCTTCTTCGTATCATCAGGTGATGAAGGCTAATTAGGGCATTGGGACTACTACTGTCAAGGCCACAAGGAACCCCTTCTCTCTTAGCGAGTTTCATTTGTCCGATGCTATTTACTTCACCAACTTTTCGGCTGTGGACAAGGGCCTTGAGGAAGGCAAGGCTTATGCTACCCCGTTGCTCGACTGGGAGGATATTGCCCAGTCTGATGACGACGACGTTATGATGGTCATCTCTTAGAAGGGAAATCGGAAGGTCGAGAATGACGAGGATCTTTGCAGGAGAGTGCGCAAGGCTGATGGAAGCTACGTTTACCAGTTGTGATGGTGCGAGGGGCCGGACGCCCCAGTACAGGCGCACGACCCCTGCAACGACCATTTTATGGCGGAGGCATCTGTCCCTATTGAGGATTCGGTGAGGCAGGATGACCGGTAGTCAGGTCTGGACGCAACCCAGAAGAAGGGTGTTGAGGAGGTCGATCTGGCTAAGGCAGGGAAGCAACCCCGTATGGTTTCTATCAATCGCGAGCTATCCATCGGGTTCAAGGAGCAACTGGTGGGCCTACTCAAAGAGTATCAGGATGTATTCACTTGGAGCTATGACCAGATGCCGGGACTCGACCCCGACCTGGTTGTGCACCGTTTGAATGTTGAACCAAGAGCCGTACCAAAGAAGTAGGCTTCCCGAGTGTTTGCGCCGGAGATTAAAGGTCAGATTAAGGAGGAGGTCCAACATTTATTGCAGGCCGGTTTCATCAGGCCCATTCAACATCCGACTTGGTTGGCCAACGTGGTACCTGTACGAAAGAAGAATCGAAAGGATAGGGTATGCATCGATTTCAGGGACATCAACAAGGCGTTCCCAAAGGACGAGTTTCCATTGCCGAATGTCGACGCCATTGTGGATGTCACTGCCGACCACGGGATGTTCTCTTTTATGGATGGTTTTAGTGGCTACAATCAAATTAGGATGTCAGAGGAGGATGCACCCAAAACCGCTTTTCGCACTCCAATGAGGAATTTTCACTTCACCGTAATGCCGTTCGGACTGAAGAATGCCGGAGCGACCTACCAAAGGTCCATGACTGTTGTCTTCCACGACATGATCCATGTTTCTGTCGAGTGCTATGTTGATGATCTGGTGGTCAAGTCGAAGCAGCCAACGGACCACATTGATGATTTGAGGAAGGTCTTCGATAGGTGCAGGCGTTACCAGCTGAAGATGAACCCAGCCAAATGCGTTTTTAGTGTGGCGAAAGGGAATTTCTTGGGATTTGTCGTACATCAGTGAGGTATTGAGGTCGATGGTGACAAGACGATGGCTATCATCGCTCTGGATCCACCCCGCTCGTTGAAGTAGCTTAGAGGATTTATTGGCAAGATTTCCTACCTGCGACGCTTCATTCCTGATCTCGCCGAGCTCATGCAGCCGTTTCTACCTCTTCTTAAGAAGAATGCCGTTTATGTTTGGACCCCCGAGTGCCAGCAGAGCTTTGAGGCCGTCAAGAGTATCTTGGCTGCACCAGATACCATGACTGCACCCAGGTGGGGAGTGCCCCTCCGACTTTATGTTTCTGCGACCCTGAGGAGGCACTTGGCTAAAAAAAAAAGGAAAGAAAAGAGAATGAAGGTTTATTTAAAAATTCTGCAAGTTTATATTTCTTCCCTTCTTCATATGTATGTATATATATATAATATAAAGAAAGTCCCACTCAAGAGGGGGTAATAAATGTGTTAATAAATTTATTTTAAGTACATGTTTAGATATCTTACATTGACAGGTGCACTGGGACGCCTATGGGTATGAACTGAGGGCCCCGCTTCATCCTGGGTAGGCCTTCGCCTTGGCGGAGTCGAACGGTTTTGCGCTGCAGTAGTTTGAGGATTTGGTTGCACAGGGGCTGCAGGAGCTTGGCCTTGTGGGGGAGGTACATTGAAAGGTTCCAAGGGAATGGTGCGAACTACCCTTTTTAACCTTGACCTTCGCCTTAGCGGGAACATGTCGCGAGAAAACGGCGGTACGTCAGCAATAACATGTCCCACCACATAGCTAGGACTCCCTCTGGAAAAGGAGGCAGCTGAGTAGTGCACCACCATGTCGTCTTTGTCGATAACCCGAGGCTCACTTCTGCGAGCCAATGACTGGACAAAGGCCTGCAGGGCATCAAGGTTTGACCTCCAGAAAAAGCCGAATGACGGTGTGATGTCACCGTGACGGAGGCGTGACGGTATAGTAAGTGGCTGAGGAGGATTGTTTAGGGATGGTAGGTTCCCGGCAAGAAATCGGCCTGAGCTGAGGGCAAAACTTAGAGCAGCGGCTAGAGCTGTAGGGATGCCCTGGTCAAACCCAAATTGGCGGGCGACTCTATGAGGATTGTAACTGGCAAGAGACACACTGTCCACAAACCAGGCAGGCAATGTACATTTTCTCAGGACCAACAAGAGTTCGAAATCTTAAAGAGGTGAGTTGGGGGCAGGATTGAGCATGCGCGGCTCTTCACCAAACAACGACTGAATAGGGAATCCAGGCAGTGTTGTAGAGTAGAGTCTGAATTGGAATTCATCTTCTAGGTACAACACCAGGCTGAGATCATCCCGGAGGACAATGTCGGACCATCTAGGGGCACGGCAAAAACCCCAAGGATCCTCGAATGGTCTGGCAGCCTTTAGAGTGTGTGGCGCGGGGAAGAACTCAGGGAAACGCTCCATTATGAATAGAGATAGGAAAAGGCTGGACACAGGCGCTTTCACTTCACAGTGGCCTATTGAGCGGCGCATCCACGCCACCACTGAGTCGAGCCTTTTATACAGTGTCCCAAGGAAAAGTGGCCCCAACGCAATGGTCCTGCCAAGAGCCATTTGGGCCGCCAAATTGAAGACCCTCTTACTCATGCAATCGTTGGGGTGCCTTTGAACACATGGCGCGCAAGCCAAAGTGCCAGAAAGGCATCCAAATGATGGGGATTATCCAGAGGCACACCTTGAGTATTGTCGGGGCGAAGAGGTCAGCTTGATGTAGGGTAGGTGAAAAAATACCTGGCCCAGTTTGCAAAATTGCATTTTCTTTTCTTCTTCACAGTGGTATTCAGGTAAACGGCGTGAGTAAAAGAGGCCTCCAGGAAGTCTACTGTGGCTTGGCACTCTGAAGGGGTTGTGTGGGGTCTGAAACTGTGTTCACCGATCATAGGCAGGTGCATTAGGGATTTCACATCTTCTAGTGTGGGGGTAAACTCACCCCAAGCGGTAGCAAAGGTATGGGTGTCAGTATTCCAGCGGGAAATTAGGGCTTGCAAAGAGGGATTTGAGCGCCGGATGTTGACACGGCAACTTGAATCAATGGCCGTCAGGACTGAGGCACGGTTGAGGGTTTCCACATACTCTGGTCTCGAAAGAATGTGCTCGCACCAGTAATACCACTCTGAAATTGGCGTTGTGTGGCCTTCGAACTGGAGGTGCGAGTAGGGGAAATCACCTATCTCGATGGGAAACCGCATGCTCTTCCCCGGTTTCCAATGGGTACCTGACGTGGAGGGGGCATCGCCCTCTAACAGCACGGGCTCGCCCAAAATTACAGAGCTTGGTTAGTAATGCCTGGCCCGGTGCCATAAGAAGTCGACCTCCTTCCCGAAGAAAGGGGCATGCCGCCATTCGTCGTCGCTTGGAACTGTGTCGTCATGCGCCTTCGAGGGTAGCATGGCTTCTACAGAAAAAGGGGTTTTATCTCTCTCCCCTTTTCACTTCCTCTCTCTGGTATTTCCCTTTTCCTTTCTCCTCTTTCTTTCTCTTTCTTCTTTCTCTCTTGATTTCCCTATTTCTCTCTCTGGTTCACTCTCTCTTCAAGCTTTTGCTTTCTTTCACAGTGAAATCAGTAATTGCAGAATCGTACACTTGATTGTTTTGTCCCATTTCCATAATCTGGAGAGGTATTTGTAGGTCGCCTCTCTGCGCACTCCCCAACCATGACTGCACCAATTCCGGGGAGTGGCTCCTAGCGAAGCGTCGCCATAATGGGGGCGGCGAAAAGGCACCTTTTTGCAGGGGGCTGCCATTATTGCTTTATCTCACTGCCCTTTTCCACTTCTATGTTTTGGCACCATTTCGTCTTTGATAAGGAAACCGTTGGTTCAAAATTTCTAAACTTACCCCTTTTTATATACTAATATATCTATATATACACACACGTGGGTATATGTACAAGTGTACAGTTTTTAAATAAAAAAAAAACTAGCTTATTTCAAAAGAATATATATATGTACATGAATATATATATATATATATATATATATATATATGTGTATATATGTATGCGTACTATTGCAATTAAGTTTATATGTAAAAAAAAAAATGATTGTTTGCCTTTCTTATATTTGGCTTTGTTTTGTTTTACTTCTTTCTTTCTTGTTTACACAGTTTATTTCTCAATTTCACAATTTTCAAATTTCATATTTACATCATTTATTTTCTTTTTCATTTTTATTTCTTTTACCTTGTCTTTGCTTATTTTCGTTCCTTGTTGCCGTCCTTATCGTTCATTTGATTACCCCTACTTTTCTATTGTGTTTATTACTTTTCATGACATATTTTTAATATATATGTACGCTATAAATATGTATCCATATATATAAATAGGGACAATGGGGATATAAATATTGTATATATGGGGCCTGCTGTGTGCATGCAAGCCCAACTTCGAGGTGGTGCCTCGCATGCACAAGGGGTAAATTGTAGGCATAGGTATTATTTTAGGGTGCACTCGACTCGTAGATGAGTCTCATTTAGGGTGCTAGACTACTAGGTAGAGCCTCAGACCCGCCCCACCGAAGTTGGTATACGGGTTGACCCAATGTGTCCGACTTCGAGGCGGATTACTCGTGGCAACTCAAAAGCCTTCTAAAGGTGGTCCTATTATGGCAGCGCACCTGTGGAGCTGAAGAGCGTACACGAGACTAGTACCTCCATGATCTACGGGTCTTGATGATGTAACAGTCTCTCAAGGGCGTTTACCACCATTTATGCATAGCTCTAGCGGTATATGCATGTACTGCGAAGGCTATTGGGGAGTGATCCGTTGCACGACTGATCCGGCTGTGGCCATAGATGCTGCGTAGCCGTGACACGTGGACAGCGCGACACCATCCTCACATTATGAAGGGATTGGAAAGAGCATGTGGCATGGAGGCTTGGAATGTAGTTTAGTCATGATAAAGGCACATAATGTGGATTCTACCCATTATTCATAATGTGGAAAGAATTCTCCTTATAGGCCCACATCATGGCCCTCATCACCTTATTAGAGAAAAGTGGAGCATTGGTAGGACTTGGGGACCACTACAATTAGGGCAACATTTGAAGCCAAGTCACCTATAAATAGAGGGCAATAGTGCATTGTCTAGGGATCGGATCATCTCCTCCATCTTTTTGGCAGACTCCTTTCTTTTCACAACATTCCCTTTTTCCTTTTCTTCTCTCTTTGCTTGGAGGCTACTCCTCCAGGGACGACTACCATTTTCTCACTGTTTTTGCTTCCTCTGTGCTTCGGCCAAGGAGCTTTGATTTCGCCTTCTTCACGTCTAACCCTTCTCCTCTATTTGCTTCCCTTTTCTTCATCTCTTGGTCTTTAGCTATTTTGGGAGTATTTCACTCTTGGGGCTTTTGTGGTTTAGATCTATCAATGCTCACTACCCATTCTCTAGTTGTGATGAGACTACACTCTTTGCTCTTCTCCACCGTTTCTTTCCTCTCCTTTCCTTCTCTTTGCTTGAGATTTTTGACCATGGATTGTGACCTCTTTGTTCTGACTCGCTAGTGGAGCATTCTCTCCATTTTTCCCTTTTTCACCCACACATGTTTGGCAAGTTGAATTGTTTTTTAAATGATTTTATTGAAAATTTGCCAAAGTGTTGGAATTGAGAAAATTCCGACACCACCTTCCCGTATAAAAATGACAAATCAAGTTTTATTTTTCACTTGATAATAAGAAATATATCACAAGACATCCAAAAAATAACTCAATTTCAAAACCATCCAAACACCAATGTAGTACACAGAAGACATCAATTACATAATAAATTACATAAAACTATGAAAATTCTTGACAACAAAGTGAGTTCCGGCATTCATAGGAGTCTGGAAGGGAGAATCCACCATTCTCTTTCCTCTCACAATGTCATGCTGGTCATCATAAGTGTCATAGGCAAGGCCTCTCCATTTTCCCTTGTATGTTTTGCTTTCCCCCGTTCACTTCAGCCGCAATCTTGAAGCTCTTAGACTCCATTATCTTGTGGCTAAAACTCGAGCTCACCTTCTTCAAACCACATCCCAAAAAGGCTAAGCTTGGCACAGAACCTCTAGAGCTAGAGATGTTCAAGCTCAACTGCATCGAAACATCAACCCCCATAATTTTTCACACATATAACCCATAAATTCATTAACTTCATATCAAAGTTATTGAACATAATGATGGAAAAGACCCATGTCCAATTCATCAATAGTTTAACTAAAAATGCTTTAGTTTCATATAATATCTCTATAATGAATCAGAAAAATTATGAAAAGTTCAGATACAAAAAACATAAACCCCCGAAATTTTCAGCACAAGACTCATAAATTTAGAAACTTCATATTGAGGCTCATACGACAGCAATGAAAAAGTAATACAGACAGAGAAAAGGAACAAAGAATAGAGACAAGTCATCATACGGGCATTGGTCATGAGAGAATTTTCTTAGGCAGACCCTATAAACTCCCCAATCCTCGCATTCTGAGCTGAAGACTTAACCCCTGAGAGAGATTGAGCCCCGAAACAAATGGTATCAATGATTTCCCTCTGGAGTTGAGTACAGGACCTGCTTTCTTCAGCGAAAAGCCTTCTATTCCTTTCACTCCAGGTAACATAGATAGTAGCAGGCAGAGCCCATTTAGAGAGAACCTTCCTAAAAGCATTTCCTTTTAAGATTGTGCTACCCCAGTCAATTAAATCCTCCCAACATTGAGAAGGCCAGTAAATATCTCCCTGCCTTTTGACTGAAGTCCACAATTTCTTGTACTCTTCACAGTGGAAAAAGAGGTTATCCCTAGTCTCCACATGGAGGGAACAGAAAGTGCATTTTTCACTCTGCAAAAGCCCCATTCTGATCATCCTATTCTGATAATCTTTGGATGGTAAGCCAGAGGATAAAGGAATGCCTTGGAATAGCCTTAGGAAACCAAACCAAGGGACTCCAAACCACTCTAGGCTTCTTAGATCCCAAGCTGAGTGGATACTTGCAGTGTTCTTGATAGGAACTCCAATCTCGTCACAACCTTGTTCACATGCATTAGTCAATATAATCAATATAAGGAAATTTTAATAAAACAAACAAAAAATAAATGTCATATACTTGAAAGAAATTTGACTACAAGAAATACCCGATATATTGAAATGATGAAGAGAATTCAAAGACAAATATATGAAAGAAGGGGCACCTACATAAGACTGGGATAGCAAAAATGAGCAAAATTTCACATTCTGAGTTGCATCATCATGGAAGCTTTTTTTTCTGTAACAATTTGTCGAGTTCCAAAGTACCCGGTAAGGGTAGCTGATCTCTGGCAACTGTTAGTTGTAAAACTTTTACCAATTTGAAAACAATCAATATATGAATCTTCCAGGTTCTCAACAACCTGAAAATGGTAGCTACATTGCTACCTGAAGTACAGCATTTTACATCCTCAATATATATATATATATATATATATATCCATTGTATTAGCAAATAATTGATTCAAGTTTTCCCCTTTAGAATACAGGTCAACCCACTCAGCTAGCTTGATTCAGTATTCTCCATCTCACGTCCAGCTTGAGTATTCTAGAGTATGCAACCACTGCTTTAACATCATTTCAACAGCATGTTCAGCCAATCAACATACCTGCTTGAGCAGGGATGTTGAAGTGATTTAGTTCCATGAGTAACTTAAGATTGGTGGGATCTTGAACCAGATAGAGACGTATGGAACCTTTGATTTACCTCAACCAAACTATGGCCAGGGATCTTTTTCAACTCTCTTTCGTCCATCGACATTTTCACTCTCGCTACATCTTCCCACCTACCAGCTTCAGCATAGATATTTGCCATAAGGACATAGAAAGTGGCAGTTTGAGGGTCTAACTGGTACAATCGCTCAGCCACAAGCTCAGCCAGCTCAACATTACTGTGAATTCTGCAAGCACCAAGCAAAGCTCCCCAAACACCCACATCAGGCACGATTGGCATATTCTCAATAAACTCATAAGCTTCCACCAATCGCCCAGATCGACCGAGAAGATCAACCATACAAGCACAGTGCTCTACACCAGGCACAAGTGAGTAGGCTTTTGTCATGCTCTCAAAATGTCCCCTTCCTTCTTCTACGAGACCTGAATGCCTACAAGCTGTCAAAACAGCAGTGAAGGTGAAGCTATTTGGTCTGATTCCTTCTTCTTTCATCTCTGAGAAAAGCTTCAGAGCATCCTCTCCGTGCCCATGGGAGGCACAAGCCCCTATAATCGAAGTCCATGACACAATGCTTCTATGAGGCAACCTATCAAAAACCTCCATGGCCAAGTCTATGTTCCCACACTTCGCATACATATCAATTAGTGCATTTGTGATGGAAACATTGGCTTCAAAACCTTTGTCTCTTACAAGCTTGTGTACCCATTTTCCAGTGTTGAGTGCTCCTAAACGAGCACAAGCAGATACAACACTGACCATGGTGATATAGTCAAACTCTACCCTTTCATTTTGCATCCTACGGAAGAGTTTAATTGCACTTCCACACATATCATTTTGTTCATAATTGGCAATCATTGCATTCCATGACACCAGGTTCCGGACCACCATTTGATCAAACAAAGATCTCGCTATATCAACATCCCCACACTTACCATACAAGGCAATCAAAGCATTAATTAACGAAATATCCGACTCCACTCCCAATTTAACTCCATAACCATGCATCAACTTTCCCAAGTTCAGAAACTCCAAACCTGCACAGGCAGGAAGAACGCTTACAAGCGTCACCGCATTTGGTCGAGTCCCTGAAGCCACCATCCCCCGGAAAACACCCAACCCCTTCTCAAAAAGCCCACTTTGCACATACCCAGCAATCATTGCAGTCCAAGAAACTATATTCCTCACAACCATCTCACCGAATACTAGTTCCGAATTCTCAGTCTCCCCAATCTGCGCATACATTGTAACCAAAGAAGTCTTTACAAACACATCCAAATCAAACCCATTCTTAATTATACTACAATGCACTTCCTTCCCCTCCCGTAAAGCCGAGAGCACCGCACAAGACCGAACCACAAAAGGGAAAGTGTAGTTATCAGGTAAAAGCCCAGTCTGATGCATGTTTCTGTAAAGAATTATAGCTTCCCGGCAAGGACCCAAATCAGCATAACCACGAATCAAAGTGTTCCAAAGGAAGACATCTCTGTGGGGCATTTCGTCGAACAGTTGACGGGCATAGTCCATTGTGGTGCCCAAACAGCAAGCTAAGGTGATGAGTTTTGTTGATAAAAATAGGTTAGCGGGACACCCATTAGTGTGTATCATGAGAGCGTGAATTCGTTCAAGGTCTGAGAGAGTCGAACATGAGTTCAACAGAGAGTTAAAAGGGAGGGAATGATAAGTCTTAGTGATACGAGTACGGACACTCTGAATTGTAGCATACAAATTGTGTTCAGTTTTTTTCAGTACACTACGGACAGAGTGAGTCAGCATGAAGTGGACATGAAGACCATATATAAAAACTATGAAATCACGATACTATCTAAAAAGATGTGTGTGTTAATATATATATATATATATACATTTATACGTCGCTACGAGGCTATTCCAGGAAAGGTGAGTGATTTGTGGTTTGCTGTCTGAGTGGTGATATGGGTTTGGGACTAGGGTTTGCGATTCGTCGGCTGTACAGGTGGTGCCAAGCCTGCTTAGGTTCGACTATGGTTGGGAGCAGTGGTTTACCATCGGAGATGGTCCAATCCCTAATTCCATGTTTCTGTCGGAGCTCCAATTTCATATGATCCCTGCCTCTTCTCTAAAAATGTAGGTAATTGATTGACTTTCTATCTATTCGTTCATTTTTTTTTATCCACTTCATTTGTTCAATATGTTATACACGCGCGCGCGCACATATATATATATATAAATATATATTTATATATATATAAAAACAATTTTTGCCTAAAGGGCTTGAGCATAGGCATTGGTGGCATTACTTGGGAGCATTAACATAGAAGAGCTCGGGCTTCACTCGATGAAGGGCCCGACTCGGACATATTTGTTAAATAAATGAGCCTAAGTTTGATCTCGATTTCCAGACGAATCAGTTCGCATATATTTGTGAATAAAAATTTGTATAAGTTCATTTGAGTTTGTAAATATAAATTCAAATAAAGCTCGTATTAGATCAAAATTATATATTTAAATTTAATTATTTGCCTAATAATATTTTAAGGATTACTTTTATGTTTTATTTTATTGCAAGTGATTGAAAATTTATAATAGAAATATAATGTTATTAAATGAGCTCAGTGAGCTGAAAAATGAAGAACTTAAATCGATTTTATATATTATTTATTTTCTTAAATAAACCGATTTAAGATAAGCGCAAGTAGAATTTATAAATAAACGAGCAAGCCTAACAACCCAAACCTTATCACGGCTTGGTTCATTAGCATTGAAAGCCGCAATCAAAGGGTTATGTAACTTGTGTTGTATTTAAATAAAGTGATGGTAGCTTGTTCTTTAATGAGTTATTATATTAGTATATACATACACTCACGTATATGTGCATAAATAAATGTGGATGACTTTTATTTTTTTTTGAAAGTTGTGGATGACTTGGTAGGTATGTTTGGTGGTTTTTAAATTAACAAAGATCTCAAAATCACCTGTTTTATAAACTGACAAGTGGAATCTGCGTTCTCACAAAATTTATGTCATTCATCAAGAAATATTAGATTTTCTTACCACTTTTGGTGAGAGACTAGGATGACCAAAATCATTCTATACCCGCCAAAAATGTCAACATTTAAGCTGATACGATGCCACTTCACTAACACTTCCACACAAGTTCCACCCTTCCTTATTTTACCATTTTAGACACTCGACCGACGCATTCTACACTCTTCGTTGATCTGTACATTTTTTTATCTAACAAGGAATTGCCTAGGAAACTTATAATGGTCAAAAGGGTATATTAGTATTTGGATCTTGCTACAAGGGCCAAGAATTCAGCCGGCCGGAGACTTTACTACTTCATTATCATTTTCCCAGCTGTTTATGCAGTCATTACTTTCTAATTAAGTCTGTGCATACATGGCATCATCTTCCATCTCGAAACCACCGTCTGACGCCCATTTCAGTAACTTGGGCGGTGGCCAGCCCGGTAAGTTGTCTGACAGACCTCAAATTGAATAGTAGTTAAGAAGCCGAAACTTTTTTGTTTTTTGTTTCAAAATTTTTTGATGAGTAAAACAGTTTCCGTTTATCAGCTTTGAGTCGAGAACATTACAGTCCTATCGATAGCGAAGTGCTTGTATATAGTAGAGAAAAGGGGGTGCTGAAAAAAGTTGGATTTCCATGTGATGCTTCATAAACAGTTATATAATTGTAAATATGTCATTGCTTTGTACAATTGTGATGCCTTATATTGTGTTTATTTTAGTTTCAACTTTTTCTGACTGACATTGGATTTACAGTAACCAGAGATGATCAAATCAGTGTTTATTGCAATTATAACAAAATAATATCAGAACTTTTTCTTGTCATCTATTTATATTTACATGTAGAAACAGAACCAAAAGCAACAAGAGCAGAACCAGAACCAGAGGATCTAAGAAGGTACCTGCCAGTTTACAGAGCTGCAATGAAAGGCGACTGGGAGAGTGCGAAAAAACTGTTGGCGCAAGATGAAGCTGCAGTGACGGCCTATATTACTGCGAACCACGAAACACTACTCCACAGAGCAGTTGGGACAGGAAAAGCGATTCATTTTGTGGAGAAGTTGGTGGAACTGATGCCAAGGGAGGCACTTGCTCTACAAAATGGCCAATGCGAGACAGCCCTCAGCGTTGCAGCCAGGTTTGGCAACACGAAAGCTGCAATTATATTGGTTGACAAAAACCCGGCGTTGCTACAAATGAAGAACAACGATGGTTTGTGTCCGGTCCACTTGGCTGCTTTGTATGCCCACAAGGAGACTCTTCTCTATTTAATGACGGCAACCACAGACAATCACCATCCCAGTCCATATGCGGACCAATATGGTGTTCAGCTTCTGGTTCATGTTATAGTTTCTGGACTATTCGGTAAGGAAGCTTTTTTCTTCTTCTTTTCTAGCTAGTACTATTTCTAGTTTAAATAAGAATTCCCAACAGATTAATTATTATATACTCATATAGAAAGTTATGAAATTAATCAGGTCGAGTATGATGTAATGATTTGGTAATTGTTCTTCTACAGACGTGGCACTGGATTTGGTTCAACGCTACCCTACTTTGGCTACATTGAAACTTGAAAATGGAGACTACCCTCTGAAAGCAATTGCTAGAAAGGCATCTGCGTTCCCAAGTGGATGTCGCCTCAACTTTTGGCAGCGTTTCATCTATGCTCGTTAGTTGATTGCTCCAGCAATATTTTTTCTTCTTTTATATTCACAGCCTTTCTTTTGTGAGCAAGAAAACTGTTAATCAAATGCAGGATGGTGGTATCACCATTCCTTGAAAAGAAATTGACTGCTCACTGCAAATAAGTACTAGATGTCTTGAGCTTAATATATGTATATACATATATCAGAAAACCATTACAAATTTGATTAAAAGTGGAAGTGAATGTATACCGACTTATTTTCCTATATATTTTGTCCTGAAGGTGTTCATGTGAAGTTGGAGAGTTGCCAACACAACCCAAATGCTGGTGACATTGAGAATCCATTAGACAAATGTGAAGTTTTTCTTCGCAAAAGTGGCAGAGGAAACTTCTTCATCTCTGGTTTGTCCTAAATTTCTTTTGGATCATATGCCCAAAAAACTAAGTTTGTCTAACTCACTTGATTACCATACGTAGAGGCAATTTGTATCAATTGATCAGCAATAAGCCAACATTTCATATGTAGTTCATGAATCTGTTGTTTTCCTTTCAAATTATTCAACCAGTTTTTTTTTCCATACAATACGCCAAAAAATGCCAGTCCTACTTGCCAAAGTCTTGGAATTTGGTAAGAGACATTAAGTGTCCATTTAAGTTCACATAGTTTCAGTTTGAAACCTTTCTTATCTTTTGTTTAATATCGAAATTACAGTACTGCAAGTGAAGCACATCCGAGAGGCAAAACTGAGGCATCAGCAAGCTCTTCAACTTGTCAAATCCTTGTGCAAAGGAATATATTTAATTAGTGATTACAAGGAAATCAAGAATTTTCTGGCAGAACCAGTCATTGAGGCAGCTAGGATGGGAATTCATGAGGTTTTAGAAGAGCTTGTGGATACATTTCCTGATTCTGTTTGGTCCTCTGATGCAGATCGCCGTAAAATATTTCAAGTTGCAGTAACAACACGTAGTGAAAATATTTTCAACCTCATATATCAGATGGGTGACCATAAGCAACACATGACTCACCTTAGAGACAGATCCGGCAACACTATACTGCACTTGGCTGGAAACTTGGCACCTGCACATAAACTCAATCTTGTTTCTGGTGCGGCTCTACAGATGCAGCGCGAGTTACAATGGTTTGAGGTAACAAACTTATTTATTTTAATCCAATCATGATTAAATGTGATATTGTTTTCTGCAAGAAACTTTTAGCCACCCAAATCACTTTCAAACCCCAAATTGTTTTTTGTTGGATTTTATAAAAGCGTTATGTTTCAAACTTTTTCAGGAAGTGAAAAAGTTTGTAATCCCTGCCTACACTGAAATAGAGAACAATGAGAAGAAAACTCCAGCAATGGTATTCAGTGAGGAACACAAGGACTTGGTAGTTGAAGGCGAAAAATGGATGAAAGACACAGCAAATTCATGCACAATCGCAACAGCACTTATTGCCACTGTAGTATTTGCAGCAGCTCTTACTGTACCTGGCGGCGACAATGCAGATGGCCTCCCAATTCTTTCCAAAGAAATGGGCTTCATAATATTTGTTGTTTCAGATGCAATCTCTCTGTTCACATCCACGGCTTCCTTATTAATGTTCTTGTCCATTCTCACGTCACGCTATGCAGAACAAGATTTTCTCTACATTTTGCCCAAGAGGTTGATAATCGGTCTTGTTACCTTGTTCCTCTCAATAACATCCATGATGATAACCTTCAGTGCCACGCTCTATCTTGTGTTTGGCCACAATAAAGCGTGGATTCTTGTTCCAGTGGCTGCATTAGCCTGTTTACCAGTCACCTTGTTTGCTTCGTTACAGTTCCCTTTACTAGTGGATGTGATCTCTTCGACATATGGTCCTGGCATTTTCGGTAAGCAAAGGGAGCGTCCATTCTACTAAGTACCCCGAAAAGGCGGAAGAGTTAGGGTTGCAGCTTCAGGTATTGTGCATCTGAACTCGCAAAGTGATCAATGGAACAGTGATTTTCAACAGTACCTAATGCAAAACCAGAAAGAAATGCATGTATACATGGTGTTCCTGAATCTATTTTCAAGAGTTGCACTCTTTGATATTATATCAATAATTGGTGTTCCTGCGTTCATGAGGCTAGATTTGCTGCTCTCTATTTGTGCCCGTGAATGCAAAAATGCTCATATAAATATAACACGCCAGAGTTTTTGTGGATCGAGTTGGGAATCTCTCAAATTAGAAAACTTGATTAATATGTGTGTGTGACATATATAAATATGATAAATGGGTTAAATTGTGTGATTTGAAGCAGTTTGTAAAAGTTGAGGCATTTTAAATGATCGTCAATACAGTTCTTGATGTCTCTTGAACGTGATTGTCCACATGGAGTTTCTTTGATTCCTTAAAAAGAAAACTTGATCCTTTTATTATTATTATTATTATCATCATCATCATTGTTATTATTGCTTTCTGTATTTAAGCAACCGGGAGCTAATTGCTCAGGGCAAAACCTCAATTGATGGGTGGTAAATGGCATCTTCATTTCAGATTAGAGAGAGCGAGCGTCACAAAACAAGGTAGAATACGATACATACAAGGAGGTCATTCAAGGTCCTAATGAAGGGAACAATGTAAAAGACAAATGGAACTCTTTGGATGAAGCAGCACAAAAAATAAATAGATTTATTTCTCTTATGTTTCTCACAACTTGAAAATAATTCATGAACACCATGCACTCATTTCTTTCTTAGATTGCTGCCGAGTGGTTAGGTACAAAAATTGAAAATACTAGTCCTGTTGATCAATCACTTTGTGGGTTAGAAGCAGTGTACCTGCAGATCTCCTCCACCTTAATCCTTCTGTGTTGTTAGAAGAATATTTTCTCGCCTTTCTTACCGAAAATGCCAGGACCGTATGTGGAAGAGACCACGTCCACAAGCAGTGGGAATTGCAGGAAAACAAACAAGCTAACCGGTAAACAAGATAATGCAGCCAAAGGAATAAGAATCCATGCTTTGTTGTGGCCAAACACCAGATAGAGGGTGGCGCTGAAAGTTATCATCATGAATGTTATGGAGAGGAATAAGGTTACAAGACCGATTATCAACCTTCTAGGTAGGCTGTAGAGAAAATCCTGTTCTGCATAACGTGATGTGAGGATGGACAAGAACATCAATAAAGAAGATGTGGATGTAAACAAAGAGATTGCATCCGACACTATAAAGACTATGAAGCCTATTTCTTTGGAAAAAAAGGGGAGGCCATTGGCATTGTTGCCGCCTGGTACTGTAATGGCCGCTGCAAATAGGGCTGCAAACGAGCCGAGCCGAGCCGAGCTTTGGAATGTTCAAGCTCGGTTCATTTACTAAACGAGCCTAGAAAATGTGTTCAAGCTCGGCTCATTTGCTTAACGAACGAGCCCGAGCCGAACGCTAGATTTAACGAGCCGAGCCCGAGCTTGTTCACGAACAACTCATTTCAGTGCAACATATATTAATCTTCCTAATAGTTGTTTGGATTGAATTGTTGCATATTTGTTTTAATATATTTTCACTAGTATAATTTTTATGAATGAATTTTATGTTATGACCGCCTAATTTCTATAATCTTTTCACAATAATCTTCATAATTTGTTCAATTTGAACACTTTCTTTTGTTAAATATAATATAATTTTACTATTTAACTTAGACGAGCCTGTTCACGAGCTTGGCGAGCCGAGCTTAGTAATGTTCAAGCTCGGCTCGTTTACTAAACGAGCCTAAAAATTGTGCTCAGGCTCGGCTCGTTTACTAAACGAACGAGCACGAGCCGAGCTCTTAACGAGCCGAACCCGAACCTGCTCACGAAAGGCTCGGTTCATTTGCAGCCCTAGCTGCAAATACTATAGTGGCAATAAGTGCTGCTGCAATTGTGCATGAATTCGCGGTGTCCTTCATCCATCTTTCGCCTTCTTTTACCAAGTCCTTATGTTCCTCACTAAACACCATTGCTGGAGTTTTGTTTTTTTTGTTCTCTATTTCTTTGTGGGTGGGGATTACAAACTTCTCCACTTCCTGTATAGTAGCCATAACTTTAATAATCTGTTCTTTATATATATATATATATATAAATACCAACTGAAAATTTTTGAGGTGCGAAAACAATTTTGGAATGAAAGTTTAATGTTAGAAACATAATTGTTAGGAAAATGTCTCAAATTCTATTGTAATTAAATTTCCTATTTAAAGTTGTATTGTAAAAGAAATTTCTTATTAGAGAGTTTTATTCTCCGATGAATGTAATCCTTATCCAACAAGAAAACTTATTTTCTTGTTCAACAAGGAATGGGGTTTAACTCTATAAATATGGGTCAAGGGTTTGTGTTGAGACTTAGAGAAGAGATGTGAGAAAAAAAAGGAAAGAAATAGGGTATGAGGGTGATGTGTGCATCGGGTGAGGGTGTTATGTTGTTCATCTGTGTAATATCTTCCTAATAAATACTTTTCTCTCTCCGTGAACGTAGGCCAAAGTTGGGGCTGAACCACGTTAAATATTGTGTGTTATCTGTGTGAGTAAAAACAGGTGTCGATGATCTTGGGCGAGATTAATTCTTAAGTGTGTGATGAGAATTAATTCATAACAAGTGGTATCAGAGCAAAGTTGAACCAGATTCGTATCAGAGTGTTGGGCGGAAGCAGATCGACATCAGAGGGTTCACGGTTGAAGCGGAATCGAAGGCTCCTACGCGCAACAGTTTTTGTTTGGACCTATTTTGTGGAGTATCGTTGATTCAAATAAGGTGTGTAATATATCAACGGAGAGCTCTTTCAAAGACGAACGTTTCAGCGCAAAAATAGCCCAATTGGAGAATGCACACGCCTTAGAATTTTTTGGTGTCGTCAGATTTTTTGTCCTTTTGTGATTTCTTGTTTTGGCCATTCCGAGCTCGTTTTAAGTTCGATTTGAGCTCAGTCAGAGGCGATTTTAAGGTTTTAGACTGCCCCGAACGCAACCGTGCAGTCAGTTTTAGATGATTATACTCCGAAAATATCAGACAAGAGAAGTGAGAGTTATGATAGAAGAAAAGGCAAAAAGGGTCAAGATGCAACAGAGTTTGGTTGTGGCTATTTTTACTCACCGGTGAAGATGAAGAAGATAAAGATGATGAAGTAGATGAAGAATATGAATTTATCGCGGATAAGGCGTGGTCATGAAGATAGTGTTGAAGATTATGTTGATGTTGAAGAATGTTGAAGAAGCGCACATAGTCACAGTGTAGGTGGAGCATGATGCGTGTAGATGAAAAAGAAGAAATTGAAGAAGAAGAGTGTTGATGAAAAAAAAGAAAATAATTAGTAGAAGAGTGTTGATGCTTGAAGCAATGTGGAGCTTTGAGAAGATGATAGAATTTGAGCAAATGTGGAGATTGTTAGGAAATTGTCTTAAATTCTATTGTAATTAGGTTTCCTATAAAAGAAATTTATTGTTAGAGAGTTTAATTCTCCAAGGAGTTGTAATCCTTGTCCAACAAGAAAACTTATTTTCTTGTTCAACAAGGAATGAAATTTAACTCTATAAAAAGGGACTTAGGGTTTGTGTTGAGACTTAAAGAAGAGATGTGAGGAAAAGATGAGAGGAAGAGGGTGTGAGGGTGATGTGTGCACCGGGTAAGGGTGTTATGTTGTTCACCTATGTAATATCTTCCTAATAAATATTCCTTCTCTTCGTGGGCGTAGGCCAAAGTTGGGGCTGAACCACGTTAAATATTGTGTTATCTGTGTGATTATCCGTGTGAGTAAAAACAGGTGTCGATGATCTTGGTGCGAGATTAATTCCTAAGCGTGTGATGAGAATTAATTCCTAACAATAATCACCATTAAATTTTTTTAATATCTGAAACAAAATAAATATGTTGGGTTACCTTATACCATTGTAACTCACGCTGCATCTGTAGAGCTGCACCCGAAACAATATTGAGTTTATGTGTAGGTGCCAACTTTCCAGCCAAGTGCAATATATTGTTATAGGATTCATCCCTTAATGATGTGATTAATAGCTTAAGTTCACCCATCTGATAGATGAGATTGAAAACATTTTCATGACGTTTTAAAACTGCAACGTGAAATATGTACTCATTGTATTTGCCATGGGTCCAAACTGACATGGGAAATGTGTCGAAAATTTGTTCTAAAATCTCATGGATACCCAGCCTTGTTGCCTCAACGGCTGCATTAGTCATGAAAAAGCGTCCGTCGTCACCAGATGAATGGAATCCTTTGCACAAGCATTTGACAAGTTGAAGGGCTTGATGGTGCCTCAATTTTTGCTCTTGGAGGTGCTTCACAGGCGATACTGCATGCAATTTAAATAGTAAATAGAAAATGTTATAAATTTCAGTGAATGGTCTTCTTTCAAATGTTTCCTAAATTCGATTATCCAGGGGAGAAAAAAATGAAATTAAAGCATGTTCACTTAATTATATGGAAACTTGTTTGTGAGATCTCACCTAGTTCCATGACTTTGGCAAGTAAGACCTGCAATTTGCGGCCAACTGTCGGAGAACAGAAAAACAAATGGTTGAATAATTTGAAAGGAAAATGCCATATATATTCACGGAACATTAATATTCATGGCATGCAATCAAAGCAGCTATATGTGTGTGTGTATATATAGACAAACTTTTAACTTAATTATTTGGGCATATTTATGCGACAATAGATTAAAGAGAAATGTATGACAAACCAGAGACGAAGAAAGTTCCTCTGCCAGTACTCAGAGGAAAAACTTGAGAGTTGTCTGCTGAATTCTCAATGTCACGAGCAATTGGGTTGGTAATGGTATGTTTGTTCTCCCACTTCACAGGAATACCTTGCAAACAAAATGAAAATTAAGGGAGCTAGATACAATTATATAGTCTCTTCGATTCCAATAGAAATGGTGCATGCGAGAATAGAAATGAAGTAATTAATTACGAGCATAGATGAAACGCTGCCAATAGTTGAGGTGAGATCCACTTGGGAATGCAGATGGCATTTGAGCTATTGCTGTTAGAGGATGATCAATCCCGCTCACATTCGTGAATTTAGCCAAATCAGAGTCTCGATGAACCAAATCCAAAGCCACGTCTGTAAAATTTGAAGTACAAATTTTCATACTCCAATCAATTAATTATATATCAGATGAGATCATATCATATCAAGTATATATGTAGGTAGCTTACATACCGAAGAATCCAGATCGTATGACCTGAATTAGAAGGCGGACACCTGTGGAGTGGTCTTGATATGGAGTAGTACTAGTGCGAGGGTGATGTTGTACGGTTGCCTTGATTAGATATATAAGCGTATCCTTGCGGGCATAGTAAGCACACCTGTGGACTGGAGTGTCACCATTGTTGTCCTTCATGTAAAGCAAAGCTGGGTTTTTGTTCACTAATATCATTGCGGCTTTAGTGTTACCGCACTGGGCTGCCACGCTCAGGGCTGTATACCCTAGCCTATCTTGGAGAGCAAGTGCGTCGTTTGACATTAGTTCTACCAAGTTCTCCACATAATGAATTCCTGCTTTACCTGTCGTCGCTACTGCTCTGTGCAGTAGTGTCTGGTTCCCATGAGTCACAGAAGCTGTCACAGCATCTTTGTCTTGCTCCAACAATCTTTTTCCGCTCTCCCAATCGCCTCTTATTGCACTTTTGTACACTTCCAGGTACCTTCTCACTTCCTTTTCTGTCTTTAGAACTGCTTTATCAGCAACTGTATATACATACATACACATATCATCATGTGTTCGTTATTCATAATATCATGTATGTATGTATATATGTGGTTAACTTACCAATATTGGAAGATGATGCCATTGCTAGTAGATTTCAAGAGAGATATATGATCAACCAATAATCAATCAATTCCACCTCTACTGCGAGATGATCATATGCCGAGGGAATATATATAATGCACCTTCCCGCCTTGTATAATTCCAATCACAACAAAAACGCAGACAAATAAGTCTCATCAGTATATAAATCATCCAATATTCAAGTCTTGTCTCACTAAATCATCCATTTATATATACTCTTATTAAATTCAATATAAATTATAATTCATTTTTTTTTTATGTGAATTGACGGTAGATGAAAAAAAAACTTGTTCTTGCTTTTAAAATGCCTGTTGAGACGACCCCCTTCTTTCCCTCTATGTTGATAGAACTAAAACTTTATTACGATTTCAGGATAGGAGAAAAAAATATGGAGAATTCATGGCAGTTACTTTGTAAGTAAATGTCTCAATAAAACATACAGTTGTAATTGTCACAGATCATTTTGTCTTGTACCACTGAATAATTTCGGCAGACATAAAGTAAAGCTCCCATTCCCACACCCGTAACGGCCGTTACGGGCCTCATAGACTCTAAACTTGTTCGTTGACCGTCCTCATAGTGCCATTGACCTAAACTTTAGGGGTGTCAGTGCAAATTACCCATAATTTTTTAACGGTGTGAGTAGGATTTAGCCAAACAAATTTTAAACGTGCCCCTTACAATTTGTAATTATAATTGTAAATGCGAGTAGACACCAACTATCTTCTGTTTTTTTTTTTTTTTTTGTTTTCCTTTTTACAAGTATTTTCTCTGAAATTTCGAGAATTGAATGAACTTGGGAAAAATAAACAATGAAAAATTATGTTGTAGAAATTTTAAATTGTGTCCGAGGGAGCAAGTATTGTAACTCATGTACCTAATTTAATCATGCAGAAAGGAAACTAGAGTACCTTGATTACCACAATTAAGTACAACCAAATACATTATTAGACTATTTACCCAAAAAAAAAAAAAACATTATTACTCCAACTTAACAAATGAAGACTTACTACAAGAATAGGCATAAGATCACACACCTTTTTCTAGTACTTTGAAGAGAGATGATCAATGAATAAACAAATAGACCCGGACCGGATCGATGATCAGTTAAACCTAAGAGAAGGGGGTGACTTTTGTTAAATCTCTACAATTATTCTTCGATCAGATTCGTTTGCAGAGAGAGAAAAAAAGATTGCTTAATCATCTTATATCAAGGTTTTCTCTGTTTTGTGAAGGTTATTCAATTGTGCTTCAACACTGAAGATCCTTATGCACAATTGAATGATCTAGTTGTTGAAAGATCATCACACCACCTATTGAAACATGGTTGCATTGATCCGTTGAGAAGCAGAGCCGTCAGAGTGCGGAGATCGGAGCTAGAAGCTTCATGGTAAACTGATTCGTTGAGAAGTGGAGCCGCCAGAGTACGGAGAGGAGCGAGAGCTTTGTGGAAGCACGAGTGATTCAAGACTTTCAGACGTTGAGTGATAGAAGGCAAGTCAGAGTGATTTTGTAAGTCCTAACTCATAGAGTCTATGTACTTATTGATTCATAGTGCATCGATACCAAAGGGTATCCGTGGTTTTTACTTGGAACGTTTCCAAGGTTTTTCACGTAAAAAATATTGGTGTCGTCTCTGATTTGTTTTCTACACTTATATTTATTATTGCGTGATTTGGATTATTAGATAATTGAATTAAAATTGACTATTCTGCAATTAATATTTTAATTTGTCAATTAATTCATAAAAAACCTATTCACCCCCCCCCCCCCCCCCCCCCCGCCCCCCCCCTAGGCTTAGATCACCGCAAGGTTTGCCCTGATTTAGGTTAACGACCTAGGGTTAGATCTTGAACTTAGAATATGGGCGTATCTTGAGAAGGAGGTTCCGTTATTAGGTCCCCTTTTTTTTATGGCTCGAATTACACCTATTGGAAAGCTCAGATGAGAGCATTCTTGAAAGCTTTAGATGAAAGAGTTTGGCTTGCCGTAGAGGTTGGATACTCACCTCCCACTGTGACTGATGAGACTACGAATAAATATAAATTAAAATTGTCTAACGAATGGACTCCTGCTGAGACTAATAGTGCGAATTGGAACTCCAAAGCTTTGAATGCTTTATTTACTGCTATGACCGCGAGTGAGTTTATGAGAATTGTCATGTGTGAAATTGTCAAAGAAGCTTGGGATATTCTCCAAGTTACTTATGAAGGAACTTCAAAAGTTAAACAATCGAAATTTAAAATTTTAAACTCACAATTTGAACATCTTAGGATGGAAGAAGATGAAGTCTATGCTGACTTTGAGGCTAGACTAACTGATATAGTAACGGGCTGTCACAATTTAGGAGAGACTATTCCCTAGACTACCATAGTGAAAAAGATTTTTAGGTCTCTTCCTGAACGTTTTCGGTCTAAGGTTACTGTCATCTCAGAAGTAATGAGTTTTAAAGAAATTAAACGTGAAGAATTGGATGGGAACCTTAAATCCTTTGAGATGGAGATGTTCAAAAATCCCCCTAAGAAGTCTAGCAGTGTAAAAGAGAAAAACATAGCTTTTTAAACCACTAAGGAGGATCTTATTGAGTCTGATGAGAATGGTAATAGTAGTTCAAGACAGTTTGACATACTCATAAAAACAGTTTTATAAGTTTTTAAAATCTTCTTATGGTTAAGAAATGATTAAAAGACAAAAATTTGGAGATAAATCATATGATTTTAAAAATAAAGATAAAGTCCAAAATCAGAATGACAAGTTTGATCCTAAGAAGAAGAAACCTCAATGTTTTGAGTGTCAAGGTTTTGGTCACATAGCTGAGGAGTGCGCTAATAAGTTAGAAAGGATAAAAGGTCTAGCTGTCACTTGGGATGATGAATCAGATGATGAAACATCTAGTGATTTTATTGAGCCTGATTGGGTTACTAGTGTATCGACTTAGCTTACTAATAGAGTATGTTATATCAGGTCGAGTACAATTCATGACATTTATTAAACTTCCTATGATGCGATCATACTTTAATTGAGATATAATTTCATAATTATTTTTAGAATGTTTAACATTTACATCAACAGGTGTTCGTGTTGGACTTATCCCATACTTCTTGAATTTATCAAGTACTTTCTCTATATAATGAGATTGGGATAACACAAGTCTATTATAACATCAACAATGCCAAGATCTTTCATTTCAAATATATTTGTTAACATCTGTTTAGTAGATTTAATAATTTCATTATTGTTGCCTATGATTAGCATATCATCCACATATAGATATACAATGATGTAAGCATTATGAAATCTCTTGATATAAACACACTTGTCACATTCATTTATTTTTAACCCGTTTAACTTTATGACAATGTCAAATTTTTCATGTCACTACTTTGGCGCTTGCTTTAATCCATACAAGGATTCCACAATGTGGATCAAATTTCTTCTCTCGTCCAAGAGAAGTGAACCCCTCGGGTTGTTCCATGTATATTTCTTCATCTAATTCACCATTTAGAAACGTTGTCTTAACATCCATTTGATGTATCTCAAATCCATTTAATGATGTTATGGCAATTAGTATACGTATGGACATTATTCTAGTAATAGGTGAATAAGTGTCGAAATAATCTAAATCTTCCCTCTGCTTATAACCTTTAGCTACAAGTCTTGCTTTGTACTTGTCAATAGATCCATTTGTTTTCATCTTCTTTTTGAATATCCATTTACACCCCAAAGGTTTATTGCCTGGTGGAAGATCCACCAGCTCCCATGTGTGATTTTGCATAATGGATTCAATTTTAGTATTGACTTCTTCTTTTCAATAGAAAGCTTCAGGAGAGGACATGACCTCCTTAAAAGGTTTAAGGATCATCCTCCAACAGATTAGTAATGAAATCTGGCCCAAATAATGTTGAGATCCTTGCCCTTTTGCTACGTCTAAGTTCATTTTCTATAGACCTTTGGTCTACATTGACTTTACTATCACTAGTTATAGCATCAACATGCCTCTTTCTTGAGACTGATTATGATGTCATATTATATGGAAATATATTCTCAAAGAATGAAGTATTACTTGATTCAATAATTGTATTAACATGTACATCAGAAATCTCAGATTTATTAACAAGAAATCGATCTGCACTACTATTATGAGCATACCCAATGAATACACAATCAATGGTTTTTGGTCATATTTTAACTTTTCTAGGTTTAGGAACTTCCACTTTTGCTAAGCACCCCCACACTTTTAAGTATTTATAAAAAGGCTTGTGACCTTTCCATAATTCATATGGAGTTTTATTTGTTTTCTTATGAGGTAATTTATTAAGAATGTAATTAGCAGAAAGTATAGCTTCCCATAAGTTTTGTGGTACACCCAAACTTAGCAACATTGCATTCATCATTTCTTTTAATGTTCGGTTTTTGCGTTCAGCTACACCATTCGATTGTGGTGAATAATACCATGTTCTTTTCAGAATTTCTTAAAAGGAGATTCATATTCAGCACCCCTATCACTTCTTAAAACTTTTATCTTTCTGCTAAGTTGATTCTCATATTCATTTTATAATATTTGAAAACAACAATTGCCTCATCTTTGTTTCTTAACAAATATACATAACAATATCTCGTGCAATTATATATAAAAGTAATAAAATACTTTTTACCTCCTCTAGTATGCAAAAATTTTAAATCAAAAATATCACTGTGAATTAAGTCTAAAGGTTCGGTACATCTTTCAACTTTTTGAAAGGATGTTCTTGTCAATTTTGATTCCACACAATTCTCACATTTAATATTTAATTCCCCAAATAAATTAAAATAACATATACATATAATGCAACAATTTCAACATTAGGCATATGCATAATTATGTATATAATCTTAATGACATGTGTAATTTCAAATAAAACATACTATGAGATATTACTAATACTTAATCATGCCATGAATATTCTCAAACAACCATGATATAACCATATAAAATTGACATGCCATTAAGGCACAAAAACATATCTCAATTATACACGTCATATATAATCTTAAATGAAAACCTATAATTTCAAGAATACTAGAGAATATAAAAATCATTACATGTTGTAGAGAATTTCAGTCAACTTCCTTAGAAGGATGTCTGCCTATACACAAACTCTTTCATGCAATAGAAAACCGTCACCACAAATGGTTGTCGGGTCAAAATATTTCAATTAGTTCCAAACGCGTGTACTAATTGTTTACAATGTTGTCTATTCATTACATGAGACCGTTGTCCCAACTATGATAGACTTTACACACTGACCACCCATGTTACGATTCTATATCATATGCCCAGTATAACACCCTATAAGACCAATTTATGAGTGTATATATAGGGATTATTGTATTATCACTTCATACTTAACCGTTAAGACATGCGTTCAAATTTAACCATGATATTATATATATATATATATATATATATATATATATATATCCAATAAATATATCATTAGGTATCACTTTCGTACAGTACAGTGTGATTCGACAAATAAAAATTTATTAGGTAATAAATTTGTCTTAAGATTGTAATACATATACATATTTATGTATATTTAGATAACTCGACAATACACACAACCGCACACATATATGTCATATTTTATAGTGGATAGAATTCCAGGATATGCATGTTAGAATTAACAGACAAGATGTGATAATTTCAACATTCTAATATGGTTTTCAAACATTTCATTCTATATATAACAGATACGCACATCAGTCATATATAATAGTTATATATATCCGTTCACAAAATATTCAAGTAGCAAAGTTTTAATTAACAAACAACTCTGGTATATTCATTCTATATCTATTTGCAGAGAAAGATCATATTTAAAATATGTCTATGCATTAGAGTCCATGTAGACTCTGATACCACATGTAAGCAATTTAAAAACAAATAAGATTCTCATGGGCAGTAATGGATCTAGAGATCCAATTCAGTGGGGGCTAAAAAAAAATTATAGTGGATTTTTTAGTATAAATGACATATATTTATTTCAGTGGGGCTTAAAATAAATTTTTAGTAGGGGCTTAGTTGTAAAGAAATCCAAATTTTGTGGTATCTAAGTTAAAAAAAATTCTAGTGGGGCTAAATGCTAAATATCCAAAATTTTAGAATAAAAAATAAATAAAAAAACCTTTCAGGGGCCATAGCTGGTCCTTGGTGGATCCGTCCATGCTCATAGGCATAAAATATGTCTTAAGATTGTAATACATATGAACTAAATATATATATATATATATATATATATATATATATATGTATAAACAGAACAACATGAATTTTTTTTTTTTGGTCTCGAAATACCAAAAAGGATATTACTGCAAAGCAAAAAAAGGCAGAAATAGTACTGATGAAACTTTAAACAAGTGGATTTGTTCCAATGAAAATAGCAAAGTGTGTCAAATATACGAATACAAGTAATTTCAAAGAAGATGGAGAAAAGCAAAGAGTGTTAGAAAGAGATTACTGATAGATAAAGGCAGGAATGTAAGATCTTAATCCAAATTAAACAGTAAAAAGTAGGTAAGTGAGAAAGAGGGAGTGAGAATTGAGATGTAAAGAAAAAGATCCAAATTGAAACAAGTAAAGGAAAAAGGTGAGAAGCAACACAGAAAAGGGTAATAGAGAGCAATAGAAATGCAGAGAGCTAGCAACGAGTATTCCTAGTAATTTTCAACAAATTCAAGAATTGAACTGAACAAGTAGTACCTCTTAATAGCTTACTTCTGGATCTGTCTGGAAGAAGAAGAAGCTGCTACTAGTAACTGACTTTGCTTGAGTCTGATTCAGAATGACACAACAAAGGCACACAATGATTATAGCAAATACTGAGAGGTTTGCAGATGTGAGACTGAAAGCTTTGATTGTTTTTTCTTATTAATTTGTTGTGTGAAAGATAGCTTAATAGTTCATTCTAAAGTATAGGAGACTTTTTGGGACGACTTTAAATTGTATATAAATGTTGTGTGATTCGTGTTAGAAATTAATTAATCTCTAAAATGTGATGGGTAGTTGGGAAATTGCTGTCTTTGATAGTATTATATTCCTCTGGCGTCTTATATTGTGCAAACATTATGTTAGTCTGTTACAATATTGATTTCCTTTACTGAGACTGGGTCCAATCATTAAATCTTAAATTTCAAATATGAAAATACAGATGTTTAAATATTGAAATTAATTCTTAGAATAATAAGACTTTTTTCTTTATCTAAGTTCACATCATTCAGTCCAAAAATTTATATGATTGTGATGAAAAACTAATCTAGGCAGATTATTATAAAAAAGAAAATTAGCTGCCAATTTGTATAACAAGTACGAGTTGCAATTTGTATAATAATAATAATAATAAGTAAACCAATTTGGGACGTTATTGGAAGCGGTCAATGTACTTATTGATCACATGATGACATACATGCAAGTGTGACAAATACAAACGAGCGAGAAGATTATATTTTCCTTTAGATGACTAATTGAATAATAAATTGTAGTAAGCATGTTTTAGGCCCTTAATAGTGCCGGTCAATGTGCTACATCACCGCATGCTAGCTAAGTGTGAAAGAAACAAGATGAGAGATTATTTTTTCGTTGACATCACACTTGTATAATCACATTGGAGTCAACTTTTTGCATATAGTTACAATTCTTACATAGGAATCCTAATACAGTATAAACTGCAACTACACCTCTACATTCTAACCTAATGTTTCCTTGGGAAGCTAGGAAGGAAGAGGGATGGAGAAAAATCTATTTGTGGGACTTGGGCAGGCCTAACCTGAACAACCTGATTCCGTTCGATTACGGACTGGAATTGGGTTTAAAATTCAAAACTCGGAATTCATTTTGGGCGTAATTGGGTAACGATTTTACTAACACGAGCGACATAGGGACTCAAAATGCATTAAAAATAATATTACTAGTTCTCTATATGTGTTATTTATGTAACATTAAAGTTTCTGAAGTGTTTAATTACTTATAGGTTGGTATTTACCCAACTTCGACACTAATTTTTTATGAAACAAAAATACAAGTTTCTGGGGATATGTTATTGATATTCGAATATCGAAAGATTGATTGATCTTCCATTACTAGCTATAATTATAGTCATAAGATCATATTATACCTTGTTTTGTTAATTTTTACGGCAACATACTTATTATATAAACATAGCCTGAGGATATTACGTTTATAAAAATTGTTTTGTGTTAATTAATTTTTAAGAAATGAAGCGTAGGTGGCAAATTGTTGTCTTTGGTGAGAACATGCAGAACCAATATACTGCAGTCTTTTAAAATTAAGAGTGAAGTCTCTGATAGTATTATATATACAGCCCATAAATTCGCATGGAAATTTTTTGACACATGGAAAAAAATAATATTACCTGTTTGTTAAGGCCCCACTGCAGAGTGCAGATGCCAGTTGCCTTCATTATTGGTCTCTCACTATTTTTCTTTCATCTAAATGTATAAAAAAGAGTGATTAGAACCACAAAAAGAAAGAAACAAAACTGATGCACACTGTTCAATTGATGCACACCTTAATAACTGAAGAGCAATTGTCAGTAGCAATTCCACTTGTTAAAGGCTGACCCAAAAACTTAAGTGACATCCTAGCATGTTGGACGGTGCTTCGCCTGTATGACAAAAACTTAAGCATTTCCCATTTGAACTTGCAATGCGCTCATTAGTTTAGTTTTACTTCTAAAAAAAAGTTAGTTTACTTTTTAGTTTTTTCTAGTTAATTTTTTTTTTGTTATTATTATAATTGAATAAATGCATAAATGAGTGATGAGAGCAAAGTGCTAAAGGGGTAAATGAATAAATGCACAAATGAGTGAAAGAGCCAAAATGCTCACTTTTAAAGTTCAGGTGGTATTTTGCATAATAAAATTACCATCACATACATTTCAAGGGCAAATAAAATTAAAAGTGACCATTTTGCTCACTTTGGGTATTACCATCACATACATTTTAAGTGGTATTTTGCTCACTTTTAAAGCAAATGTATGTGACTTCCATCAATAAAATGGTGTTATATGGACCATTTTGCTCTTAAAATTTATGTGATGGTAATTTTAAGGGCAAAATGGTTCATATAACACTTTTTTCATACTGCATCAGCAGAATCTGTTGATCAACTGACAGTCAATTAACGAAGGTGGTCTAATAGATACAACAGGTCAAACTTTAAGGAGTCGTGGGAATATGAAAAAAAAAAAAATTTGGCAAGTTGTTTTCTTTGGTGAGGTATATAGATATATATACTATGGAGCATACAAGTTGTGTTCAGGTTCTTCACTATTCTATGGGAATGGATTGCACATTAATACAGCCTTTAAATAAACCGAAGAAGGTATCTCTTTCAAAAGAAAAAAAGAAATATACTTGTCTTCCCACGGTAACCAATGAAAATTGCAATTGAAGCTCACTCAAAGCAGATTCGCTCACTGCTTTTGTAAGCACAGAATGATATATGCGTGTAGATCTATATCTGCATGTAATTGACAGGGCGGATCTAAAATCCCGAAAATAAGTTAAGGCCTTAGGCGATATTCACTCTGAGGCTCCTTATACGTATTCACGCTAGGGCTGGCAATTTTGGGTTACGGGTCGTGTTCGTGTCGGGTCGTGTCAAAAAGACCTGGTTAATATACGTGTCAAATATCCTCAACTCTAACCCAAATCATGTCGTGTCCGTGTCGACCCATATAATTCATTTAGCCTATTTATTATAATATTTTAAATTAAATTTGACATAATCCAACACGAAATAAACTATTTAACCTATTATCAACAAAATTAAATTAATTTTGAAACGATCCAGTATTATTGTATTGATATATTTCAATCCATGACTAATTAGATAAGAGAAAAATATAAAAATAAAAATAAAAATAAATATAAATTTAATCGTGTCAAACGTGTCGTGTTCGGGTTGACCCTTATATTCTCGTGTCGTGTTCAGGTCGACCCTTTTTAGGCCTCAACCCTTTTATGCTCAACCCTAACCCTTTTAAATAGCCTCGTGTTCGTGTCGTGTTACCGTGTTGTGTTCAATTTTGCCAACCCTAATTCACGCGCTTAAAAATTATAAATATAAATAAATATATTAAAAAAGTACATAAAATATATGAATATTGAAAAAACTAAAATCGTCCAACTTGGTATTTTCGTGAGAAATTGTTGTAGTATGAATGTGGTAGTCACAAGACCCCTAAGTGTACTCGTGTGAAAATTTATTGTCGTTGTGCGAGTGCGACAGTCTTGAGGGCTTTAATTGTAGTTTCTAAACGTTGTGCAAGAGCGACAAGAATCTTCTAGTCATAATCAGAATAATTGTTTTAATTTGAATTAGAATTTAGTTTCGTTGGGTTAAAAAAAATAAATAAATAAATTTTTTGAGTATATAGTAATAATAAATAAAAAATAAAATTTTGGGTCCTCAATTGTGAAATTGTGTTAGGATTTAGTACGATTTGAACTGTTAAATTATATATTTTTTTAGACCTATAGAAAAATATTTTAAAAAAAAAATTTGAGGCCCTATATTGCGTAATCACATTAATCTTTGTTTTGAATTGAGTTGAGAAACTAATTATTTTTGAAGGACTTAGAGAAATATTGATTTCTTTTTCAAAAAAATACAAAATACAAAAAGGGAAAAAAAATAATGGAGCCCCCGAGCCGGAGGCCCTAGGCGACGCCTTGGTATGGTTATTGACAATAACCAAGTACTCTCAAAAGTTCAAGGCTTGCACGGGGTTTACAGATAGGTTCTCTTATGTACTTATGGGGAAGCAAGAATGTGTGAAATGAACCTGGTGCAAAATAAACAATGAAAAATTATGTTGTAGAAATTTTAAATTATGCCCGAGGGGGCAATGATTGTGACTCAGTGTAGCTGATTTAATCATCCAGAGGGAAACTAGAGTACCTTGATTACCACAATAAGTACAACCAAAAACATTATTAGACTCCAACTTAACAAATAATAAATTAATAAAATATATTTATAAATTAATAAAAATAAATGAATAAATAATAAATAAAATAAAATATATTTATAAATAAAATAAAAATAAATGAATAAATAATAAATAAAATAAAATATATTTATAAATGGTCTGGTTCCATTTTTCTCAGACCGAGATAATCAGACTAGACCACTTACCAAACAAACTTTCAATCCAGGGACCAGACCGGACCGGACCAGACCAGACCAGACGGGTTACCAAATAGGGTCTAACTGGTGGATGTAACAGTCTTGCTGCAAATTCAGAAAGTAGAAATGCATACATGCATTAGTGTTTCTGAATCTATTTTCAGGAGTTGCACTCTTTGACATTATATCAACATTTGGTGTTTCCGTGTTCATGAAGCTACAATTGATGCTTTCTGTTTGCCCCGCATGTTATGCTTTTTTTGCTTCTATAATATGATGGACAATGAAAATTGCAATTGAAGCTCACTCAAAGCATTCAATTGCAAAATTCGAAGATATGTCATCAAGTTTGCCAAGCACCTAGGCAAGGGATCCTCCGGCCTATTATCCATGAGGTGAAGCCCTGAAGATCGAACATCAAATTGATCAGCGGTCATAGATGACTTGTAATATCTTTTAATTTACCTATTAAAAATGAGCATAAGAAGAAGAGAGTGAGATTGCGGGGGTTCAAAGTTTAATGTTGCTTTTACATTGAACATGCAGGATGCCAGTTAATCCACAACTTTGCAGTGACAACATTTTCAAAGAATTCATCACTTGAATGCTTGCAAGGAAGTTAATCCCATCTTTGTTAATGTTGTCACTGCAAGCATTCAAGTGATGACTTATCTGAAAATGTTGTTACTGCAAAGTTATGGATTAACTGGCCTCCTACAGCATGTTCAATGTAAAAGCAACATTAAACTTTACCTGCTATTATTCCTTTTTTCTTTACAATGTTTGTATAAAAGTTTCATTTTTTTACCTGCTATTATTCCTTTATTTTCTTTATATGTTTTTTTCCTCGATAATCGGGATGTTCGGGGCTTTCGCGCCAACTAATTCACCGAACCTGTGCAAAACGACTCCTTTACACAGATTGAATAAGGCTCATACTAGACTTCTTAAGACCTAATACTTTTTAAAACACCAAATTTCAAGCTAGCCCTTTTCTGATTGAACTAACTGTTCGAACTTTGTTGCTTTGTAGGTTTTTGCACCGAATAAGAATCGAACAACATATATATATATATATATATATATATAATGTTTCTTGAAGTATATATCATGTCCCAAGTCTTTTTTAATTCTAGCTAGGCCACCTTGTTTGAACTAATCGAAATGAATTACTAAGGGCATGTTTGGGAAGGCGTTTTCTGTCTTTGTTTTTGTTTTTTGGACTTAAGTTGGAGACAAAAACATGTTTGGGTCACTTTAAACCCAAAAACATTTTCTTCAACAGTGTAAAAATAGGAGCCAAAATGGCATGATTTGAAGAACAACTTTTTCTTGTTTTTTGGTTTTCCTGCACTGTTTATATCAGCCCCAAAAAAACATTTCTCATAACCAAGAAAAACAAAAAAAAAAACATTCGTCAAACATTTCTCCAAAGTCTACAAACAAGAACTAGGGTTCTTGTGGAGGCGCGACCATGGCGATTCATGAAGAGCAAGCTTGAAATCGCGATTGGAGGTTGGAAACGTCTCACCGACACTTCAACGAACAATTTGAGTCACACACACAGGTTCAGATTAGTCTCTCTTTCCTCAATTTTTTTTTTAAATTCGTCAGATTGTTTGGGTTTCAAGCCCTTGATGTTCAATACTTACGATTCTTATTATTTTGTAGCTATTTTGCTTATATGTATTTTAAAAAAAAAAATTTATTGTCAAAATACCCTAAAATCTAGGGTACAAAATTTGAGATTTGCAAATTGGGTTTGTTATTGTTATACTCTTTCCTTCATTCCTTCTCAGATCTGGAGTTTTATGTTTCTACTTACATTTTCTATCAGCTTCATATCTCAAACTACTACTATTATATATATATATATATACTTGACTCAACCAATATATCACTTTCATGTCTGTCTCTAATTTACATGAAGGTTTGCTTTCATGTTTCGAAAAGATTAGAGACAGAAATAGTTGAAATTTGAAACTGAAGCATATATATATATATGAGTGTAAATTGAATTGGATCTTCAGGAGTTATTGTAACACCCCGTTTCATTTTCTTTTTTTTCTGAATTATTCCCGATTTATTTTCGGTGATGACGTCACTTGTTCATGACGTCATGGTTACTCTGTGTAATTTATGAGTAAATTTTTCGCGTTTACGTCTACACTCGACTGGACGGCGTTGCGATTTCTCTTCGTGGACTTCTGTGGTCATTACGTGACTTGACGTGATGGTAGGGTTTCGGACCTAGTTAAACGTTTACGTGTGTTATTATTATCGACTACATGATTGAGTTGTGACGATTGACAGTTAGTGTTATCGACTAAATGGATTTGCTTCGACGTTTGACGCTTAGGGCTTCGACTCAGTGATTTGAGTTCGGTAGTTAGTGCTTTAGGGGTTTGACCTTTTTGTTTCCCCTAGTTATGGGGTTATTACGTGCCTTATTTAGCTGACGTGCTATGTATTTGTACTTACGTGTTTTGTTTGTTTGGTGTGATTATTTCTCCGTGTTTCTAAGTGCTTCTACGTGTTGATGTAGATGTATTTGATTATTATTTTGGATTCTTTTTGCGCCCTAGTTATTTGTAGTTATTCGATGGATCTTATACGTACCCAATGTTCCGTGGTTGGGTTTCACACCCCGGACCATTTATTTTAGTTTACTTTATTTATTCGGCGTTACGATTCAAATCAGAATTATTGAGGATCCGTTTGGTTCGTGGGCTTTATTGTTAGGGGCTATGTGATTTAGTTTCAACGATTGAGTTTAGTGCTTTGACTGGGCTACGACCAACGATTTTAGGAGTCCGGTGAATTTTATGGGCTCACGTAGAATTATTTGAGTGTCTCCGGTATATTTACGGAACTTATTTTATTTATGCGGATTAAATTATGATTATATATATATGAGTTTCATACTCCAGATTATTTATTTTAGTTATATTATTTATTAGGCGTCTCGTTTATATTTACGGGCGCGTGTGATATTATTTCGAGGTTCTCGGTATGTTTTCGGGGTTTATTGTACACGTATATATTATAATTAGAATTATAAATATACGTGTGAGTCTTTATTGGGAATATATATATATATATATATATATATGTATGGTGAGAAATTTTGGATTATTATTGCCTAATAATTATAATATGTAATAATATTTATTTATTTGTTATTAATCAAATTGGGTAATTATATATATATATATATTAATGGAAAATGGATATATATATATATATATAGAGAGAGAGAGATATAATATATGTCTTGGGGATTAAAGTGTGAATTGGCAAGACATGAGAGTCATACATGTAAATATGGGAATTGAAAAGTCATTTTAGTAATTATGAAAAATGGCAAGGTCACTTGTGCAATTATGCTAAGTTGGAGAGTTGGTTTTGTAATTGACCTAAATATATATATCTATCTATCAGTGTGTAGCTTTGGCATAACAGAGACAAAGCAGCGTGGGATTTTTCTTTTATTTCTCTCCTACTCATGCGACACCACCTCCTCTCCTCCTTTCTCTTTGACGAACAGCAATTTGACTCCATCTACGGTCAGCTCCTCCGTTATCTCCTAGCCGCCGATTTAGAGAGAGGGTTGCCGTTGATGATGGGCGACGATGGCTTAGGTTTAAGAGATCACTGGAGCGACTGGTGATGGTGGTGGTGACGCGATTCGGCCAAGGGTTTCGGCCGGAGAGAGGATTAACGACGGTGTGGTGGTGTTCGTGGCCGCGTATGGCAGTGACGGCCAGCAGTGGAGCAGCTCATTGGTAGCGACGATGAACAGTAGCGAGTCGGACTGAGTCGGGCTGACTCAGTGGCGAGTTGGGCTGTGTTTGGGCTGATTTTCGGAGGATAGCTCGGCCTCGGTACCGTGTACGATATATCCGAAATTGGTGCGAAACCGTTGAGCGGTTCTCCGGGAATTTCAGATTTTCGGTATGGTTTTCGGTTTCGATTTTTTGTAGATTTGTTCCGAATTAATTATCGATTGCTAATGAATTTTAATTATATTGAACAGGGCGGTAAGGCGGTCGTTTCGACATATTAAAAATAATTTTCGAACGACTTTGGGCGGCGAGCACTATTCACGGCACAGCGGGACCGTTTGTAAGCATATTTAATTAGGTGGGAATTTTATATATATTTATATATATATATTTATCTAGCACTCACTAATAGTGCGTAGAAAATGCTAAGTAGTCCCGTTGTATGTTTATAAATAATAAAAGCATGAAATTAAATTCTAGTGGTAGACGAATAACTAGGAATTTTATAGAATTTTCGGAGTACCCGTAAATGTATTAAAGGAGAATGAAATTGGAAATTCTTGCGGAAATTAAGTAAATTAATTCCCTGAAAAATTATAATAAATTAAATCCTATTTAAATTGGATTAAAATAGGTGGTCTAGTACCCCTGGACGTAAAATAGGATTGTGTAGAATTATGTGATTGAAATTGAGCTACAGTAAGGACAGAGTGGATATTGAGGGATGTAGAGCCGACGAATAAATTATCCCCTGCTATTTATATTTTATCGAAATTGAAAAATAGATAGGGGAATTTACGAGGACGAGGAACGATAAAATGTAGACATAGCTTTAGTTCCTCTTCTAGTTTATTTTTTTTTTCCCGTGAATTATGATAAAGTTAAATTGCGAATTAAATTGTCCTTGAGGTGGAATAGTTTGAAATTAATTACTGTAAATTAAATTAAAAGCATGCGAGTTTATAAGAATTATTATTGTCGGGAGATTGGAAAACCGGATGATTTTGAGATAAATTGAGGTGATTTGTTATTATAATTAAATTATAAAGCATGTTTTTAAAAATGGAAATGATTGTATATCGTGGATTGATTGTATAAAAATGAAGTGTGGGACATATACTTGTCAATTGATAAATGTTATATTTCGGTTATTGACTCACTGTTGAGGCATGATGTACATATTTCATACACCATGAGCATTGATATTGCATTGGGTGTGGTTTCATGTCTCATTCACGTACATATTGCATTGAGTCGTTCGGGTCGTCGCAACAACTGGCCAAGCGGTGTATCGCTACCGGCGGACTAGTAATCCGGGAACAGGGAGGCGTGGGAGGATGTGATCCGAACACGGTATGTTTTTCTCACGAGTTGATATGATCCTCGTGGTTGTGTTACTTTGGCGACATTATGCCCGGTTGTCCCATGTTAGATCAGGTGTTGTTGGCATTGGCATTGCATAACATTTACATTGAGTTTTCTTTCATTTATATGATTATGTATTGATCTTTTATTCGGTTAGTATTGGCTGTTATTGAGCTGATGGTATTTGTAAATTTATTAAAAATGGTGGTAATTAACTCAATGTGAATAAAAGTTAATGATTTTAAAATCTAAAGGAAAGGAAATGTAATGATTGTTAAAAACCTGGATTAGTAAAGCCATGGTTGGCATATGTTCTAGGTGGCTACGTGGATATAGATGAAAAGAGGTTTAGATAATTAATTGTTTCCCCCTTGGGTTGGAGTTGAGTTGAGTTGGCTAGTTGTATATTGAGACTTGGTTGTGGTTGTGCCTTTGGCCACAATAGGCCTTTGTGATGGGTGATTAGGGCTATCACTGGATGATTATTAGACCACTTTGGTAGTGGAGAGAGTTGTTTAGAGTTGATTGTTTCAGATTCCTCCTAGTTGTTCCGAGAAACACTTGAATCCCGGTGTTGGTTTGGTAACCCTTGAGGATTTGTTTATAAGTTCCTATATTAAGTTGAAGGTCTTAGAACCTGTTTCGAAATGAGTTTGAATGTGACTTTGAGGTGATATTCGGTTGAACTCTAGTAGTTCTTTTCCCTGTGTTATTGTTTCTTGGGTTTTAACCCGAGCATGTATTTCTGAGGTTTCATTCCTTAAGGTAAGAAATATGATCATTTGTGTTTGTCTGTGGACCTTCCCGGGTAAGAGAAGTGAGATTAAGTTAAGCGCACATAGTGCGATTCCTAGTGTTTGGCCGGGTTAGGAGGCATTGGAACCAAATATGATTTGACCGGGCCCTAACCTTTTCTTTAAAAACCGGTTGAATCCTTCGGGGTTCAACATTTTTCTTTAAAAACCCGAGGGCCATGGCATCTGTTTGGGACTAAATGACTCCAGTAACCCTTTCTTGCGCCTCGATAGGCGGTATGAGTTAGAGGTGACCTTGTTGATCTGTACCCTTTTTAGTGCCTCGATAGGCAGTGTGAGTTAGAGATAGTTCGGTTGGTTACCGAATCCAGTGTGGTGATAATAATATATTTCCTTGTGTATTTCTTTGGGGTGAATGGATTAGTTCACGAATTACTGTAAACAAAAAGAACTTGTATTGAGGATACCATTGGACTGTATTGAGGATAGAAATTGCGAGAGTGAGACTCTCCAGGTATGATCTGATAGAGGTGATGTGTAAGAATTATGAATTTATTTTGTGGACATGATTATGGTTTTCCCATATGGTAATCCTAATGAGTGATCTTACCTCCTAAGAATCTTGGGTGGCGTGCTCAGTGTACGGTATAATAGATAGTTAGTTCTGGTTGTATCCCTAGACGAGAGTGTGTATTCGACTGGGTGCCTTTATACACCGGGTGCTAGGATTAGCTGTTTACGGGACTTTATGTATATATATGTATATATATATATATGTTGATTCGACATGCGTATATACGAGTGGTAGATATATCTTATGATCTGTGTTGTTTTACGACTCTTGAGTAGTTTTGAGATTAGTTGTGAGGTTATTGTTGGGTGTCTCGGATTAGCGGGGGTGCCATGGGAGACGATAGCTTGACCTAGGATAGATGCATGCACACGAGATGGTTAGCATTTTCTAGACGGCTATGAGTGTGATGTTTTGATATTATGGTGAGCGCGTGATTTTTTGCTCACCCCCCACACACAACATTTTCAGGTTTGCAGGTGGATGCAGCACGGCGCGTACGGCGGCGATGGTACGTGGGATTTGGGACGGTAGATTCATTCCTCCTTCCGTAATCATATTTATTATTCTTTTATTCTCTTGGGAGCCAGGTTGTTGGCAAATTCCCTTATGTTGTATTTTCAGTTCATGTATTAATTATTTTGGGGTGCCATTGTATTTGTTCGGTCCTACCATTTAATTTTATGTATTCTTATTTGAGCTTGGTGGCTCTGTCGGTATTTGTTGTTTTGGGTGCTTTTATACTTTTTCGGCATCACCAAATGATTTTCTTTCTATTTTTATTTGAGCATTTGGGGCTCTATTGATTTCTAGAAGGGTTTCGGAGAGGTATTGGTGTTCTTTTCCACTACCTCGGCCCTTGTAGGTTTCTGGAATGTTGGGCTACGTGCCGTTGCTTTTATTCTTGTTATTCTGGGCAGGTTGTGCTATTGTGTTGAATTTGAGTTGTCCGGATGTTCCAATTACAAACGGAATTTTGCCGGATTTTCGTTAGAATTTCTTTACCGAGTTTCTATCACTCAGGTGACATGGAATACTTCTTTTTCATTCCTATTCCATGTATTTCGGTGTTGTCGTTAATCTTGATTGTCTTTTTCGATGACGTCATACCTTGGTATTCGCTGATTCTCCAGATTGGAGTCTCAGGGATATCGGGGCGTGACAGTTATTTTGGTAGAATGATGTAGAAATCTAAAAAATGGCTACTGAGTTATGGTTGAATGAAAGTTATTTTATATGGAATTATTTTGTCTAAATCTTAAGGGATTGTATGTTTGCTCTTCAATCTTAATTTTTTTCAGAAGTTATAAAGAGGATAACTTTTGGCAGCTCTATGGTGACCTTTTGCTAAGTGTTGATCAGTTCACTAACCTGCTTCTTGCTATAGAGGTGTGTGCATATTGTAGTGATACAATTTGATTCTCTGCTTATAGTTAATGAGATTCAAGCTTTTGTTTTTGGTTTTGATGCTTTCTCTATTTCTCTTCAACATTTTGAAGGGTTAGTGATAATTTTTCTGATTTGTTTTGTTGTTCTTGAAATTGTCAAATCATTGGTTTGCAAATTGGGTGTTTAATGCTTCTAAAAATAAAAATAAAATTGGGTGTTTAATTGATTTTTTATGGTGAAATGTATTTTCATTGCATGACATCTGTTTTTCAGGTAATTTTTGGTATTTTCACTCCCTGCAATACCATTACATGTTTTTATTTGGCATGTTCTGCAATTGCAGTTTTGTAGTGTGTTATGTAATCATGGAATGCTTTACTGTGTAACTATTTTACATTAGTTCCTTTGCTGAATCAGCCATTAATACTTTTATTCAGAGAATTATAATAGGTGTTCAAATGTGCGGATTTATCGTGTACTTGCCATCGAGTCTCATGATTGACAGAGTTGCCTTAATGTTGCTTTGTTGTAAACAATTGCATAATATTTCTTGGCTGCTGCTTTTTTTGTGTAGATTCTTCTATGTTCTTGAGTCTTAAACTATGAAAACTTAGACAACATATTTTGAGGTAGTTAAAGTTTGTTTTAAGGTTGTAAATTGAATTCAGTGAGCAATAATATGGGACATCAAGTTTGCTGCTTGAATGTAGTGGTCGAGAATGTATTAAGATTTCTTTGATCCGAGTGTTGTTTGGATGGGCCAGGGTGTAGCAATAACTCGCTTTTGAAGTAAGTTTTATTGTCACATATCCTTAACCACATCTAATCAGGATGAGAAAGATCCGTAAATGAACCGGATGTTAGCTTCACCTAACAATTTAAATTTTAGATCAGATTGTGAAGCACTTGGGTGCCTGTGACAAGTGGTATTAGTGCAGATTCATTCATTTAACTGCCCCAAGTAGTTGGAAGTAGCTTTGTTTTTACCATTGTCTCATTTTTCTTCTTCCTTTTCTTTCCCTTTCTAAGGTAGTTAGCACAGGTTCAGTGATTGATAATTGAGAATTGAGAATAGGTAGTTAGCAGAGTGAGATCTTATCAATTGATAATTGATAAGAGTTGGTTAAAGAAGCCAAGGTGCCTATATCAAAATTATCTCTATCCCATTTAATATAACTAATAAGTATTTGTTAAAAAACTATCATTAACTTTTTTTGATTAATATAACAGATTGATGTTTGATTAATCAAGTGATGTAGAATTTGGTTGAAAAATTTGGTCCGTAGTGACATTGGTGTATCAATTGATGTTTGAGTTTGTTTGATTTTGAATTGCGAAATTTTGACCTATTTTGCTATAGTTCTTGGAAATTGAGTTTGGTTGGTGATTCGAGGCGTGATCGAAGTTGTTTGATTTATTAATTGATATGTGCCTTTTATATTGTCAGGTTCAAGGCATGATCGAAGTTGTTTTATTGGGTTCCGGAACATCTCTTCCTATTGTGGTGAAAGGGATTATCTTAAGCAAGAATCCAATGGCTAAGGGACATGGAATTGGGACCTTGCTGAGTTGGCGGATGTTCATGTTGTGCTATTTGGTGTAAAGGAAATGATATTGATGTAATAGCATTTTCTCATTGTTTTATGTATTCTAATATGTAATACCATTTCTCATATGTAATTGATGTCTTGTGTGTACTACATTGGTGTTTGGATGACTTTGAAATTGAGTTGTTTTTTGGATATGTCTTGTGATATTTCTTGCTATCGGATGAAAAAAAAATTGGACTTGTTATTTTTATGGGGAGGTGTAGCTGAATTTTTTTCATTTCCAATACATACCAATATTTCAATAATATTGTTGACTTCAATGTGTTCATGATGAATAATACCAACTTGTGGAAGAAGATAATTTGGTACAGAAGTGACTTTCAATTGCCAAAAGTTTGTCTTCATTAATTTTTGTACTTAGAATTTTTAAAAAAAATATTTGAAGTCACCAAACGTGTTTCTGTTTTTGTTCTCAGAAATTCAGGGAACACAAACACTGCCAAACATGTTTTTCTGTGTTTGTTCTTAGAAATCCAGACCTGCCAAACATGTTTTTCTGTTTCTGTTCTCAAACTTTCTAAAAAAACAAGGTCTGCCAAACGTGTTTTTTTGTTTTATGTTCTCGAAAATTTTTGAGACAAAATTTCCAACCAAACATGTTTTTGTTTCCGGGTTATCCTTAAGACAAGAACAAGAATGTTTTTTGTTCTCAAGAGGACAAAAACAAAAACGAAAACATTGATTTCCAAACGGACCCTAAGTTACACATATGTAGAGATCGATGGGAGCAACTCTTGTAATTGACAAGTACTCTCAAAAGTTCAAGGCTTGCATGGGGTTTACAGATAGCTTCTCTTATGTTGTTATGGGGAAGCAAGAATGTGTGAAATTTCGAGAATTTAATGAACTTGGTGAAAAATAAACAATGAAAAATTATGTTGTAGAAATTTTAAATTGTGTATTATAACCCAGTGTAGCTAATTTAATCATGCAGAAGGAAACTAGAGTACCTTGATTATACAATAAGTACAACCAAAAATATTATTAGACTCCAACTTAACAACCAAAAATATTATTAGACTCCAACTTAACAAATGAAGAATAGACATAAGATCACACACCTTTATATTCTTGGTGTATGTGTGGACAAATAGAACATTCTAGTACTTTGAAGAGAGATGATCAATGAATAAACAAATAGACCCGGACCGGATCGATCAGCAACGTGCCTTGTGATGATACAGCAACAATATATACATGTGTATATATATGGGAATGGATTGCACATTAATATAGCCTTTAAATAAACCGAAGAAGAGTATCTCTTTCAAAAGAAAAAAAAAGAAATATACTTATCTTCCCACGGTAACCAATGAAAATTGCAATTGAAGCTCACTCAAAGCAGATTCGCTCACTGCTTTTGTAAGCACAGAATGATACATGCGTGTAGATATATATCTGCATGTAATTTGTGGAACAATGCTTCATAGTTCATATATATATATATATATATTATATATATTATTATAATTTTTTTATGAGAAATATACAATATGGTATATATGTATGTATGACAACTAGACCTGTCAATTAATCGGATTTTGATCCGATTAGTTGGATATGGATTTAAAATAAAATCTGATAATCCGATAATGATCCGAATCCGATAATCGGATTTCTTAACAAATTGAATTTGGATTTATATTAATCCGATCCGAATCATATAATATATATATATCGATATAGATTTAATATTTTTATGTGTATATATTTAATACTATAACTATATGTATAATAAATATTAGTTGTTTTGTTATTCATTAATAATAATTGATTACCAATATTACTATTTAATTATTGAGTAGTAAATGTCGTACTTAATAAATATAATTATGTTATTAATTGTATATGGTGTTAGTATTTCTAATTATGTTCTAAATTTTTGTTTGTTATTTGACTTTCATATTTGTCATGAACATGCATTATAAGTATAAAAATATTATTTTATTTTTAGTGTCATAAAATAATAATAAAAAATAAATTTTTATTTAAAAAAAAATTCATAATCAGATTGGGTTAACGGATTTGAGATCCGAATATTAAAAATTCGGATATGAATTAAGGAAACAAAAATCCGTCGAATTATCAGATTGAATTATGATTATCAGATTCAAATTGGAATCGAAACAGATCCATTCGGTTGACAAGTCTAATGGCAACTGTCGTAAAACTCCCCCTTTTACCATCTATTGATCATAAAATCCCCTAGAAGAATATATTATCTCCCGCAATATACATTTTGATTAAATATTCCCTGATCGTCAACTTGCTATCAATTCTTTGGACGATATATTAAAATTACGAAAATCCTCTTTTATCAGTTATGACGAAACTGTCTCATACTTTGGGAAATGCTTATAAAGCTCTCACTCAAATTAAATCGTTCCATTCATTTTAATATTTAATAAAATTAAATTTATTTTTTAAACAAAGTTATATTTTTTAATAAAATTGAATTTTCAAATTCTCAAATATAATTTAATTTATCACACAATGTCTTACTCTTTCCGTCTCAATTTAGTTGTCTATATTTGACTTTTCAATAATTTTTTTGATATTTTGTGTTTTCTATTTTGACCATTTGATAATGTAGTATAGTTGTAGTTTTTAATGGGGCTCGTCCCTTTTTTAAGTTAATGAAGAGAGAGAATTTGACAAAGTATATGATAATATTGTATTGGAATTCAAAACTGGATAACTAATTTAGAACAAGTAAAGTAGACAAAATGGACAATTAAATTGGGACGGAAGGAGTAAGTTATTTTACACTGTGTTCAGGACGGAGACATGTGTTTTTCAGTTGGTCCATGGCCCTTTCCCATCTTTTTTAAAAATTTCATTTACTACCCTAAAATTATACATTATATGAATAAGTTTACAAAACTTGCATATGGCCCCTCCTAAATTTTCTAAAAATTCTTTTTACTACCAAAAAAATTATATGTTTAATGAATAAGTTCATAAAAATTGAATATTAGCCCCCAAAGGTTTTAATTTTTGAAATAAGCCACAAATATATATATATATATATATATATATATTTATAAACAAACTCACAAAAAATTGCATGTGGCCCTCCCTAACTTTTATTCCTGGCTCTGCCCTTGACTGTGTAGGTGCATAAGCAAAAACTACTCCGTCTTGGTTAGCTAACATTTGACGGCGAAATGAGATGACACAAAAATAATTCATCTATTATTTCTAAAAATAGTAAAACCTAAAAAGATTTTTGGGTATTTTTATCTGACAATTGATTACACAAACATGTATGACAAACCAGAGTTGAAGAAGGTTCCTCGGCCACTCGAGGGAAAAACTGAAGAGTGGTCTGCTGAATTCTTAATGTCATGAACATGTGGGTAGTTATGGTAATTCTCCCACTTCACAGGAACACCTTCCAAACAAAATGAAAATTAAGGGAAATATGATTAGTCGCTTTCCGCTGTTAATCAAATTTGTATGGTTATCTGGTATAATTACTATCTATTTATATTGTTATCTGGTATAAGTATTCTCTAATAGATCATTAAGCTCAAGTACAGAGGGGTGGAACACTTCACTTTGTGGATGATACACCAAATTTTATATTTTAAACTCCATTAGTGGCCAAAAGTGAGCCTTGGCTTGAATGTGCCATTTTCTTTAAAAAAATAGTCGTACCTAAGAGCAATCCCAGTGCAAATACCTAAGAAAAAGTATAAAACAAAATGTAGAGTCAAATAATTTGATCCCGCCAAATTATAACCTAGTGTTGAATAGTAATAGTCTAAAGTAATCACTATCTCTAGCTGTGAAATGATTTATTTATCCATAACTATTTTTCATGAGTTTAAATGTCTTTGCATTTAGTTGAGGGTATTCTAGAAATTTACTTTTGAAAAAGTGATGACTGGGGGTATTTGTTACAACTTACAAACTTTAGAATATCTATATGTAATTATCCTAACAACAATGGGTGTGACTGTAATATATTATATCTTAAGGGTATGTAACTATAATTTAATGGTTATAAAGCCACATAAATTTTTGAAGAAGTTTTCTTTATGCGGAGTTGCGAGACTGAGAGTCGAGCATGGCCAAGACATAATACTCTCCAAATATGAATGTTCGCATTCCGAATTTATATATATATATATATATATATATATATATATATGTAAGTTCCCTCATCTTATGATGGCGACCGAACTCGACCTCTCTCTCTACTAATCCACCGATAGATATCTGTATGTGTGTATATATATATGTTCTTCATTAAATTCGGGTGACGAGGAGGCAATGTTCAGTAATGACGAAACTTTTTGGTTAGTAATTTGTGGTTTGCTGTGTGAGTGGTGAGATGGGTTGGGACTTTAGGGTTTGCGGTTCGTCGGTTGTACACTTACGTGTTGCCAAGCCTGCTTAGGTTCGACTATGGTTGGCACTCGACAATTAATATAATGATGCATTTAGAGGGATATAAACCATATTTGTTTGTAAACGAGTATTGAGTTAATCCTAGGGTAGTGAACTGTTGGGATTTTTGGGTTATTTACTTACACAAACAATTGCACACACAAATCATACACAGAACACCAAGAATTTTTACGTGGATAACCCTTTGGGCGAAGGGAAAAACCACAGGACTGTTAGTCCGACAAAACTTCCTCTATATGAAAATAATGGGATTACAAGCCTTCAATTTGTGGCTACAAACTCACTCTCACAAATTGGATATCACTCACTATTTCTCTTCTGCAACTTGCTATTGCAGGATCTCTCGTGTTTGCTAATCTCACTGATTTGTGTTTTTCCCTTGATGGAAATACAATGCCCAACACCCCTATTTATAGGGGTGGAGAAGAGAAGATGACAAACACCACTTGCCCAACTTGTAGCTGCAATTCTTGACATTGGGGTGTGGTGAGCATGCAAATCTTTCACGCATGATTTGGTGCAACAAATCTTGACTCTGCCCATATGCATGCATGTGGTTAAGCTGGGTATGAAACCTTCAATTTTCCCCCTTCCATACCTATCGGAGGAGAACGTCTTCTGAGTTATCTTCCCTTCACTGCCAATTTGGGGCTACTGTTAAACCAGTTTTTTCTCTGCAAACTTCTAGCTTTTCTCTGGGTAGACTCTTAGTCATCATATCTGATCCATTATCATCTGTGTGAATCTTCTCTAGCTATAGAAGTTTCTTTTCTAGCACGTCATGAATCTAGTGATACCTGACGTCGATGTGTTTGGATCTTGAGTGGAAGGTTGAATTTTTGTTAAGATGAATAACACTTTGATTGTTACAATATATAACATACTTTTCCTGCTCTTGACTCAATTATTGAAGGAATTTCTTCATCCATAAGACCTCTTTGCATCCTTCTGTTATTGCAATGTATTCAGCTTCTGTGGTGGATAAAGCAACACACTTTTGCAATCGGGATTGCCATGAGACTGCTCACCCTGCAAAAGTGATTAGGTATCCTGATTTGGATTTTCTTGAGTCACTGTCACCCGCCATGTATACATCTGTGAAACCTTCCAATAAAGGTTTACTACCACCAAAGCATAAACAAATATTGGTAGTTCCTCTAAGATACTTGAGTATCCATTTTACTGCTGCCCAATAGTCCTTTCCAGGATTTGACAGAAACCGACTGACAACTCCAACTGCATGAGCAATATTAGGTCTCATGCATACCATAGCGTACATTAAGCTGCCAACCGGTAAAGCATAAGACACTTTATTCATTTCTGTTTTTTCTGTCTCACTTGAAGGACACTGCTTAACGCTAAGCTTGAAGTGGCTTGCAAGTGAAGCACTGACTGGTTTTGCTTTACTTATGTTGAATCTTTCAAGAACTTTGCCAATATATCTTTCTTGAGATAAACCAGAGCTTGTGTTTCTGTCTGTCTCGAGGGATTTGAATTCCCAAGATTTGTTTTGCCGGTCCCAAGTCCTTCATAGCAAATGACTTGCTCAATTCCTTCTTCAACTCGCTAATCTTGTTATTGTCATGGCCAACAATCAACATATCATCGACATATAGCAAGAGGATGATAAAATCTCCGTCATGAAATTTCTTGACAAATACATAGTGATTGCAGTGGTTCTGTTGTACCCATTTTGGTCCATGAATGAGTCAAACTTTTTGTACCACTGTCTTGGTGCTTGTTTGAGCCCATAGAGGCTTTTCCTCAATCTGCACACAAGATTTTCTTTTCCTCTAGTTCTGAATCCTTCAGGCTGCTCCATGTAGATTTCTTCATCTAGATCACCATGTAGAAATGCGGTATTTACATCCAGTTGTTTGATCTCCAGGTTTAAGCTAGCTGCCAAGCCAAGAACAACTCGGATGGAGGACATTTTCACCACAGGTGAAAATATTTCTTCAAAATCAATACCCTTCTTTTGGCCGAATCCTTTCACAACCAGTTTTGCCTTATACCTTGGTTGTGGATTATTTTCTTCAGTTTTCAGTTTGAATACCCATTTATTCTTGAGAGCTTTCCTTCCCTATGGTAGCTTGACCAAGTCATATGTGTGGTTCTCATGTAGTGATTTCATCTCTTCCTGCATGGCTTTCAACCACTCCACCTTTTTACTATTTGCAACAGCTTCCTGGTTGCTCTCTGGTTCTCCCCCATCACTAAGTATCACATATTCCGTGGGAGAATATCTGCGACTTGGGTGTCATTCTCTGGTGGATCTCCTTGTTTGAGGGTCAGTAGGATTTTCTTCTGCAACTGGTTCTGGTTCTGCACCGTCATTAGCTGGATCTCTTTGAATAGCTCCCCCATCATTTTGTGCTCTCGGTGGAGGAACCGGGTCTAGGTTAGCTGATAACTCTTCAAGTGAATCTGATTTCTTCTGTGTTTAAAGATCTTCAATGGTCCAATCTTCGAAAAATACCACATCTCTGCTTCTGATGACCTTTTTATTGATAGGATCCCAGAGTTTGTAACCAAACTCTTCATGGGCATATCCCAAGAAGATGCACTATTTGGCCTTTCCGTCAAGCTTGGATCTTTCATCTTTGGGGATGTGGACAAATGTTTTACAGCCAAACACCTTCAAGTGTTTGTAGGAAACATCTTTCCCTCTCCATACTTTCTCTGGAACATCACCGTTTAATGGAACTGAGGGAGATAGGTTGATTAAGTCAACCGCTGTTCTCATTGCTTCACCCCATAAATGAGTTGGAAACTTGGCATTAGATAGCATACACCTGGTTCTTTCGCATATGGTTCTATTCATTCTTTCTGCAAGGCTGTTATGTTGAGGAGTTTTCGGCACTGTTTTTTCGAGTCTGATGTCTAAGCTTCTGCAATACTCCTCAAATGGTCCTCTGTACTTGCCACTATTGTCTGCACGTACGCACTTCAGCCTTTTCCTAGTTTCTCTTTCAACCTTTGCATGGAACTGCTTGAAAACTTCCAGCACCTGGTCTTTGGTTTTCAGGACAAAGGTTCATAATTTCCTGGAATGGTCATCAATAAATGTGACAAAATAGAGGGCACCTCTAAGAGTTCTGGTTTGCATGGTGCAAACGTCAGTGTGTATTAAATCTAGAATATTCGGTTTTCTAGATGGAGGGGAGCTGCGAAATGTAACTCCATGTTGTTTCCCCATGATGCAGTCGACACAAGTGTGTAATGGAGTATCTTTCATTCCAGGTAAAAGTTCTTTTCTGGCAAGGATCTTGAGCCCTTTCTCACTCATATGACCGAGTCTTTTGTGCCATAACTCAGTGGGGACTTCTTTCTTCATCGTATTCACCTCAACTCTGCACAATTTTACTTGCGTTGTGTAGAGAGAGCTAGTCCTCTTTCCTCTGGCCACCATAAGATTGCTTTTGGTGAGCTTCCACTTACAATCACCAAAGTGACTGTTGTAGCCTTCATCATCGAGCTTGCCCGTGGAGATAAGGTTGAGACGAATATCTGGGACATGTCTCACATCTTTGAGGAGTAGTTTGCATCCATTGATGTTTTCTAAAAGAATATCACCCCTGCCGATAATTTTGGATGCTTCGTGGTTCCCCATCTTCATAAGTCCGAAGTCGCCACTGTTGTAGGACGTGAACATATCCTTCCTTGAAGTGACGTGACATGAAGCACCTGAGTTAATAACCCAGGTAAAATCTTTGGATGTGAGGTGGACACAATCATCATCTTGAACGATGACGATATCTTCTCCTTTATTTCTGGTCTGTTGTCTGGATTGTTTGGCTTTTAGCTTCTTGCAATCTCTGATAAAATGGCCTGGCTTGCTGCAGTAGTGACAGGTTTTGTCTCTTCTGAAAGTGGACTTTGATCGCCCACAATGCTGCGTCTGGTTGCGATAGTTTCTGCTTTTACTTCTACTGCGCCATTTTTTTTTCTCATCTTTCTGTGACAAGGGCTTCTGACTTCGGATTATACCCTTCTTCATTTCTTCTTGTTTCCTCGTTCAACATTCTGTCTTTTGCCATTTCCATGGTAATTATACCGTCTGAAGCCGAATTGCTTACAGAGACAACTAGCGTTTCTCAACTTTTAGGAAGGGAGTGTAATAGAAATACTGCTTGCATCTCATATTTTATAATCATTTTCATAGAGTTCAATTGATCCAACAGTCCCTATAATTCGCTCATATGTTCTGACACACTTTTGCCATCTTTGTATTTAAGATTTATAATACGACTCAAAAGATTTATCTTGTTTTGAGATGTCTTCCGCGCGTACATCTTCTCCAATTTTTGCCAAAGAACATAAACATCATTGTCGTTGGCAAAATTTTGATAAATGCTTTTGTCGATCCATTGTCTGATTTGGGCGGCACATTTTTTATTTAGTACCGTCCAGTATGTCCTTCAGTTTGTTGTCAGGTGCGTCGTCGGTCCTTTTGATCGGCTTCCACAGATCTTTAATATACAAAAGATCCTCCATTTTTTACTTCCACAATGAATAATTGGCTGCGGTCAATTTGATAATGTTGTCGGATGTCTCCTCCATTTAATCTGCACATGAAAAAATTACAAAAAATATATATATATATATTTTCTCTCATCGAATATATATATATATATATATATATATTTTTACACAAGATCTCTTTTTCTTATCACCACCGAATCCCACCTTCACTTTTGACAAACTTTTTTTTCCTCTCACCTCTCTTCCACTCTCACTATTAATATTTTACTTTCCCCACACCTTTGTCTCCTACTTTCACAATTATCAACCACTAACTTTATCTCAATAATAACACACTCACAGTCCAACTCTCTCACTCGGCTCACCTCTCTTTCTCTTCAATAACTATGTCTATATATATGCCATGATATATATATATATATAAAGGAATAGAGATAACTTGCAGCAACGGAAACGATTCTGAAGCAGAACTTGTTTCGTGGCCAACAACTCCTCTCTTGAGGGATCGATGATGAAAACTATGGTGGCAACGCCGGCTGGTGATATGGGGTGTTTAGCTCCAAGGATGACACGTGGGATGGTGGCCGAAGCGATGATTTTTCAGATCGGCAACAAGGTGGGGTGGTTGTCGGATCTGTTTGGGTTGGTGCTGCAGTGGTGAAAATTTTTGGTGAGTAACACAACCAAACCTGAATGGCTCTGATACCACTTTGTTAAAAATTTTGGGTTATTTACTCACACAAACAATTGCACACACAAATCATACACATAGAACACCAATAATTTTTACGTGAAAAACCCTTTGGGTGAGGAAAAAAATCACGGGACTGTTAGTCTGACAAAACTTCCACTATATGAAAATAATGGGATTACAAGCCTTCAATTTGTGGCTACAAACTCACTCTCACAAATTGGATATCACTCACTATTTCTCTTCTGCAATTTGCTATTGCAAGATCTCTCGTGTTTGATTCTCTCACTGATTTGTGTTTTTCCCTTGATGGAAATACAATGCCTAACACCCCTATTTATAGGGGTGGAGAAGAGAAGATGACAAACACCACTTGCCCAACTTGTAGCTGCAATTCTTGACATTGGGGTGTGGTGAGCATGCAAATATTTCACGCCTGATTTGGTGCAGCAAATCTTGACTCTGCCCATATGCACGCATGTGGTTGAGCTGGGTATGGAACCTTCATGAACTTGTTTTAGAACTAATATTTTTAGCAAGAATTTAAAACCCCTTGAAAGGTCAAATTGTTATTGTCTGGTGATTGTCAGATATAGAGTAGAGTAACAAGGGTACTGAAAAAAGTTGGATTTTCATGTGATGCTTCATAAGCAATTGTAAGATTGTAAATATGTGTACGCTTTGTACAATTGTGATGCCTTTTATTTTTTGTTTTCAACTTTTTCAGACTGACATCGGATTTACAGTAACCAGAGATGATCAAATCAGTGTTTGTTGCAATCATGAATCAGTGCTCATTGCAATTATAACGTAATAATATCAGAACTTTTTTGTCATGTATTTATATGTGTTATGAATGTGCACACAAGTAGAAACAGAACCAAATTAGTGTTCGTTGCAATCATGAATCAGTGCTCATTGCAATTATAACGTAATAATATCAGAACTTCTTTGTCATGTATTTATATGTGTTTATGAATGTGCACACAAATGTAGAAACATAACCAAAAGCAGTGAGAGCAGAACCAGAACCAGAGGATCTAAGAAGGTACATCAGATGAAAGGATTGTCCAGTTCAAAAAGGGTATAGAGCCAAATGTCTCGTGTTCAAACCTCACCGTCATCCTTTGTTGAAATTGTTGCTCCACGTGTTGGATTTGAAGGCCACACGTGAGGGGGCATGTTGAAGGATATAAAATATTTAAGTTACACCATCTCTAACAGCTTAAGCTTTTAGAGTTGGTAGTTAATAATTTTATCTGACAATTGATTAAGCAGAAATTTAAGACAAACCAGAGATGAAGAAGATTTTTGTGCCACTCAATCCCGGGAATACTTCACTGCTGTCTGCTGAATTCTCAATGTCACCAGCATTTGGGTTGTCGTGGTAGTTCTCCAACTCGACAGTAATACCTTCCAAAGAAAATGATATTGATATAGTATACAATTGATCAGGACTTGTATATTTTAGTAACAAGTTAATTACTTTTTCGAAAAAAAAGGAGGAAGTTACAACTTATAATTCTATTTTTCTTTATGTAATACAGTTAAGATGAATGATATAATTAATATTTTATATAAGAAAACATTATTGGTATAACTAAAGAATGAAAAAAATAAGAATTTTAGGATAGTGATCTGTAATAAAATTGGGGCTAGTTGAGAGAAATAGATAATTCATGGAGTTATTTATAGTTTGGAATAATAATTTAAATATTACAATACTTTAGTATTTTTTTTTTCCCTCTCCCTTTAGGTGTTTTTCAATATGCATTTTGCATTTTACCTTAAAAGGAAAAAGAAGACTGAATAAATAAAAAGAAAATAATTAATAAATAATGGGGAATAAATTAAAGAACTAAGAGAATAGATGAAACCCTGCCAATAGTTAGGTGAGATCCACTTAGGAATGCAGATGGAATTTTAGCTATTGCCTATATATATATATATGGTCAAGGCCCTGGGCAACCGCTCCCACTAAAATTTTAATAGGGTAATTATGCCTCCATTGAATTTCAAACCAAGTAGTCATATATTTATATATATATATATATATATATAGTGACGGTCCTAGAAATTCAAATGAGTGGGGACATAATTACCATATTAAAATTTCAGTGGGAGCGGTTGCCCCGGGCCTGGTCAAGGCCCGTGCCTATATATATATATAAAAGTATAAGAGAATTGAGGTAGCTATAGCTTACTTACCAAAGAATCCATTTTTTATGAGATTAACCAGAAGGTAAGTGCCTGCAAACTTGTCTTGGTCTGAAGTAGGGGAAAGGAGGGAAGGGTGATGGAGCTTAGTTGCCTCAATTAAATAATATACAAGTGTTTCCTTGCGGGCATAATAAGCAGCCCTTTCGACTGGATAAGAATCTAACGAGTCCTTTATTTTCAGCAAAGTTGGGTATTTGTTCACCAATATGATTGCGGCTTTAGTGTTACCGCACTGTGCTGCCCAGTGGAGCGCTGTCAATCCATCCGAATTTTGGAGAGCAAGTGCGTCGTTGGACATTAGTTCTACCAACTTCTCCACATAATGAATTCCTGCTTCGCCTGTCGCTAGCTACTGCTCTCTGCAATACTGTCTTGTTCTCATAAGTCACATAAGCTGTCAGAGCATCTTCGTCTTGCTCCAACAATCTTTTCCCGCTCTCCCAATCGCCTCTTATTGCACTTTTGTACACCTCCAGATACCTTCTTACTTCCTTTTCCCTCTTCAGGGTTGGTATCCCAACTGTGCCTGCATATATGTATATTGTCATGCATTGGCAATATATATTCATAACAAAGATTTGTACTGCATCTGCATCTATGTATGTGGTTAACTAATCACCTGTTGTTGTGCCACCACCGTTGGCGTTGCCGTTAGTGCTACAATGATGATCAGACGGTTCTTTTGAAATAACGGAAGATGATGCCATTCTACATGTATGTCCAATGATTTCGAATGTGTCTGATGTAGTGGATCTTCATCAATTCATTATTGACAAATAAAACTTCATTTCTATTTATAGAACACTAGATAGTAGTAAGTTTTCTTCGATAAGGATTCGACACCTAAACAGTTGTTTTCCGATCTGATGACTCAATATTGATGTTTGTATGTAGTGACATCTTCACTTATTTAATCAAAATAAAGACACGCTATATATCAGTCAAAAGCTGCCTATATTGCCGAAACATGGTCCTAGATATTTCCACTTTCAATCCTGAGGAATGCCCTATTATTACTTTGACCCTCTCAAATTTGAATATCCCACTTTCATCCCCTGAGACTGATGGCGGTTAATAAAACTAACGAATTTTTGTTTATTTTTCCTTTTTGCCCTCAAATATTTTATTATTAAATGAATGGAAAACACTAGTCATTTTTCCTTCCTCTTCATATATAAATATGTACACATATAATCAAAGGCCTAATGGCCAAACGACATATAATCAAAGGCCTAATGCCCTTTCTTTCAAAGGCCTAATGCCCTTTCTTTCAAATGAGAGGTCAATGGTTCAAGTCTCAATAGAGATAGTAATGCACGTGATAACAATCAAATTATGATAAATAGATGGATTATTTAATTATAATTAAAAATTTCAACTGAACTATAAGACTAAAATAATTCAAAATTCTACTATCCTATCACAATTATAATTTTCCCAGCTGTTTATGCAGTCATTACTTTCTAATTAAGTCTGTGCATACATGGCATCATCTTCCATCTCGAAACCACCGTCTGACGCCCATTTCAGTAACTTGGGCGGTGGCCAGCCCGGTAAGTTGTCTGACAGACCTCTATCTTGTGTTTGGCCACAATAAAGCGTGGATTCTTGTTCCAGTGGCTGCATTAGCCTGTTTACCAGTCACCTTGTTTGCTTCGTTACAGTTCCCTTTACTAGTGGATGTGATCTCTTCGACATATGGTCCTGGCATTTTCGGTAAGCAAAGGGAGCGTCCATTCTACTAAGTACTCCGAAGAAGGCGGAAGAGTTAGGGTTGCAGCTTCAGCTATTGTGCATCTGAACTCGCAAAGTGACCAATGGAACAGTGATTTTCAATTACAGTACCTAATGCAAAACCAGAAAGAAATGCATGTATACATGGTGTTCCTGAATCTATTTTCAAGAGTTGCACTCTTTGATATTATATCAATAATTGGTGTTCCTGCGTTCATGAGGCTAGATTTGTTGCTCTCTATTTGTGCCCGCGAATGCAGAAATGCTCATATAAATATAACACGCCAGAGTTTTTGTGGATCGAGTTGGGAATCTCTCAAATTAGAAAACTTGTTTAATATGTGTGTGACATATATAAATATGACAAATGGGTTAAATTGTGTGATTTGAAGCAGTTTGTAAAAGTTGAGGCATTTTAAATGATCGTCAATACAGTTCTTGATGTCTCTTGAACGCGATTGTCCACATGGAGTTTCTTTGATTCCTTAAAAAGAAAACCTGATCCTTTTATTATTATTATTATCATCATCATCATTATTATTATTGCTTTCTGTATTTAAGCAACGGGAGCTAATTGCTCAGGGCAAAACCTCAATTGATGGGTGGTAAATGGCAGCTTCATTTCAGATTAGAGAGAGTGAGCATCACAAAACAAGGTAGAATACGATACAAACAAGGAGGTCATTCAAGGTCCTAATGAAGGGAACAATGTAAAAGATAAATGGAACTCTTTGGATGAAGCAGCACAAAAAATAAATAGATTTATTTCTCTTTTGTTTCTCACAACTTGAAAATAATTCATGAACATCATGCACACATTTCTTTCTTAGATTGCTGCCGAGTGGTTAGGTACAAAAATTGAAAATACCAAGTCCTGTTGATCAATCACTTTGTGGGTTAGAAGCAGTGTACCTGCAGATCTCCTCCACCTTAATCCTTCTGTGTTGTTAGAAGAATATTTTCTCGCCTTTCTTACCGAAAATGCCAGGACCGTATGTGGAAGAGACCACGTCCACTAGTAGTGGGAATTGGAGGGAAACAAACAAGCTGACCGGTAAACAAGATAATGCAGCCACTGGAATTAGAATCCATGCTTTCTTGTGGCCAAACACTAGATACACGGTGGCACTGAAGGTTATCATCATGAATGTTATGGAAAGGAATAAGGTTACAAGACCGATTATCAACCTTCTAGGTAGGCTGTAGAGAAAATCCTGTTCTGCGTAACGTGACGTGAGGATGGACAAGAACATCAATAAAGAAGATGTGGATGTAAACAAAGAGATTGCATCCGACACTGCAAAGACTATGAAGCCTATTTCTTTGGTAAAAAAGGGGAGGCCATTGGCATTGTTGCCGCCTGGTACTGTAATGGCCGCTGCAAATACTACAGTGGCAATAAGTGCTGCTGCAATTGTGCATGAATTCGCGGTGTCCTTCATCCACTTTTCGACTTCTTTTACCAAGTCCTTATGTTCCTCACTAAACACCATTGCTGGAGTTTTGTTTTCTTTGTTCTCTCTTTCTTTGTAGGTGGGGATTACAAACTTCTCCACTTCCTGTGTAGTAGCCATAACTTTAATAATCTGTACTTATATATATATATATATATATATATAGGGTAAATTGCTTAAAACCCCCCTCAAGTTTACTCTCTTTCTCTACTATACCCCCTCAACTAATTATACCCCCCTCAACTTTCATTTTCTTGCACCATGGGCTCGCCCTCAAATTTTTTTACCCTTTTACCCTCCAAACTTTTTGTATTTTCACCTTACCTTTAATCTTATCCTTATCCTTACTATTATATTTCTTAATTCTTTAAATTACAAAAATATTGTTTCTTTTAGTTAGAATATTAATTATGTCATTTACCTTTAATGTATTAGACTAAATATACTCTCAAATGTTAATTTTTTTTTTTTATAAGTTCTAATTATTTTATTTGTAAATCAATTAACTTGGTATTAAATTTTAGTTTGATTTAAATAATAAAACTCAATCCTAATTAATATATTCATAAATAAATCACAATTTATGAAAACAATATATATATTTTGAACAAAATATATATATTTCGGAATATATATATATATATATATATATATATATTGGAAAATGATATATATTTCGGAATATATATATAATTCGTCAAAAATATATATTTTCCGAATTCTTTTAAAAAAATATAAATTTTTTCCGAAAAATAATTTTTATTGAGAAAAATATATATTATTTTCAAAAATATGAATTTTTTCCAAAAAATAATGTTTTTGAGAAAAATATATATTATGTTCCAAAATATGATTTTGAGTCATAATAGCTAAACTACCATCAATAGTATAGGAATGTTTAGTGAAATCAAACCTTCAAAAAAATTATTTTTCGAAAAAATATGTATATATTGGAATATATATATATATATTGGAAAATGATATATATTTCGGAATATATATATATATATATATATATGATTCCTCAAAAGTATCTATTTTTCGAATTGTTTTAAAAAATATGAATTTTTTATGAAAAATATACATTATTTTCTAAAATATAAAAAATATATATTTCGGAAAAAAATTATATTATTTTTGAAAAAAAATCATATTTTGGAAAATAATATATATTTTTCTCAAAAAAATTATTTTTCGGAAAAAATCATATTTTGGAACATAATATATATATATTTTAAAACAATTTGAAAAATATATATTTTTGACGAATTATATATATATATATTCCAAAACATATATCATTTTCCAATAAAACTTAATTTGATTTAAATCATAAAACTCATTATCCTAATTAATTTTATTTTTTGCCAAATGAAACTTTCTTTTCAGAAAAATATATTCATAAATTGTGATTTATTTATGAATATATTAATTAGGATTGAGTTTTATGATTTAAATCAAACTAAAACTTAATAACAAGTTAATTGATTTACAAATAAAATAATTATAACTTACAAAAATTTTTTTTAACATTTGAGAGTAAATTTTGTCTAATACATTAAAGGTAAATGGCATAATTAATATTCTAACTAAAAGAAATAATATTTTTGTAATTTAAAGAATTAAGAAATATAATAGTAAAGATAGGATTAAAGGTAAGGTGGAAATACAAAAAGTTTGGATGGTAAAAGAGTAAAAAAATTTGAAGGCAAGCCCATGGTGCAACATTTTATGAAACTTTAGGGGATTTTAAGCTCATTTCATAGTTGATGGGGTATAAGGAAAATAAACTTCAGGGAAGTAAAAGAGAGCTCAAAGCAGGTAAGCTCTATCTGTTGCGGGTCGAGGGCTCCTTCTCCTTCTTCAAACTCCGATTCGTATTTTTCATAGAAAAATCTCTGATCAAGGATAGAACAAGATCCATTTTGCATCATATCTAAGGAATTCCTTGATTCGGGCCGAAGAAGCAAGTTTTAAGCAATTTACCCATATATATATATATATATATAAATACCAACTGAAAATTTTTGAGGTGCGAAAACAATTTTGGAATGAAAGTTTTATGTTAGAAACATAATCACCGTTAAAAAATTTTAATATCTGAAACAAAAAAAAAAATGTTGGGTTACCTTAAACCATTGTAACTCACGCTGCATCTGTAGAGCTGCACCCGAAACAAGATTGAGTTTATGTGGAGGTGCCAACTTTCCAGCCAAGTGCAATATATTGTTATCGGATTCATCCCTTAATGCCGTGATTAATTGCCTAAGTTCACCCATCTGATAGATGAGATTGAAAACATTTTCATGACGGTTTAAAACTGCAACGTGAAATATGTAACGATGGTCTTTGCCAAGGGACCAAACTGACATGGGATATGTGTCGAAAAGATGTTCTAAAACCTCATGGATACCCAGCCTTATTGCCTCAACGGCTGCATTATTCATGAAAATGCGTCCGTCGTCACCAGATGAATAGAATCCTTTGCACAAGCATTTGACAAGTTGAAGGGCTTGATGATGCCTCAATTTTTGCTCTTGGAGGTGCTTCACAGGCGATACTGCATGCAATTTTAATAGTAAATAGAAAATGTTATAGATTTCAGTGAAGGGTTTTCTTTCAAATGTGTCCTAAATTCGATTATCCAGGGGAGAAAAAAATGAAATTAAAGCATGTTCACTTAATTATATGGAAACTTGTTTGTTTCTCACCTAGTTCCATGACTTTGGCAAGTAAGACCTGCAATTTGCGGCCAACTGTCGGAGAGCAGAAAAACAAATGGTTGAACAATTTGAAAGGAAAATGCCATATACATTCATGGAACATTAATATTCATGGCATGCAATCAAAGCAGGTATATGTATATATATATATACACAAACTTTTAACTTAAATATTTGGGCATTTTCATGCGACAATAGATTAAACAGAAATGTTGACAAACCAGAGACGAAGAAGGTTCCTCTGCCAGTACTCAAAGGAAAAACTTGAGTGTTGTCTGCTGAATTCTCAATGTCACCGGCAATTGGGTTGGTAATGGTATGTTTGTTCTCCCACTTCACAGGAATACCTTCCAAACAAAATGAAAATTAATTAAGGGAGATAGATACAATTAGTCTCTTCGATTCCAATAGAAATGGTGCATGCGAGAATAGAAATGAAGTAATTAATTACGAGCATAGATGAAACGCTGCCAATAGTTGAGGTGAGATCCACTTGGGAATGCAGATGGCATTTGAGCTATTGCTGTTAGAGGATGATCAATCCCGCTCAAATTCGTGAATTTAGCCAAATCAGAGTCTCGACGAACCAAATCCAAAGCCACGTCTGTAAAAGTAAGTACAAAACTTTTCATACTCCAATCAATTAATTATATATCAGATGAGATCATATATGTAGGTAGCTTACATACCGACGAATCCAGATCGTATGACCTGAACTAGAAGGCGCACACCTGCGGACTGGTCTTGATATGGAGTAGTAGTGGGAGGGTGATGTTGTATGGTCGCATTGATTAGATATAGAAGCGTTTTCTTGCGAGCATAGAAAGCAGCCAAGTGTACTGGAGTGTTATCGGTGTTGTTCTTCATGTAAAGCAAAGCTGGGTTTTTGTTCACTAATATCATTGCGGCTTTAGTGTTACCGCACTGGGCTGCCACGCTCAGGGCTGTATACCCTAGCACATCTTGGAGAGCAAGTGCGTCGTTTGACATTAGTTCTACCAACTTCTCCACATAATAAATTCCTGCTTCACTTGTATTAGCTACTGCTCTCTGCAATACTGTCTCCTTATATCTATTCACATAATCTGTCAGAGCATCTTCGTCTTGCTCCAACAATCTTTTTCCACTCTCCCAATCCCCTCTTATTGCACTTTTGTACACTTCAAGGTACTTCCTTTGCTCTTTCTCCGTCTTTAAGCCTGATTCACCAACTGTATATATATATATATATATATATATATGTACACATTACATTACATTTTCATATATATATATGAAAATGTATATGGGAATCATATGCTCCATGCATGTGGTTAACTTACCGGTTGGACCACCACCGTCGGCTTTAGTGCTGCCATGATCAGCCGAATGTTTTGACATTTTGGAAGATGATGCCATTCCAAGATAACTGATTTGAAGAAAAATTGCTTGCGAGTCGAAAATGGTTAAGTCAATGCAATTACCATTATAGTCAACGAATAATGTATCATCTTCTGTGTCGTGAGTTGATTACCTTTTATTCTCCACAAATTATTGATCCATCTAAGGGTTACATCTGTATAGCACAGGAGTAGATAGATATCACTTCTTACACTGCGGTGTCTTAAATTGATTGGCCCATGCAGCTTTTGGGAAAGTAAAATAAGAGAAAGGGAAAGTAAGCAAGCATCTTATATATATGAATATAGGGTTTTAGAATACGTACCTTGCGCGTTAAGCAGGAAAGAATAAAGAGACATGTCTCTTTTCTTTTCCTTATACTTTTCTTTCTTTTGGGAAACAATTTAACATGATAATTAAAGAAACATGTCGGTGCAAAAAAAAAATTCCTCACTTATTACCTGATGAGAAAGAAATCCCTCTCAATTATAAAAGAAGCAAAAATTACCACAACTATGCCAATTGAATACAATGTACCACTCCAAAAAAAATTTCACCCCCTCAATTATAAAAGAAGCAAAAAATACCACAACTATGCCAATTGAATGCAATGTACCACTCCAAAAAAAATTTCACTGCAAACATACATGTTTACCCTTACCACACTTGTCTATAAAAAAAATAAATTTATATTCCAAAAAACTTTCTTCTCTCTCACGCGCCCCCCCTCTCTCTCCATCACCATTAATAAATCTGGAAACCCTAATTCTCTCTCAACCTCAGAAACCCTATATTCTCTACGGCCAGCGGACCTCAAACACCACCTACCTCAGCCTCCACACTGCCGCCAAACCTTGTCCCTCCCTCCCTCCCTCCCTCAGTCGAATCTCACCACCCATGGAAAGTTGAAATTCGACATGGGTTTGACTCATGGAGGAAACCCAATTCGCTCAAACCGCCGATTCATCGCAAGAACGCCTCCAACAGGCTTGTCAAGCTGACGATTCTCGCCGAAGGTCGAAGGCCTCCAATGGGGGCAAGATGATCTGTGAGAGTGCTTGGACATGGCCAATATATATATATATATATACGAAACCCACAAAAGAAGAAACCCATAAAAAAAAAACCGAAACCCACAAAAAAATTCAATTGTACAATATAAATACATACATATATATACTAGTAAAAAACATGTGCTCTCCACATGAAAGACATATGGTGAATGAATGAAATATAAAAATAAAAAAAATAAAGTGTAATAAATGTGTATATTGGAAGCAATTTAAAAGCAAATAGAATTGTAATACAAGTGTATATTGGAAGTAATTTAAAAGCAAATAGAATTGTAATACAAGTGTATATTGGAAGTAATTTAAAAGCAAATAGAATTGTAATACAAGTGTATATTGGAAGTAATTTAAAAGCAAATAGGAATCACGACTCTAAATTATGCATAAATATTTGATAGAAGACATACAAGATATCGAAAGTCCATAAGAAAATAATACAGAAGAAACAATCTTCAACTTCTAATCTTGTCTGCAAAAGGATGATGGACTCCACACTATTATTGCATTTATAGATGGGGTTGACACTATTTCAGATTAAACATGAAGTGATGTGTTGGTTCCATCAACTAATACAACTCTTCATATACATGCGACTCTCTATTGAAATTAAATAGGTCCCTTTAGGAATAAATATAATGCAACAGACCTCTATATATTAGGGGGCAACGTAATTTAATCTTTTAACTATGTTATTTTATTTTTAATTTAAAATGTACAGAAAATGTTTGAAAATATTCTATGGGTGTCATACTTTTATAAATAGCATAGATAAATAGATATAGAAATGATGTGGAATATATATAGTGATGAAGGAATGTGATTTGGAGGGTTTTGAGAAGTGACTGTTGGAAGTGAAACAACATACCACTATTAAATTTTAAGAGACAGTTTTATTTTATTTTTAATTTAAAGTTTGAAAAAAAAGGTTTGGAAATAATAAAGAGGGCTTATACTTTTAATAGTAATATAGATATATAAATATATATACGGGTTAATTTCATTTACACCCCTTGAGGTATGTCTTTATTTCAATCAGACCCTCCCACATTTGAGTATTTTCATTTACACCCCCTCATGGTATGAAATGTCTAAAATGTCCTTGATCCAAACACCTCTTAAATCAATTTAATTCTAGAATAGAGTTAATCTTATATCCAAACACTCATAACCATCTATCCAAACACTCCCCCCCACCACCACCAGCCACCGCCACAAACACCACCACCACCACCAACCGTCGCCCCCCCCCCCCCCCCCCCCCCCCCCCCCCCCACTCGCGCTGCCTCCTTCACTATATACAGATATCTATATTTATACTTCATAAAATTCATTTGCAATTGGATGGATCCATCATCATCAACAACAATTTCTCAGATCTCATGTTTTTCTTCCATGAATCGCAGGCTAAATCTCCAAACCATATCAATTACCTCGCTTCTCTCTTCGTCCAAAGGTATTCCGCCATGTCGCCACAAGCCCGCGGCCCCACTAGCCCGCCGCGCCGCCTCACCCTACCACCGCCAACCCCCAGCCGCTCCTCCTCCCCCTAGCCATTCATCCATCACCACCAACACACACGCAGATATATATATATATATATATATATATACACAAATACACACACATATATAAAAACACATATATAATATTTATGAATGTTGTAACAAAGGTAATATAGTTGGGATAATACCTTTGGTTTACTCTGAATTTTATATTAAAAATCAAATTTTAATATATATTTTTTTGAATTTTATATATATTTTAAAAAATTAATACAAATTAAATGATTAAATTATTGGAGGTGGTCAAATTGATAAAATAATATATCTTTGTTTCCAAACACACTAGGTTATCCCATTGAGGGTAATTTAGGTATTTACGGAAAAAATTAAGATGTGTCATTGTTATGGGGATGTAAATGATGAGAATCTCAAAATTAAGGGGGTGTAAATGAAGATACTCAAATATAAGGGGTGTGATTAAAATAAAGACATATCGCAAGGAATGTAAATGAAATTAACCCTATATATATATATATATATATATATATATATATTGTAAAATGGGCAAAACAGAGATGAAAAAACAAAACTCACCAAAAATTCCAATTATAAAATGCAGTGTATCATCTTCTTCAATGAACCAAACCAACTTTCTCTCCCTTGTAAACCTATATATATGTAGATATCCCCTCTTTCCCTCTTTAAATCTTTATATATATATATATATATATATATATATATATATATATACACACACGTGTATTGAGCATCCACTGATAGTGAAGATAGAGAGTTGGGCAAGTTGGGTTCGTGAATTGGGTATCCAGAGAAAGCCTCCATGGTTTTGATTGTTGGGTCTTCATTGTTGTGGGCTAAGATTGCAGAGAATCAAATATTAGAGTGAAAGAAAGATGAAGAAGAAGAGGATAAGCGTTACAACACAATCTCAAAGTATGTTTACATAATTTGTGATTTTTTTAATTTAATTTAGGGATAAATGTGTCTTTTACGAATTATTGTCCTTAATTGCACCAAATTGATAGATGATGATAGTTTATTGTAGTTGAGGGGTTTCTTACTCATAGACAATAGTTGAGGGATTTCCTTATACTTTACCCTTTAGTTTATTGTTTAAACTTCATTTAAAACCCTTATATTTTTCCTCTCTTCACTTGGACCTCCTCATATTTGTAAATCTTCAATCACATCCCTTATTTTATCTGACACACATCATTTACATCTCTTAATGTCACTTTCATGTCAAATCAGACCTGACATCACCCAATTTTTTTTATTTAGTACCTATTCTACCCTTAAAGCTATTATTTGATCACAAAAATTAATAATAACTTACTTTAATTTATCAATTTGACCCCTTTTCAATATGGGGTTCGTATTTATTACTTTACAATCCTCCACCCACTGTGCATTGTTCAAAGTTTTGATTCTTATTTTAAATACATTACTTCTTGCGCCTTATTTACAGAGAGGTAACTTTTAGTCATTGGTAATTATTTTAAAATTTTCCATTGACCAATTTTGATCTACTAATATCAATTTCCAGAGGAAATTGATAAATACAGTTCTTGGCTTGTGGCATAATGCAAATTAATAACTTAAATTACTTCAACCCATCTTCAAATTTTAATCTCATCTTCTATCCAAATACAATTAGCCCAACAATGAAGTTAAAGCGGCGAATAACCACTTTTTCATAAGAGAAACAATGTAATAAAACTCCTACGAATAGCCATTCGCAGCCACCATTCCAGTATTCGGGCCAACATTGAACCTTAAATTAGGAAGCACATGAGGTAGATCGGTTTGTCATATATAAAGGGTGACTACTTTATGTTGAAAATTGTCCTACATCGACTAAAAGGCAAAACCACCTTTATATCCTTTCCTATAAATATAGGATCTCTCATATTATATTGAGTGTACAAATAGAGAGAGAGAATAGAAGAGATACAAACTAATATTCTTTTTGGTGAGAGTTAGGAATAGTATAAGCTTATAATATTCTCATGATACAGGCATGAGTATACACTGTGTGTGTGCGTGTGTTTGATCTGCTGATCAACCCCTTGTAATCCACTCTCATTGATTATAGTGAAACGGTGCTCTCCGTGGATGTAGGCAGATTTGGCCAAACCATGTATATATCTTTGTGTCGATTGTTTTTGGTGTGTATTTGTGCAATTTCTGATTTACAAGTTTTCGTGGCTTGGCTAATAGGGTTAGCAAGCCCTAGTTTCGTTCTTGGGCTGGTGTAAAAACCCTAATAAATGGTATCAGAGTTTCAGGTTAAAGCAAAGAAGAAGCCCGTATGTTCTGGTCCAGATTCGAATATCAGAGTTGTCTAAAATCAGAAATCAACCATACCAAGAGCTTTGAAGCTAGAAGTGTTAAGCACGTCGCCGTAAAATGTTGCACGCGCCCCCACGCACCACCTGAAGTTCTGGCCAGATTTTTGGGTACCACGCGCAGCAGTTTTGGTTCGAGGTTATTTCGTAGAGCATCGTTAATCCATACAAGGCATGTAATCTATCAACGGAAAACACTTTCGAAGAAAAATGTTTCGGTGTAAAACTCAGACCCATCAGATCAGGCACGCACCTACACATGCCCCGAAAAGGTACTGACGTCATCAGCAATTTTCCGTCTTTTGTGCAGATTTGTTTTTTTGCCCGTTTGGAGTCGTTCTTGACCCATTTTCGACGCGGTCATAGGTGTTCTTAAGGTTTTGGACCGCTTCGGACGCAGCGGTGCAATCGGTGTTGTGTAATTTGACTCCGAACACCTTGAATAGGCTCAGTGGGAGCTATGGGAGAAGAAAAGACAAGAATGATCAATGGCGATCATGTGACCACTTTCAGTGAAGATAAGTGGAAGATTTCCAGAGGGGCTATGGCTATAGCACGATGAAATAAAGAAGGTACGCTCTACACAACCACTAATTTTAGCACAATGATTACAGTTGTAGAAGACAAAGAGGATCACAACTTGTGGCACCAGAGGCCTGGTCACATGAGTGAAAAGGAGCTCGCTGTTATGTTCTCGAAGGAAAAACTACCAATGAAATCGATTGACATCGACTTCTGTGAGTGTAAGAAGAAGACGATTACTTTCAAGATCAACAACAAAAGTCTCACAGTGTTGAAGCTTAAGCTAGTTCACATGAAGATATGTGGGCCAACAACTGTCTCATCTCTTAATGGGAAGTCCTACTTCGTGACTTTCATTGATGACCATTCCAGGAAGATATGGGTTTATTTCTTGAAGCATAAATATGAGGTGTACAATGTGTTCAAGAAATGGAAAGTCATGGTAGAAAACGAGACAGGGTTGAAGGTAAAGAAATTTAGATCCGACTTTAGTGGAGAAAATGAAGACTCCGGGATCAAGAACTTTTGCTATGAGAACAGTATCAGATCAGATAAGACTGTTCCAAATATACTACAGAAGAATGGCGTAGTAGAATGTATGAACCGAAAAGTGATTGGGATAGCCAGAAGTATGCGCATTCAGGAAGGGTTGTCAGAACAGTTTTGGGCATAAATAGTCAATACAACAATGTATCTTACGAATCATGGTCCATCGTATCATTGGAGCACAAAATACCAGAAGAGGTATGGAGCGGTAGAGCACAGAGTGATCCTATATATGTTGAGATAGAAGATGTTCTAAACAGTAAGAGTCCTCAGTTAGAAGAACATGTTGCAGATGGCACTACTCAACTGGGTGATACACCGCAGACTCCGACTCCTAATTCTGTGTTTAGGTAGACTTCACAGCCGCATGTGTCGAATCAGAGATATCTGAATCTTTTGTTGCTCACAGATGGAGGTGAACCAGAATACTACGATGAAGCATGCAGTACATCAGATGCGAGCCAGTGGGAGTTTGCGATAGAAAATGAGATGAAGTCTCTTATCAACAACAAGACATGGAAGTTAACCAAGCTGTCGGTGGGAAAGAAAGCTCTCCATAACAAATGGGTCTACATGGTCAAAGAAGAACATGATGGTTCTAAGAGGTACAAGGCGAGACTCGTAGTAAAAGGCTTTCAGCAGAAAGTGGGAATCGACTACACCGACATATTTTCTCCGGTCGTGAAACTGAATATCATTCAGTTCAGTTCTTAGCATTGTTGTAGCAGAGGGTTTGCACCTAGAGCAGTTAGATGTCAAAACTGTTTTCCTCTATGGTGACCTAAATGAGGAGATCTATATGTAACAGCCGAAAGGTTTCTCAGTGAAAGGTAAAGAGAGACTTGTGTGTAAGTTGGAAAAGAGCTTGTATAGTTTGAAACAAGCTCCAAGACAGTGGTACAAGAAGTTTGATGAATTTATGCAGAGACATGGTTACAACAAGTGCAACACTGACCATTATTGCTACTTCAATAGGTTTGACACAAGTTACATAATCCTTTTACTTTATGTTGATGACATGTTAGTAGCTAGGTCTGATTTTGTGAAAATTAGTAAGTTGAAGAAGCAGTTGGCAAATGAGTTCGAGATGAAGGACTTAGGCGCAGCGAAGCAGATTCTTGGTATGAGAATCAACAGAGACAAACAAAAGCGTACTTTGCAATTGTCTCAGGATGACTACGTTGAACAGGTTTTGAAGAGGTTCTACATGAGTGATGCTAAGCCGATTAGCACACATTTGGCTAGTCATTTCCGATTATTCAAAGAGTAGTCTCCCAAGTCAGAAGCAGAGAGGAACAATATGGTCAATGTTTCATACGCTTTAGCCATTGGTAGCTTGATGTATGCGATGGTTTGTACAAGACCAGATATAGCATATGCAGTGGGAGCAGTCAGTAGGTTCATGTCCAATCCAGGGAAGACTCACTGGGAAGCAGTAAAGTGGATATTGCGATATCTATGAGGTACCCAATACTACAGTGGCAATAAGTGTTGCTGCAATTGTGCATGAATTCGCGGTGTCCTTCATCCATTTTTCGCCTTCTTTTACCAAGTCCTTATCACTAAACACCATTGCTGGAGTTTTGTTTTCTTTGTTCTCTCTTTCTTTGTAGGTGGGGATTACAAACTTCTCCACTTCCTGTGTAGTAGCCATAGCTTTAATAATCTGTACTTATATATATATATATATAGGCTAAATTGCTTTAAAATAAATGGTTGATTACAAAGTCACCTAGTTCCATGACTTTGGCAAGTAAGACCTGCAATTTGCGGCCAAATGTCGGAGAGCAGAAAAATAAATGGTTGAACAATTTGAAAGGAAAATGCCATATACATTCATGGAACATTAATATTCATTAATATTCATGGCATGCAATCAAAGCAGGTATATGTATATATATATATATTGACAAACTTTTAACTTAAATATTTGGGCATTTTCATGCGACAATAGATTAAACAGAAATGTATGACAAACCAGAGACGAAGAAGGTTCCTCTGCCAGTACTCAAAGGAAAAACTTGAGAGTTGTCTGCTGAATTCTCAATGTCACCGGCAATTGGGTTGGTAATGGTATGTTTGTTCTCCCACTTCACTGGAATACCTTCCAAACAAAATGAAAATTAATTAAGGGAGCTAGATACAATTAGTCTCTTCGATCACAATAGAAATGGGGTAGCTAGCTAGTTGCATGCGAGAATAGAAATGAAGTAATTAATTACAAGCATAGATGAAACGCTGCCAATAGTTGAGGTGAGATCCACTTGGGAATGCAGATGGCATTTTAGCTATTGATGTTAGAGGATGATCAATCCCGCTCAAATTCGTGAATGTAGCCAAATCAGAGTCTCGACCAACCAAATCCAAAGCCACGTCTGTAAAAGTAAGTACAAAACTTTTCATACTCCAATCAATTAATTATGTATCAGATCGTTGTAAATCACTAATGGTGATTAAACTACCCAGGATACACACTTAATTGAGAGAACGAAGCTTTTATTTCCAAATCTCACACTTTCAAAAATACAAAGCTCTCTCTCTCTTTTTCCTTTCTCACACCCCTATTCTTATGGTTCTAGCTTCTATCTGATACACTACACAACACATATGTATATATAGAACTTAATCTAAGACAAGACAAACAAAATCACCTCATGGCAGCCATTATTGACTTCGGTGGATAGCCTTGCATTATCTTCACGCATGGTGTTTGGTGGCAGCCATTCTTGACATGTGAGGTGCATGTATGTGAAGCTGATCCTTATCAAGTTTATTTTCAACATTCCCCCTTAAACTTGATTCTCCATACTTCTGCATTCTTAACACCATCTTCAGTCTTGTGGACTTATTTTGGAATTTTTGCATTCCTTGCAACTTGTTTTGCCTCTCTCTTGTCCAGTTTTACACAGAGATGGTTGACTCTCTTCTTCATAGTCAAGTCCACGACTAGCGGCAAGCACCTCGAACTGAACCAAGTCGACCTGCCTGAACTCTAAAGAGATACCATTTTCTTTCCCTGCACTTCCTCTTCCTGGATCCATTACCGAGGCATTACATTCCTTCCTCAGACCATTGAACTTGTCTGGCTTCACTTTTCTACTTTCGTAGTCTTTCATGGACAGGCGAGTTTTGTATCTCTGAACTTCGCCTTTTCCACTTCTTGTCTTATGGACGCACTTCAACCCAGTTGACTTATGATCTTCTGGTGGACTACACTGCTTCTTATCTATGGTGAACTTTTCTTCATCCATATCTGACTTCTTTCTGGTCCAGTATCTTTCACCCGGATCCACTTCTGACTTCTTCTTGTCAGGAACGGGAGCAATTTGTGTCACTGTTGGTGGCACTGCTTCAACTTTATCTTGTGGCACTGTTGGTGACACTTCTTCTGCTTCATTCTCTTCTTCTTCAATCACGAGCTCCTTGGGCTCCGTTTCTTCTTCAAATATCCAGCTAACAGGATTCCTATATTGAGCCATCAATAACATTCCGTTTAGCTCATCTGTGTCTTTCTCTTCAAAGTACACATGTTCGTCATTTTCATCTTCTTCTGTTAGCTCACTTCTGCATTCACGGGCATAGTGGCCGTATCTGTTGCAGTTATAACACTTCACTTTTCTTTTCCCATCTTCACCTTATCGTCCTTGATAGCCACGACCTCTACCTCGACCTCTTTGTGAATTTCCCCATTTCTCTTTTATGGCTGAGAACTTTGACTGCAGGACTCGCTCGTCCTCTGGGATGCTTGAGGTATTCTTCTTGTCGATTCGCTGTTCATGGATTTATAGCGTGGCTTGTAACTCGTCAACCGTCATGCCATCCAAATCCTTCGATTCTTCAATGGCTACAACCACGAACTCAAATTTCGAATTGAGCGATTTCATTATCTTTTCGAGCACACGTACATCTTCGATCTCTTCTCCACATCCTCTGATCTGATTCACAATAGTCAATATTCTGGTAAAGTACTCAGAAATTGACTCTCTTTCTTTCATCTGCAACAATTCAAATTCCCCCCTTAGACCTTGAAGTCTAATTTTTATCGTCTTTTCAATTCCTCGATTTGCTTTACGAAGAATTTCCCAAGCTTGCTTGGCGGTGTTGGCAGCGGAGATCTTCTCAAAACTTGCTTCATCTACACTCTGATAAAGCAGATATAACGCCTTCTTGTCCTTTCGTCTTTCTTCTTTAAGCTCGGCCTGTTGGACTTGGCTTAGATTCTCTACTTCTTCGGGTTCGTCATACCCGGTATCGATCACATCCCACAAATCTTGTGAGGCTAGAAGGACTCTCATCATGATACACCACTTCTCGTAATTATTTTTGTTCAGTCGCGGAAGCTGGGGCTGGAAGAAATTGCTGGAGGACGCCATCGGATTTGCTTAAGCACTTGAGGTGCTTATTTCTGAAAATAGGTGAAGAATGTGGTCAAACCGATCACACGGTTGCGTCCGGAGCGTTCCGTTTAGTCAAAAACGACTCTTCGTTTGCTCAAATTGGAGTTAAAATGAGTCCGGAACGGACAAAATACCACTTAGGGGCAATTCTGTAATTTCCAGATTATTTGCTGACGTGGATGCTGACGTGGCAGTGACACGTGTCGGCTCCTGATTGGGCCACGTGTCGGCTGGTAGTTGGTGCCACGTGTCTGCTTCTTATAGGGCCACGTGTCAACTGATGGTTGGGACACGTGGCTGATGGCGTCACGCTGACGTGGCTGGCGCGTGGCTGCGCGTGGGACCACGCGCTGGCTGGAGGTTGAAGATGACCTCGCGCGTGTCTGAGAGTGGGCTTCACTCGCCGATGTTCCGACCGCGCGTGAGGGCGCGTCCTTCGAGATTTTCGCCTGATTTATTCGGGGCTACGTTTCTGCTGGAACGGAGAAGCTAGGTATGTGTTCAAAATTGTGTTTTGAACACCTATGATTCACGAATATGCTTTGAAAGGTTCGGCTCTGTTTTGTTTTTTTTCTTCCGGGCTTGCTCAAGCTTCACCAAGCTCTGATACCACCACGTTGTAAATCACTAATGGTGATTAAACTACCCAGGAGACACACTTAATTGAGAGAACGAAGCTTTTATTTCCAAATCTCACACTTTCAAAAATACAAAGGGCTCTCTCTCTTTTTCCTTTCTCACACCCCTATTCTTATGGTTCTAGCTTCTATCTGATACACTACACAACACATATGTATATATAGAACTTAATCTAAGACAAGACAAACAAAATCACTTCATGGCAGCCATTATTGACTTCGGTGGATAGCCTTGCATTATCTTCACGCATGGTGTTTGGTGGCAGCCATTCTTGACATGTGATGTGCATGCCTGTGAAGCTGATCCTTATCAAGTTTATTTTCAACAATGAGATCATATCATATCAAGTATATATGTAGGTAGCTTACATACCGAAGAATCCAGATTGTATGACCTGAACTAGAAGGCGGACACCTGCGGACTGGTCTTGATATGGAGTAGTAGCAGTGCGAGGGTGATGTTGTATGGTCGCCTTGATTAGATATAGAAGCATTTCCTTGCGGGCATAGTAAGCAGTCAAGTGTACTGGAGTGTTATCGTTGTTGTTCTTCATGTAAAGCAAAGCTGGGTTTTTGTTCACTAATATCATTGCGGCTTTAGTGTTACCGTACCCGGCTGCCACGTTCAGGGCTGTACTCCCATACTCATTTTTTATAGCAAGTGCGTCTTTTGGCATTAGTTCTACCAACTTCTCCACATAATGAATTCCCGCTTTACCTGCCGTCGCTACTGCTCTGTGCAGTAGTGTATCGTTCTCATGAGTCACAGAAGCTGTCACAGCATCTTCGTCTTGCTCCAACAATCTTTTTCCGCTCTCCCAATCGCCTCTTATTGCACTTTTGTACACTTCCAGGTACCTTCTCACTTCCTTTTCTGTCTTTAGAACTGCTTTATCAGCAACTGTATATACATACATACACATATCATCATGTGTTCGTTATTCATAATATCATGTGTGTATGTATATATGTGGTTAACTTACCAATATTGGAAGATGATGCCATTGCTAGTAGAGTTCAAGAGAGATATATGATCAACCAATAATCAATCAATTCCACCTCTACTGCGAGATGAACATATGCCGAGGGAATATATGTAATGCACCTTCCCGCCTTGTATAATTCCAAACACAACAAAAACGCAGACAAATAAGTCTCATCAGTATATAAATCATCCAATATTCAAGTCTTGTCTCACTAAATCATCCATTTATATATACTCTTATTAAATTCAATATAAATTATAATTCAATTTTTTTTATGTGAATTGACGGTAGATGAAAAAAAAACTTGTTCTTGCTTTTAAAATGCCCATTGAGACGACCCCCTTCTTTCCCTCCATGTTGATAGAACTAAAACTCTATTGTAATTTCAGGATAGGAGGAAAAAATATGGAGAATTCATGGCAGTTACTTTGTAAATAAATGTCTAAATAAAACAGACAATTGTAATCGTCACAGATCATTTTGTCTTGTACCACTGAATAATTTCCGCAGACATAAAGTAAAACTCCTAGGTGGAGGAGTTGGGTTGTGAAACTCAATAATTAAATTCGTGCTTTTGTAAGTCAAATATTGTAATAATTCGTATATAACAACCCTTTGGAACTCGTTTCCCCTGCCGAGGTGCAGATGATAATACCGACTAAAATTCATTGCGAAATTTGAGTGAATTGTTGATATTAATAATTTTTTAACGGTGTGAGTAGGATTTACCCAAACAAATTTTAAACCTTGAGTAGACACCAACTATCTTCTTTTATTTTTTTTCGTTTTCCTTTTTACAAGTACTTTCTCTGAGATTTCGAGAATTGAATGAACTTGGGGAAAAATAAACAATGAAGAATTATATTGTAGAAATTTTAAATTGTGTCCGAGGGAGCAAGTATTGTAACTCATGCAGAAAGGAAACTAGAGTACCTTGATTACCACAACAAGTACAACCAAAAATATTATTAGACTCACTTAACAAATGAAGACTCACTAAAAGAATAGGCATAATATCACACACCTTTATATTCTTGGTGTATGTGTGGACAAATAGAACATTCTAGTACTTTGAAGAGAGATGATCAATCAATAAACAAATAGACCCGGACCGGATCGATCAGCAACGTGCCCTTGTGATGATACAGCAACAATATATATATGGGAATGGATTGCACATTAATATAGCCTTGAAATAAACCGAAGAAGAGTATCTCTTTCAAAAGAAAAAAAAGAAATATACTTGTCTTCCCACGGTAACCAATGAAAATTGCAATTGAAGCTCACTCAAAGCAGATTCGCTCACTGCTTTTGTAAGCACAGAATGATACATGCCTGTAGATATATATCTGCATGTAATTTGTGGAACAATGCTTCATAGTTCATATATATATATTTTATTATATGAGAAATATACAATATGGTATAGATGTACGTATGACAACATAACATATTATACCTGTCAATGAATCAGATTTTGATCTGAATCCGATCCGATTAATTGGATATGGATTTAAAATAAAATCCGATAATCCGGTTATAATTCGAATTCGATAATCCGATTTCTTAACAAATTGGATTTGGATTTATGTTAATTCAATCCGATCCGAATCATATATATATATATATATATATATATATATATATATATATATATATATATATATCGATATTGATTTAATATTTTTATGTGTATATATTTAATACTATAACTATATATAAAATTAATTGTTAGTTATTTTTTTATTTATTAATAATGATTGATCAACAATATTACTATTTATAAATATTTAAATATTGAGTAGTAAATGTTGTATACTTAATATATATAATTATGTTATTAGTTGCATATGGTGTTAGTATCTCTAATTATATTCTAAATTTTTTTTGTTATTTGACTTTCATATTTGTCATGAACATGCATTATAAGTATAAATATATTATTTTATTTTTAGTGTCATAAAATAATAATAATAAATAAATAAATATTTTTTATTAATTTTATTTTTTTTTAAAAAATCATAATCGAATCAGGTTATCGGATCCGAATATCAAAAATTCGGATATGGATTAAGGAAACAAAAATTCGTCGGATTATCAAATCGGATTCGGATTCGGATTATGACAGATCTGATCTAAATCCAATCCGTTGATAGGTCTAATAACAATTGTGGTAAAACTCCCCCTTTTTCTATCTATTGATCATAAAATCCCCCAGAAGAACATATTATCTCCTGTAGTATACATTTTGATTAAATATTCCCTGATGGTCAACTTGCTGTCAATTCTTTGGACGGTATATTAAAATTACGAAAATCCTCTTTTATCAGTTATGACGAAACTGTCTCATACTTTGGGAAATGCTTATAAAGCTCTCACTAAAATTAAATCGTTCCATTCATTTTAATATTTAATAAAATTAACTTTATTTTTTAAACAAAGTTATATTTTTTAATAAAATTAAAAGTTCAATTTTTCAAATATAATTTAATTTATCACACAATGTCTTACTCCTCCGTATCAATTTAGTTGTCCACATTTGAATTTTCAATAATTGTTTTTGATATTTTGTGTTTTCTATTTTGCCCATTTGATAATGTATTATAATTGTAGTTTTTAATGGGGCCCATCCCTTTTTGAAGTTAATGAAGAGAGAGAATTTGAGAAAGTATATAATAATATTATATTAGAATTCGAACTCTATGGCCATATTTATACAAAATAAATGGGTCTTCAGCCCATCATGATTAGGGTTAAATTCCTTTATTTTTGGTATTTGATTCCCTTTTATGATTACAATTCTTTTCCTAACCAATCCCTTAGCTTTAGCCCCAAGTTTGGTCAACTTATGGGCTTAATTGGATTGAGCTTAGATTCTCACCATACTCTCGTTGGGTCGAAACTTTAATGGGCTCTGGCCTACTCGCCTTTTCTGAATAATTATCCTTGGGCCTTTCTTCTTGATGGGCCCGGAATTCTGGCCCTTACATTAGGCCCTTTGAGTTTGACCCAATGTGGCATGGGTCTGACCCAAACATTGGGTTTTCCAAATATCATTTTGTTCTTTTCATACACATACAAGTGTAAATACACGAATGTGGATCGATTCCTGACATCACAGTAATCATGACCCCAAACGGCATGTGCATTTCAAATTGAATTCAACGGCTTGATTCCCTCAAAAATCGCGTCGTTCCTCCTTGGAAATATGCAACGCTTCTATCTTCATTTAAGGCACCCCTTGGTCATACCTCTTCACCCCTATATAAACCATCTTTAATTGACATTTGGAATTTTCACTGTTTTACATAGATCTCTTGCTTACAAATCTTCATATCTTTCTGCAATTTCTTGTCTTTCTGAGTTTTGCTTTTCCGAAGCCACCTCCGGTAATCTTCTCCAACGGTCTATTTTCAGTGTTTGAAAGTGTTTATCTTTTTAAAGCTTTCTCTTCGTTTGCAAAATGTCTGAATCTCATGCCAGTTCTGCCAGTGAGGAATTAACCCCTTTGTCCCGTGGCGAATCTATTGAGAGTCACACTGAGGAAGCCCCTATCCTTCCTCAAGAGGACGAAAATGCCGATGATATTGAGGAGCTTCCCCCTTACCAACCAGATAAACTTCCTGCTAACCTTCGCAAAATCCCAAACATCAAATCCCTTAGGAAACTAGTCAAACCTCCATCTAGCGTGAAGTTTGAGGCTTATGACCCTGAGTTAGATTTTACCCAGGGTGAGGGTGTTGGCCCACACGAACTTCTTCTTTCTTATAACCAAGTAAAATTGGTCAGGTTTCCCCTTCACCCCCTTTTTCATTTCATCTTTTTCATTTTAGGGTTAATCCCTTTGCAAGTTAACCCTAACTTTTTCCGAATCATTTCAATGCTAATCCTGGCGAACCGTGACCACGGGCTTCACCTGGGGTTTAACGATCTCTTCTCGTGCTACTAGGTTCTGGAGATTTCCAATTGCGTGGGGAGGTTCATGTTTTACCCTTTTAAAGACAAACACATATGTGAGGGAAAAATGATTATGAAAAGGGATGGAATGAGAGGATGGTCCTCATCAAGAGTCCCTAGTTCTATCCTCACTCTGCTTCATTTCCTATTCCTAGTGTTTTCAGTCCTGGAAAATTCAGCCCTTATAAGTTTCTTGACGATTGATGATTTATTGTTTCTTTTGTCGTTGCTTCACCAAACTCCGGTCAACAAAATTTATAATACCTACAAATACTTTACTTAAAATAGTATAGCAATAAGTAGGGTCGAACCACTCTCAACTTAGAAATCGGTTTGAGACTAGGATCCAAAACTATATTTTTCGAGATAAAAAGAAATTACTTAAAACAATTCTTGAATTTTTGAATAGTAAACTAAAATAACTAGATAATTATCAAATGATGGAAGAAATCTCAAGGGAAGAGAATCCACCACCCGGGTCTATATAAATAATATTATATATTTCTATTGCAAATTCTCCTCCAACCTATTAAACATAAACATAGATATTGGTAGGCATTCCCCGTATTTCCATTAATTGGTAATCACGAAAAATCCTCCCTCTAATGTTTTGGTTTAAAAATAAATAAATATAAATAGTGGTAGGCATTCCCCGTATTTCCATTGATTGGTAATCACGGAGAATCCTTCCTCTATTTTCAACCTCTATTGTAGGTTTTGTCACTTGAAAGAATTAATTCGGGAAGAGAATTAAACAATAAGAAATAAAATAAAATTATGTATATCTTACCCAAGGTGGCTTCATCACTCCCTTGAGAAGATGTTTAAGCTAGCATAATGATATAGGAATAAAACATGATGATAGAAGAAATTTTCATTAACTAAGAAAAAGATTACAACAAAATAAAAACTTGATACAAGACTAAATTTTCTCTACAATTTCTCACTCTCTACCATCTAACTCCTTACAATTTCCAACTACTCTCCTATTTATAGAGAAAATTGGAATATAATGACATCTTGTAAAGTGAAGTTAGATCTACTTTTCTTTTCTTTTTCTTTGAATATTGATGCTTTCCAAGTCATTTTCTTCTTTCTTCATGTGCATTATATTCTTCATCTTTCATCCATGTGCATTATATTCTTTCTTCCATCCATGTGCATTCCTTTCTTCACTTTAATATATTTTCTTCATCTTTTCCAATTCAAACCTATAAGAAATAAAAAGATATATATAAGAACATTTATGCAATAAAATGGTGAATTAAAGATTTATTTTTGACATTTAAAATAGTGATTTTGTGAACTTATCATTTCTTCATGGGCACACAATTTCTTGCATGTGCCATGACTGTGACCTCCATAGGGTCGAATATATTTATGAGTCTTTTGGCGTCAGTAGCAAATGGTCTTCTTTTAGTAAAGGTCACAAAAGAATCAAGCTTTTGAAGAATAAACTTTGGTCTGAGCATTTTAACTGTACTGACCTTTTGACTCTTGGTAATATATAGGACATTTCCAGACTAAGAGCCTCTATAGATATGCTTCGCTTGACTTGCCCCAAACTTTTTGATGCCAATTCAGAAGGTACCCCTAATCCTGCTACTAAGGGGACCTCCTCTCGAGTCATAACTGCAGCCCCAGCATCTGGGACTGTTGTAATGTCTGGGTCTGTTGCAGCGACTGGGTCTGTTGTTGTCCAGTCCCCTACCCCTTACTTGACTCAGCTTACTCCGTCCCATACTCGTCCTTATATTGAGGAGAGGTCCTCTAAGAGGCAAAAATTAAAAGGAAAAGCTGGAGAGGATGGGGGGGATGCCTCTCTCCCCACTACTATGGTGATAAGTGCTCAATATTGGTCATTTTTTACCCCTATCTTGTGTTTGTTATGTCTTTACATTCCGTTACTTGGTATTTTATCCCGTTTGTGTGTGTAAGCATGTTTCAAGAGCTTAATGAAGAAACAAAGCTAATCTCGGTGAATTAACTGAGTTCGTGTTTGCTTATATCTCGAGAAAGGAATCAAGAGGTGTGTCAAGGCGAAGAAGAGCTACCAGAGGGCAAAATGGTCATTTCCCGACATCGTTATCTCACCAGAAGGGCAAAAATGTCAATTTTAGACATTATTCCTTCATCGAAAAGTATCGGGAGTCAAAGGCAACCAGTCTAGCTCAAATATGAAAAGACGAGTTTTTAAGTAAAAAATGCATCATACCCTACGTCGTCAGAGAGAAAAAGGGGCAGATTGGACCTAAGCAACGTTTTGGTTTGGACCTTACGCCCTAGACCTATGCCCAAGCGTAGGTCAGGAGCATAGGTCCCACCTTGTGGCCACGTGATCCCTTTACGTGCTGAAGTTGTTTCAGAATTTTTCAGTTTTGTCCCTACTTCGATATTTTAAGTGATCGGTGATTCCAGACCTCTACATACAAACTTATACACATATTTACATCTGATTTTATAGAGATTATTCTTGCATTGTGAAATTATAGAAAATGGAAACCATTAGGGTTTCCCTCACTTGTCTATAAATATGAGAGGATTAGGGTTTAGAAATGAGTTCAGTTTTGTATTATTTTTGGGAGGCTGGTCTTGGTTCTGATTTTCACGCACGTTCATTGAAGACTTACTTCTATTGAAGAGAACCACCATTAAAGACCTAGATATCCGGAGAAGAAGGCCATGGATAATGTTTCTACACCAACATTGCAGATTCTCTCAGCCATGATCAACTAACTCGGTATCTAGGGTTTTCTCGCAAAACCCTAGCCAAGTAATATAGTTATTATTTTATATTCAATTGTAGAGAGGGGATACTGTGACTATACTGTGATGATTGTGTTAAATAAGAGATCATTTTTATTCGTGATACAAGTTTATATATTGGAATTGATTTTTGTCTTAGACTTTTCGAATATATTTATCTTACACAATCACAATTATTCACTATGGGCTGGAACTTGGATGCTTAATCTGTGATTTTCTACACAATGGTGGTCATCAAACTCGAAACCCTAGGTTGACACATGTCATGCCCTGACAAACTGATATAGACATGCTTTAGTTTAATTTACTGTTTTAATTTACTTTTCTGCATTTACTTTCTGTTAGTAGTTGACATGCACTAATCAGTTTAGTCTTGAAATGCAATAAATGAAAAGATGAAGTCTCTACATCAAAATTAGACTTGGAAGCTAGTTTAACTTCCAAAGGGTAAGAAGGTGATTGGCTGCAAATGGGTTTATGCTCAGAAAAAAGGTGCTCCCGGCATAAACCAGATCAGTTATAAAGCCATACTCATAGCGAAAGGCTATGCTCAAAGGGAAGGAATCGACTACAACGAGGTATTCTCGCCTGTTGTTAAACATTCCTCTATTCGGATACTTTTGACTTTAGTTGCACAGTTTGATCTCGAGTTAGCTCAACTTGATGTCAAGACTGCATTTCTCCATGACACTTTGAGCGAAGAGATCTACATGTCTCATCCAGATGGTTTCAAAGTTCCAAAACGTGAGAACTGGGCATGTAAATTGAGCAAGTCACTGTATGGCTTGAAAAAGTCCCTGAGACAATTGTACAAGCGGTTTGACTATTTCATGAAGAAATAGAAATATACCATAAGCCACTTTGATCATTGTGTATACCTTCGAAAACTCCCAGATGGTACATTTGTATATTTTCTCTTATATGTAGATGATATGTTGATAACATCTAAGAGCAAGGTGGAGATCGACAAACTAAAGGTTTAATTGAGCTCGGAGTTCGAAATGAAGGATCTTGGCGAAGCTAAGAAGATTCTCGGGATGGATATCAAGCGGGACTGACAAAAAGACATGGTGTGTTTAACTCAGACTAAGTATTTGAATAAAGTACTTCAGACGTTTGCTATTGATGGCAACATAAAATTAGTAAGCACATCGCTGGCCTCACACTTCAAACTGAGTGCAAAGATGTCACCAACTACAGACGATCAGAAAAGGCAAATGGCGCATGTTCCATATGCAAATGTTATTGGTGCCCTGATATATGCAATGGTATGTACCAGACCTGACATTTCACATGCTGTAAGTATGGTAAGTCGATACATGCACAATCCTGAAAAAAGCCATTGGCAAGCAGTGAAGTGGATTCTACGATACATTCATGGTACTGTAGATATCAGTTTAAAGTTCTTGAAAAAGAATACAGTGGGTAAGCATCTAGTTGGATATGTTGATTCCGACTATGCTGTAGATCTTAATAAAAGAAGATCTACTACCGGTTATGTCTTCACTATGGCAGGCGGACCAATATGCTGGAGGTCAACATTATAGTCAACAGTAACTTTGTCTATTACAGAGGCAGAGTATATGGCTGTAACTGAAGCTTTCAAGGAAGCGATTTGGCTTCAAGGGTTGACTGTAGACTTGGGCAATTTTCAAGAAACCGTGAAGGTTTTTTGTGACAGTCAAATTGCCATTTGTTTGGCAAAGAACCAGGTCCACCATAGTCGTACCAAGCATATTGATGTTCGGTTCCACTTTGTTCAAGACATAGTAGATGACGGGAACATTCTACTACAGAAGATCGGTACTGTAGATAATCCTGCAGACATATTCACCAAAGTGGTTACAGGGATCAAGTTTCAACACTGTTTGGACTTGATCAATATCTCTCGGACTCAGAGCGCTTAAGAGTGCATTGAGGGGTAGCTCAATTAGAAGATTCAATCAGAAGACTAAATCAGTAGACTCTTTCGTCATAGTAGAGATTTGTGAGACTTATGACTCAAGTAAAGCAAATGTGATGCATGGAATGATGCAAGACTCATTGATGATGCATGGGATGACCATTGCAGAAGCTTCCACAACCTTCCAGCAACATGCAAGCTCTCAAAATGCATGAACCAAACTGAAGCTTTAAACATGCGTGAACATCTTTACCACAACCTTTGCCAACTTGTTGTAATTGTCATTTTGAGTTTCTCCTCTCTCAAACCCTATATATATGGGTGTCTTGATGAGTTATTGTTAAGCTCAGTTGAGAGAGAAAAGTGAGAGGGGGCAGAGGTAAAACCGAAGTGTTTCCTCCCGATATATTGAGTTACCCCTCCGTGGACGTACCCGTTTTTTGGAGAATCACGTATAAATCTTTGTCTCTGTGTGTTTGATTTCATTTAAGGTCTAACAATTTGGGCACTTTTATCTGACAAAAATTTATTTATGACAAAAGAAGGTTTCTCTGCGAGTCGCGGAAAAAACGTCTGCTGAATTCTCAATGTCATGAACATTTGGGTTGTTATGGTACTTGTTCCACTTCACAATCCAAACAAATTGAAAAATTGTGTATAAGGAACTTTTCACTTTGTGTAGTTTGATTCAAGTCACTACATGCACTTAATTGAAAAAGAAGTAAGGCTGAAAGAAATTAAGGAAGAAATGGGAGAATAGAAATGAAGTAATTACGAGTATAGATGAAACGCTGCCAATAGTTGAGGTGAGATCCACTTGGGAATGCATATGGCATTTTAGCTATTGCTTTCAGAGGATGCTCAATCCCGCTCACATTCATGAATTTAGCCAAATCAGAGTCTCGTTGAACCAAATCCAAAGCCACGTCTGTAAAAATACAAATTTTCATACGTAAGTTACCCCAATCAATTGTATATATATATATATATCAGATGAGATCATATCATATCAAATGAAGTACTGTATATATATATACATACGGGTTTTTAATAAACATTATATATATATATATGCATGCACACACACATGCGCAAACTCTGTAGCTTAATTACATACCGAAGAATCCAGATCGTGTTGCATAAACTAGAAGGCGGACACCTTCGGAGTGGTCTTGATATGGAGTACTATTGGGATGATGTTGTATGGTTGCCTTGATTATATATAGAAGCGTTTCCTTGTGGGCATAGTAAGCAGCCAAGTGTACTGGACAATTACCACTCCTGGTCTTCATGTAAAGCGAAGCTGGGTATTTGTTCACCAATATCATTGCGGCTTTAGTGTTTCCACTAAGAGCTGCCATGCTCAGGGCTGTCTGCCCGTTTTCATTTTGAGAGCAAGTGCCTCGTTTGACATCAGCTCCACCAATTTCTCCACATAATGAATTCCTGCTTCACCTGTCGCCACTGCTCTATGCAATGCTCTGTCCTTATCATTATTCACATAAGCTCTCAGACCATCTTCGTCTTGCCTCAACAATCTTTCCCCACTCTCCCAATCGCCTCTTAATGCACTTTTGTACAATTCCAGGTACCTTCTTATTTCCTTTTTCGTCTTTATGCCCCCTTTTGCAACTGCATGTATATCGATCATACATATATATATTTGTATACGACGATGTAATCGCTAATTGTGGAAACATATATATGATATGCTGCTGCATGTATGTATGTAATGTGGTTAACTTACTTGTTGTGCCACCACCGTCCGCCTTAGTGCTACTTGTGTCCTCCGGTTGTTTTGAAATATTGGAAGACGATGCCATTCTACTAGCTAGTTCAAGAGAGATCAATGACCAACCGATAATAATCAATTATATGCCGAGGAGGGACTATGTATTAATTTATATAGGTGCCCGTATCAATGCTTCATAGGTTATGAAAGTCGTCGAAAGAGAAAGCCTTCTCCTTTCAATATTAATATAGTCCTAGTTGTACTTAAATTAATTGAGAATAAAGCAATGAATCAATCAACAATGGGTTTAATAGAAAGACCCACGTGCCTAGTGTTTATAATAGCTAGCACTCTATATATATACCCATCAAATTGTAGGTAGATGAATTTAAAATACAGCAAGGAAACGACTTGGACGACTGACCCACGTGCCTAGTGTTTATAATAGCTAGCACTCTCTATATATATACCCATCAAATTGTAGGTAGATGAATTTAAAATACAAGAAGGAAACGACTTGAACGACTTTAGAAATTAAGCGGTTTATCTTTTCAAGAAAACGGGTGAATGCACAAAATTTGGTGAATTAACAATAGTTGAGGCCAGCTCCACATGGAAATGCATATGACGCGCCAGCCGGAGAAGAAGGCTGTCGCAGGTGACGTCAGCAGTGCCACATCAGCAGTCAATGGAAGTGCCACGTCATCACCAGTTTTGTCCTTTTGTTGTGATTTTTTCTTTTGGCTCGTTTGTAGTTATTTTTTACCCGTTTTCGATGCGGTCAGAGGCGTTCTTATGATTTTGGACCGTTCCGGACGCAACGTTTGATTTTGCGTGATTCGACTCCGAACACCTAGAAAAGGCTCAGTGGGAGCTCTGGAAGAAGAAAAGGCAACAGTAATCGACAAGTTTGACGGTACAAACTTTGTTTTTTGGAAGATGCAAATTGAAGACTTGTTATACCAAAAGAATTTGTATTTACCATTGGAATGGTAAAAGCCAGAATCGATGAAAGAAAAGGATTGGACAATCCTAGATCGAAAGGCTCTCGGTACGATTAGACTAACGTTGTCAAAGTCCGTTGCGTTCAACATTAGGAATGAGAAGACAGTGAAATCTCTCATGGACGCCCTTTCAAACATGTACGAACAGCCGTCTGCAATAAACTAGGTACATCTCATCAAAAGATTGGTCAATTTGAAGATGTCAGAGGATGGAAAGGTTAGTGAACACCTTAATATTCTCAATGAAGTTGTTGGGTAGTTAGAATCTGTTGATATGCCTATCACTGGCGCGATGAAAGCGGCTTCAGTTCTAAGCCAATTGTTGGGCAGCTAGAATTTGTTGATATATCTATCACTGGCGCGATGAAAACGGCTTTAGTTCTATGCCAATTGTTGGGCAGTTAGAATATGTTGATATGCCTATCACTGGAGCAACACAGTGATTGCGATCAGTAGCTCTTCAGGGAACGAAAAGTTACAGTATGATTATGTGGTCAGTATGGTACTAACGGAAGATATCAGAAGGCAGACATCGGATTCTTCTAATAGTGGCTCAGCATTGAATATTGACAACAGAGACAAAGGTTCGAGTAGAAAAAAATGCGAAAGTTATGGACATGGCCGTTCCAAGTCGAGACAGGAGTCTCAAATTCCATTGTGTGTTGGAATTGTGGCAAAACTGGTCATTATAGAAACCAGTGCAGATCCCCTCAAAGTGTAGCGGAGAACAAGAGTGAAACAACTATTGTCTCTAAAGAAGGAGATGATGCGTTGATATGATTTTTGGAGAGTAAGACAGAGTTTTGGGTCTTGGACTCTGGAGCATCATTTCATGTCACCTCAAGTCGAGAACTCTTTGAGAGTTATGCACCTGGTAACCTTGGTGAGGCTCATCTAGGTGACGATAAACCCTGAAGTGTCGTAGGCAAATGTGAAGTTCATATCAGACTCAGTGGATTGATATGGAAGGTAAGGGATGTGAGACACATTCCAGACTTGAGGAAGAACCTGATCTCAGTAGGCAAGTTGGCGAGTGAAGGTTATATGACCACTTTCGGTGAAGATAAGTGGAAAGTTTTCAGGGGGCTATGACTATAGAACGAGGAAAGAAAGAAGGTACGCTCTACACAACCACCAATTTTAGCACAGTGATTGCAGTTACAGAAGGAAAGAAGGATCACAACTTGTGATACCAAAGGCTTGGTCATATGAGTGAAAAAGAGCTCGCGGTTATGCTCTTGAAGGGAAAAGTACTAGTGAAATCGATTGACATCGACTTCTATGAGTGTAAGTAGAAGAGTGTTAGATTCCAGAGTAATAACGGAAGTCTCACAGTGGAGAAGCTTGAGCTAGTTCACATGGGTGTCTAGGGGCCAACAACTGTCTCATCTCTTGGCAGAAAGTCCTACTTCGTGACTTTCATTGATGATCATTCTAGGAGGATATGGGTTTACTTCTTGAAAGATAAATCTGAGGTGTACGATGTGTTCAAGAAATGGAAAGTCATGGTAGAGAACGAGACAGGGTTGAAGGTAAAGAAACTGATATCCGACTTTGGTGGAAAAAACAAAGACTCCGAGTTCAAGAACTTTTGTTATGAGAACAATATCAGATTAGAGAAGATTGTTCGAAGTACAGTACAACAAAATGACGTAGCAGAATGTATGAACCGAAAAGTGACTGAAATAGTCAGAAGCATGCACGTTCAGGCAGGATTGCCGGAATAGTTTTGGGTAGAAACAGTCAGTACAACAACGTATCTTATGAATCGTGTTCCATCAGTACCATTGGAGCACAGAATACCAGAAGAGGTATGGAGCGGTAAAACACAGAGTGGTCCTGTGTATGTTGAGATAGAAGATATTCTAGATAGTGAGAGTCCTCAGTCAGAAGAACATATTACAAACAATAATACTCAACAGGATGTTACACCGCAATCTCCGACTCCTAATTATGTGTTTAGGAGGACTTCACGACCGCATGTGCCAAATCGGAGATACCTGAATTATTTATTGCTCACAGATGGAGATGAACCAGAATGTGATGATGAAGCATGCAGTGCAACAGATGCGAGGTAGTGGGAGCTTGCAATGGAAGATGAGATGAAATCCCTTATCTCCATCAAGACATGGAAGCTAACCGAGTTGCTGGTAAGAAAGAAAGCTCTCCATTATTCGGTTGTGAAATTTATTACAGTTCATTCAAACATTGTTGCAACAAAGGGTTTGCATCTAGAGCTGTTAGATGGCAAAACTGCTTTCCTCCAAAGTGACCTAAATTGAATACCGATCATTCAAAATAAAATGGAACATTCTTTTGTTTTATTTGTTCCCCGGTCAAATTTATTAATAAACTAGCAAAAGAACAAGAAACAGAGAGCTAATCAAATCCTCTATCCCTCCGGACAATGCTTAAAAAAGGTCCACTTTTATAAACGAAAATAAGAAAACAAAGTACCAAATTTATGTTCATATTCATACTTCCGAAAATCTTTCAACCAATTTGAGCGTTTACCAAACATGCTTGTGAACGGTAAGATTGAACACACCTAACCTCTTTTCTGGATGCTTTCAATTTGGCTCTGCTCATCATACAGAATCTAGTTGTTGTATTTTGTTTTGAGTGGCACTGTGGGAAGTTGTGGATTGCTCATTTCAAGGCCAACTCTCCACAATATTCTTTCTCTACATCTCTTTAATTAGTTTTAGCCTGTTCATACTAGTGTATCTATTTATCTACTTCAACGATTTTAAAGGCAACATGTGTCCCATCTACTTGTATTATGTATCTAGGAATGGCGTGCAACACCTTCAGAGAAACGATTGCATCTGTCATGAAGGAGCCTCTGTTGTCACCGGATGAATAGAATCCTTTGCACAAGCATTTGACAAGTTGAAGGGCTTGATGATGCCTCATTTTTTCTGCTTGGAGGCGCTTCACAGGTGGTACTGCAATATAAATAGTAAATAAAAAAAAATGTTACAATTTATATATTCATATTACAAATTAATATAAATTGTATTATGTAAATGTTGACACCCTGATTTTCAAGGAAAATAAGAAAAAACTCATGAAAACATACTGTGTGTTTGCAGCCTACTGTAGCAGAGCAGAAAACCAAATGGTTAAATAATTTGAAAGGAAAAAACGTCAGATTCATGGACTGGCACGTATTGAATTTTTATTGCGTCCCAAATTCATGCCAGCAGCTATATTGAAAAACTTCCAACATTTGGGCATTTTTAACTGATAATTGATCAAACAAAAATTAATGACAAACCAGAGTTGAAGAAGGTTCCTCTGCGAGTCGAGGAAAAAACTGAAGATTTGTCTGCTGAATTCTCGATGTCATAAACATTTGGGTTGTTATGGTACTTCTCCCACTTCAGAGGAACAACTTCCAAACAAAAGGAAAATTGTGTATGAGAAATACTACTTGGTGTACGTGGAACTTTTCACATATATTGACACACAAAATTCTACGAACACAGTAAAAAATAATAATAAAATGGATGTGCACAAGATCGATAATATATATCATATTGAAAGAAAGAGCAACTATTTTTTAAGAAGAGGAAGGATAGTTTGATTTACCTCATTAGACAAAAAAGAAGTAAGACTGAATAAATAGAAAGAAAATGAGGAAGAAATGGGGTAGCTGGGAGAATAGGAATGAACTAACAAGAATAGATGAAACGCTGCCAGCAGTTGAGGTGAGATTCACTTGGGAACTATGTTACATGTAGGCGAGATTGCTAAAAAACAATTGAGCTCCTAGACGAGAGAGTAATTATTAAACCCTCCATAAAAAAATACTATAACAAAAAAAATTATTTAAAAATATAAAATATTTTAATATGAAAAACAAAGAAAATAAATAGAGTGGTGCTTTATAAAAAACACGATTCCATTCACATCAAAGAAAATATAAAACACAACTCCGTCACAAAACTCAAAATACAACTTCATCTAAAAATAAAAGTAATCGCCTTGTATTTTGAGTAACAAAATTATTAATGAAAGTGCTCCATAAGCAAGTCCAAGAGAGAAGATTGAAACGTGAAAATATATAGACACAAACACAGACACAAACACAATCAAAATAGTATGAAATGTGAAAATATACCAAGGTCCATAGCAAATGTGTTTTTCCTGTTTATTTTTCTCTTCCTCCCAATAACAAAAGTTTTCTGAAATATGGGGCCGCCTTCGATAAATGTGTTTTGTTTTAGTTTTTTGAAGCTTAAAACCTTAAAATTAAATTAGTTTTGGGCCTGATTTTACTAAGTTTATGTTATTGGGTTGGATTCTGAATTTAAAATTGTGTTTGTGGATTAAGTATTTATATTTTGTTGGGTCATAACTGGTTATTTAATTTTGGGCCAATATTACTAAAAGAAAAAAAAATTATTTTGAGGCCCCCTCCCAACCCGAGGCCCGAGGCGGCCATCTTGCCCATCTTAGGACAGGGTCGGCCTTGGTTACATGGACTCTTCTAAAATAAATGAGGTACTCGTGTCCGACACTTATAAGACGGACATGGGTATAGATAGATATCATTAGAGCCTTCACTTCTTACACTGTGGTGTCCTAAATTGATTGGCCCATGCAGCTTTTATTAGGTGAGTTAAGTAATGAAGTTTAAATAGCTTGAAACATCGGTTTTTTCTCAAGGGTAAATATGTCTTTATAATTTCTCTGGCGCAAGAAAGGTAAATAAAAGGGTTTAAATGCAACAAAAAGTTTTGGGTGATTTGTTGCAATACCTCAATAGTTCAGGGCCTTATCGCATTTCAGTCAAATTGGAACCAAAGTTCACTAAGGCTCCGTTTGGTAACCGGTCTAGTCCGGTTACCTCTGGTCCGGTCCGATCTGGTCTGGGTGATGTTCTGAAATTCTGTTTGGTAAGCGGTCTGGTCTGATAGTCTTGGTCTGAGGAAACTGGAACCAGACCATGTTTGACAAACTATCTGGTTCCAAACTTCTTTGAACCAGACTCTATTTGGCAAACTGATCTGGTCTTAAATTTCTAGTAAACTGTGAAAATATTGAATATACTTAATATGATGTAATAACCTTAAAACTCATACATTTAATTTGTAAACATTTGTTAAAGTCTTTTTGATTGATTTTTATTATGTATTTCTTACATAATAATGTTATATTGATTTTGTAAAACTTTCTTAAAGTATGATTTTTGCACTCCAATTATCAAATATAACAACAAATAGGTTTATATAAGCCACATTTTTTATTATACAAAAATTATAATAACACGAATTTCACTAGTCACACACTAATATTATATAAGAACTTCAATTGTCGATAACATGTAAATAATGCATTCTAATATTTTGGCTTTTAAAAAAAATTATTATTTATCATTTACTATTTACTATTTATTTATTATTTTTATATAATATTTAATTCATTTTGTTTATTATTTATTATTTATTAATTTTTTTTATTTTTATATAAATATATTTTATTAATTTATTATGTATTATTGTATTTATTTATTATTATTTTTATATATTATTTAATTTATTAATTATTATTATGTATTATTTAATTAATTTTGTTTATTATTCATTTTTTTATAAACATAATTCATTTAATTATTTATTTATATGATTATTTATTCATTTATTTTAATTAATTTATAAATATATTTTATTCCTATATTATTTATTCATTTATTTTTTTTATTATTATATTTATTCATTTATTATTTTTTTATGTATTATTTAATTCATTTTGTTTATTATTTATTTATTTATTATTATTTTTATGTATTATTTAATTCATTTTTCTTATTATTTATTATTTATTTTTATTTTTATATATTATCTAATTCATTTTGTTTATTATTTATTCATTTATTTTTATTTGTCTCTAAAATTATTTTTATTAATTTATTATTTATATTATTATTTATTATTATTTTTATGTATTATTTAATTTATTTTGTTCATTATTTAATTCATTTAATTTATTAATTATTCTTATGTATTATTTATTTCATTTTTTTATAAATATAATTCATTTAATTCATTATATATATTATTTATTAATTTATTTTAATTAATTTATAAATATATTTTATTCATTTATTATTTATATTATTACTTATTTTTTATTTTTTTAATTATTATTATATTTAATCATTTATTATTATTATTTTTTAATTATTTAATTCATTTTGCTTATTATTTATTTATTTATTATTTATTTATGTATTATTTAATTCATTTTGTTTATTATTAATTATTTTTATTTTATTTATAAATATGATTTATTTAATTTATTATTTATTTATTCGTTTAATTAATATATAAATATATTTTATGAATTTATTATTTATATTATTATTTATTATTATATATAATTACTATAAATATATTTTATTATTCATTATTTTGTTTATTTTTTATTCATTTATTTATATTAATTTTTAAATATATTTTATTTAATTTGTCATTTATATTGTTATTTTATTCATAAATATATCTTATTTTATTTATATTTATATTTATTCATTTATTTTTATTATTTTATTCATAGATATATTTTATTTTTATTTTTATTCATTTATTTTTATTAATTTATAAATATATTTTATTAATTTATTATTTATTATTTAATTAATTTTTATTTATTATTTTTATGTATTATTTAATTCATTTTATTTATCATTTGATTTTTGTGTTTTGGTTATATATTGGTTATATGTGGTTCAATTATTGGAGGACATTTTAGTTAGATTTTGGATAGATTTTGTAACCAGACCAAATAGAACCACAAAAAATTGTGGTCCTAAAAAAGGTCATTTTGGTTCAATTTGATCTGGTTATATTTTTTGAAATCAATGCAAAACAAATATGGTCTGGTCTCAAAAAATCATGACCAGATAAAAAAAATGGGACCATAACCAGTAAACAAACAGGCCTAACAGTATGGTTCACCAATGAACCAAATCCATCTGGTAGTAAGCGGGTCCATCTTACTCATTTTTTTTTTTTAAAAAAAATCAAGTCCTATATCAATCTTCCATTTATAACATTATTAAATCAGATAAATGTTCTTAAATTAAACATAATTTTTAGGGAATAGTATAAAAAAAAATCCCCTAAACAATTGCAATCCTCCTGAATTATAATTAACTCCCCTGAACAATTAATTTATTATAATTACTTTAATTCCCTTACAAAAGACCTATGTAGCATGGATACGGATACGGGGTGTAGATACGATACGATACGAATATGGGGATATGGCAAATCTCAAAAAAATAAGATATGGGTACAGCGGGATACAACAAATATTTTTTTCCGAAATATATCTATTTTTTCCTTAAAATATATTTTTTTCCCTAAATATATATATTTGTAGGTGCTCTCATATTTTGATCTACATGGAAATGCCACATTATCAGATTAGGCCACATAACTTGGTCGTTAGTCAATATTCAACGGACACGTGACACGTGCCACATCATCAAATCGAAGACTGAGTTGGGAGTAGGACTCCGGCATTACTGGGATCCGATAAGGTACTTGGTTTGGTGGATAAAGTTCAGGGTTCGTCGGGTTGATTCTCGATCTGACTCAAGAGATAGATTTATCATTTTGACTCCCGCACATCACTTTACAATTAATTTAAAGATTAATCTCTCTTAATTGGTTTTAACCCAATGGTAATGTCACAATGACATCACCACCTCTCTTCCTTGGCCTATAAAAGGAGGCCAAGGGAAAAGGATAAGAGGTTGGCTAGACTTCACGCTTTGGGGTCATGAGAGTAAACATCTCTCACCCACTTCACTAATACTTCACAAAGGGAGTCATTGATATCTTGCAATCGCATTGTCACTTTCATTTCTATCTCGCTCTTGAGTTCGTCTGGGCTTCCGCCTCTATCATTCCACCTCGGATTCTACTGTGTTGAAAGAATCTTTCTTAGATTCATCACATTTGTTGTGTGATATCGCCATTTAAATATAAATTGTATTGAACCCCCCTTCAATATTTATATTTATATTGAAGCATATATATATTTTTCCCGCATATATATATATATATATATATATATATATATATATATATTCTGGAATATATATATTGAGGGTAGTTTAGGTATTTTGACTGAAATATGAGAGTGAGGGGGCAATGTGATGAAATTGGAAAGTATAGGGGCAATTCGGATATAGGAGGGGTTAGTTGATTAAATTCAATAGTATAGGGGGTTTATTGAAATTAACTCTTAAATAAAAGGGTTTTGTTTGCAAATTACCAATTGACCCCTTTTTAATTTAAAAGTTTTTAATATTACACTCTGACTCCGTCGTATCCCAAATGTATACTAAAAGTATCCTAGTTTACCCGTGTCGTATCCTGGCCGTATCCAAAAATAAAAAATTAATTAAAAAATTGGATATTTCTATGGAGTATCGAACACATGTCCGGGAATATCCGAGGAGTATCGGTGTTGGGTACGTCCTCGATGCCGCCACGGCTTCTCCGGAGAAGTATCCGTACTTCATAGCAAAAGACTATGTTATCCTTCTTAATAAATTTGTTCATTCTTCGAGTTATACCAAAAACATTTCTCTCATTTAAGAATTGAATTATATAATACACCTTAGGTGAGTATATATATTTGATAAAGAATAAAAAGAGTTATACATTGTAATAGCTTTTTAATATATATATATATATATATAAACTTGTTATTAAAATTTAGATAAATTTAAATATTGAAATTATTGAAATGTAAATATGCAAAATATAGGAGAGGCTGGCATAATTTCACTATTCACGAGAGGAGTACTGAACTATAATTTACCCAATAAATAAACTAATACAGGTTATCCATATAGCATCACAATTCCTTCTATTTGTAGGTAGCTACATGATGAAGACCAAAAAGACAGAGTATATGACCAACTCACATACGCATATATGTGACCTGCGATTGGAATCTGTATTGCAATTTGCACCGACATGTTTCTTTATTTATCATGTTAAATTGTTTCCCAAAAGAAAGAAAAGGAAAAGGAAAAGAAAAGAGACATGTCTCTTTATTCTTTCCTTCTTAACACGCAAGGTACGTATGTACGGAGCCTCCTTACATGCATATGCTTGAAACCTACATGCATATATATCAATATGTATAGGGTAAAGTGGATTAAACCCTGAACTATTTTTTCTCTCCCAACAAATTCCCCTGAACTATGTGATGACCCCTCAAACTATAAAATTATTATAATCAAAGACATTCCATTATAACACCGTTAGTTAAATTAGGATAATTTACACTCAAATTTCCTGAGATTTTGATCAATTGCATTCACTCCCTGAGATTTCATTTTCCTTGCAAGACACCCCCTGAAGGGGTGAAGACCCCATGAAATGACTCTTGTGTCATTGCTTTAGTGTAAAAGACATGTTGGCTAAATTAATGGACCAAACAACCCTTGTGTTTTAAGCTCAATTTGAAAAAAAAATCAAGTATTTTGGATATAATGATTTTTGAAATATTATCACATTACTTTAAATTATTTTTTTAAAATTGTAATTTTTGTAATATAGGCCCCAAAAGTTATCGTTTTTTAATTTTTTTTCCTAAACCTAATACTATGACATTTTATATTAAATAATAATAATACAATTTATTTATGATTATATTTTTTTTTTGTATTTTAGAAGGTGATACATGTATAAAATATTTGTGAGCTACTGAGCTCATATAATTTAATTGATCTTGTAAATAAATAATATACAACTTCTACAATTTAAACAAGTAGTAATATATTTTAATTATAATTTTTGTTGTATTTATAAGAGGTGATAAATGTATAAAAATGTTACAAATGGGTTATAATTAATTATTCTTTGTGTAAAATTAATTTAATCCCTTACACTGTAAAATAATAATAAACTTTACTTATTGTAATTTTTTATATTTTTATAAAAATATGACAAATGGTTTATTATTTATTAATTTTTTTGTAAAGTTAATTTAAGCCCTTATACTTTAAATAATTACAAACTTTACTTATTATAATTTTTTATATTGTAAAAAGTGATAATGAATCGAAATATTAGACAGTCCTTGTGTTTCTATTAGTAGTATGTAGATAGATAGATAAATATATAGAGATTTCTGTATTTGAAGTTATATTATTTTTCCTTGCCGAAATATATTTGTCTTATATATTTACTCCATATCTTATGAAATATCCATTAAAATTACATTTCAATTAATGTATATTAATTAATTAATTTTTTTTTTAAAATATGAAAATATTTATAACCCCTTGTCTTATATTTTTACTCTATATCTTTTGAAATATTCATTAAAGTTACACTTCAAGTAATGCATATTAATGAATTATTATTATTTTTTTAAAGTATTGAAATATTTCCAACCCCTTTTCTTTTATTCTATATCGTTTTGACATACTTTTTAAAGTTGCACTTCAACTAATACATATTAATTCATTAATTTTTATTTTGAAGAAAATGTTAGGAAATATTCTCAACCCCTCACATTTTAGAATAGTTATTATAGATATATATACATTATAGGGTCTTCATCTTGGGACATGGAGGTAGTTTTACCACCTAGATATTTATTTCATAAAATAAGGGAGATAACACAAGGGTATTCCGGTCATTTCTCCCCTTCAGGAGGTGTCATTGCAAGAAAAATTAAATTTCAAAAGATATAGAGTAAAGATATAAGACAAGGGGTTATAAATATATAGTGAAATTTTGATTCCGGTTTATGTCAAAATTGGAAGCGAACCACACCGTGTGCACCCCTAGATTTGGGTACCAAGGGACCCTTTAATCGGTATAGTTAATCGATTAATTTTTTTATTTTGAATTTTATTTTATATAATTTTGATTAAAATATTTATATATTTAATTTCAATTTTTACTTTATATAACTATACCGATTAAAGGGTCCATTGGTACCCAAATCTAGGGGTGCACACGGTTCGATTCGCTTCCGATTCTGACCAAAACCGGAATCGAACAGATACTTTCGGTTCCTTAAAAATGAGAACCGGAACCGAACCGTTAATTTTGATTCAAATATTAATATATTCACGGTGCGGTTCACTTTTGATTCCAACCGAAACCGGAATCGAACTGATACTTTCGGTTCTTTAAAAATGAGAACCGGAACCGAACCGTTAATTTTGATCCAAATATTAATATATTTAATTTTGATTAAATTTTTTTAATAAAGTATCGGTTCGATTCCGATTTCGGTCACCATCGTGGGGCATGTGTCACTATTGTGGCCATTGAAATAGCTCTGCAGAGAGCTTGAGAGAATCTGTTACCTTGGCTAATGACTCTAAGGCTTGTCTACTTAAACTTCAGTCACATTTCAAATATATATATATATATATATATATATATATATATTTGAATTTTATATATTTTTTAGAATTTTATATGTTTTTCAAATTTTATATATTGTTTACGAATTTTATATATATTTTTTGAATTTTATATGTTTTTTCAAATTTTATATATTTTTTCGAATTTTATATGTTTGTTTCGAATTTTATAAAAAAAAAAATCAAATTGTAATTTTCGTAATATATATATTTTGTAATAAGGGGTGGAAGTGTAATTAGTAATTTCAGAGGAGTGAAGTGTTTGGGCATATGGATAATTTCACACTTCATATATTATCCTAATGTAATAAGTGAAACAATTAAAGGGACATTCTAGTCATTTCACCAGTCCAGAGGGTGTCATTGCAACGAAATTGAAACTTTAGGGAACTATGAAACCGAAAAAATATTGATCAACCTCTGACTACAATTGACCTAAATCTCTGGGTCTGCCTGCAAATTACCCTCCTTACTCATATGTATAAGTGTAAGATTCTTGCCTACTTTCCCTTTCTCTTGCTTTACTTTCCCTAACACTTATATGATTATATCCACCTCATTACTATACACACACATATATACATATATAAACATATATATTAGACTCTAAGTACATGTGTGCTCTCTTTGCTTGCTCATTCTGATTAAAAAAACATCTCACTTCCTATTGAATCTCTTGGTTACTGCCAACTCTCTGCTGGTTTGCTGCATAGTTTCTTCTATATATGATAAAATTTCCATCACTTCATATATTTATATATATATATATATATCCAGTTAAGTAGCTGCCACTAATCATCGAGAATGGCATCATCTTCCATCTCAGAAAAACGGTCTCACCCCAAAATTGGTGGCCCGCCTAGTAAGTTGTCTGACAAAGCCTACTTTCTACAATTAAGATATTAATTAAATTACTTTTGTATATTATAAACTTAAAGAAACATATTTAATGTCAAAGATTGTTAGATCAATCTTTTAACCCCTAGCTACATGTCAAACGGTTTCTATAAAGATATAAATTAGTAATGTCTGCATTGTAGATAATCTAATCATGCACGAATCTACACAGAGCATATGGCGGAATGAATTTTTTTCCACATAATTTTATTACATTTTTAAACAAAAACTAATAACTTATAAATAAAATAGTAAATCCCTTTTGAGGTTATCAAAATCTCTTTTGCACATATTATTGTTGTTAAAAATCGCCCCCTCAACATTATTTTCTGGATCCGTCTCTGAATCTGTAGATTTGCGAAGGCACCTGCCGGTGTACAAAGCTACAATGAAAGGCGACTGGTCCGGTGCTGAAAAAATGTTGGCGGGAAATGAAGATATAGCGACAGCTTATATCACTGTAAACCACGAAACACTACTCCAGAGAGCAGTGGCAGGTAAGTCAATTCACTTTGTGGAGAAGTTGGTAGAGCTAATGCCAAGGGAAGCACTTGCTCTACAAAATAACCAAAAGGAGACAGCCCTAAGCATTGCAGCCATGTTTGGGAAAACAGATGCAGCAATTATATTGGTGAAAAAAAACCCGGATTTGCTTCGAATGAAGAACCAGGCCGGTCTGTTTCCGGTCCACATGGCTGCTCTTTACGCCCATAAGGATACGCTTTTATATCTAATAAAAGCATCGGAAGAACATCACCATCCGAATCCGTATGGAGACCAATCTGCAGGTGTTCAGCTTCTGGTTCATGTAATAGTTTCTGGATTCTATGGTCAGTAAGCAAGTTCATCTCACTATTTAATGTCATTTAGATATATATATATATATATATAACATGTTTGATATTATCGAATGATTTGTACTTTTACAGACGTGGCTCTGGATTTGGTTCATCGCCACCCTGATTTGGTTACAGCGGTTCAGAGAGTTGCAAATGGAGATTATCCTCTGAAAGCAATAGCTAGAAAGGACTCTGCATTCCCAAGTGGATGTCGCCTAAACTTTTGGCAGCGTTACGTCTATTCTTGTTAGTTCATTTTTCTACCTATGTTTGTCTGCATGAATAGAATGGAAATTCATTCTAAAGAATAAAATTTTATTTCATAACCCCATGTGGAATATACACTTCATTCCATTCTTATTTTCATATGCATTCTATACTATTTTTTTTTTAAAGATAAGAAACTCAGACAAACTGCCTCCACTGAGACTCGAACACTTGACCTTCCATTTGGGTGCAAAGACAGGTTGACCATTAGGCCTTTGGTCATTCTATACTATTTTTGCATACCAAACACAACGTATTCCTTCTTCTTTTCTATTTATTGACAATCTTAGTTTCATTTGCCAAAAAGAGGAGTACATAATTAATACTGTGAATAAATATGCATTATTTATGGAGTCATATAGCTTTCTCTATGAGAATTTGAGTTGATCACTGCAAATGCATCCTAGCTAGATGCTTAGTTTGGGAAGAGAAACAGGGCATGATATATTGAGGGCTTAACATTTCGAGGGATTATAAATATCAGAAAACATACAAATTAGTTTAAGTGATGAATGTATACTCGGTTAATTTTCTATGTTACATATTTTCACTTGAAGGTGTTCCTGTGAAGTTGGGGAACCACCCTAACAACAACCCAATTGCTGGTGACATTGAGAATTCAGCAGACAACCGTCTAGAGACGAGTGGCAGAGAAAACAGCTTCTACAATATTGGTCCGTCACAGTTTTCTGTTTAATATATATATCAAATTCCATATTAATTTCATCATGTCCAAAGACAATTTTAATTTCATATCTGCCAGACTATAAAGTAAATATTTAAATTTCATCTTAATGTAGTAGTCAATAAGGTGAAATACTTTGATCTTATTGAAATATTTTCAGGTACATTACGCCACAAATTGCTTGTCCTACTTGACAAAGCCATGGAACTAGGTGAGAAACAACAAGCAATTCCTATCATCCAAGTGCGCATTGTTTAAAAACTAAAACTAGTCACCTCCTTTATTTGCTGACTAAATTGCTTGCAGTACCACCTATCAAGCACATTCGAGAGCTAAAATTGAGACATCATCAGGCTCTTCAACTTGTCAAATGCTTGTGCAGAGGAGTCGTCGATGGATTTACTGATTTCACCGACGCATTCTGGAGCTTCCATGTCACACCAACACTTGAGGCAGCCAGGAATGGTACTCATGAGGTTTTGGAAGAACTTGTGGAGACATTTCCTGACGCAATCTGGTCCTGCGATGGAAATTACATATTTCAAGTTGCGGTTCTAAACCGAAATGAAAATGTTTTCAATCTCATCTATCAGATGAGTGAGCATAAGCAGTTCATAACACACGTTACGGACTCTCATGATAACACTCTGTTGCACTTGGCTGGAAGGTTGGCACCTCGACACAAACTCAATCTTGTTTCTGGTGCAGCTCTGCAGATGCAACGCGAGTTGCAATGGTTTCAGGTAGAGAACTTATTTCTCTTGTTCCAAAGAGTTTTAACAATGATACGAAAATTTTCGCATGAAACTTTAGGCCGAAAATTATTGTTGCACGCCTGAAAAGCTTTTAGTAAATATATATATAAAAATTAAATTTTACAATTATATACTTGTACCTACTAGTGAATCTTACAAGGTTTTTAATCATTTGATGATAATCTCAAGTCACTACAAAAAATAAAATAAAATATAACAACACTTTTTATTGCCCCTATAGTCCAAAGTTTTTCTAATGTTGGGACTTTGAATGGTAATGTACAATCCGTTACTAACGGGTTTTTACCACAACTGCCACTAAAACTCTTATTTCTTAAAGTGAGTATGGTTTCTATTCACGATATTTGGGGAATATAAAGTTGTAAGTTACACAAATATACACATAGCAAGTAGGTGTAAATATCATTTTCTTTTAAGTTACAAATCGGATTTGTGCATCCACTTGACTTATACCTATCATACAGGAAGTGGAGAAGTTCGTAATCCCAGCCTACAGAGAAAAGGAAAACAAAGATAAACAGACTCCAGCAATGGTATTTACTGAGGAACACAAGAACCTGGTAATAGAAGGGGAAAAGTGGATGAAGGACACGGCGAATTCATGCACAATCGCAGCAGCACTCATTGCCACTGTAGTATTTGCAGCAGCTATTACTGTACCAGGCGACTACAATAACGATGGCTCTCCAAATTTTTCCAAAGAAAGTGGCTTCATAGTCTTTGCGGTGTCCGATGCAATCTCTCTGTTCACATCCACAGCTTCGTTGTTAATGTTCTTGTCCATCCTCACATCGCGCTACGCAGAACAAGACTTTCTCTATAGTCTGCCCACAAGGTTGATTGTTGGTCTTGTTAGCTTGTTCCTCTCCATAACATTCATGATGATAACCTTCAGCGCCACGGTGTATCTCGTGTTTGGGGAAAAGAAAGGGTGGGTTCTCATTCCCGTGGGGGCATTAGCTTGTTTACCGGTCACCTTGTTTGTTTCGTTACAATTTCCTCTGTTAGTGGATGTCATCTCTTCCACGTATGGTCCTGGCATTTTCGGGAAAAAAAGTGAGCGTCCATTCTACTAAGTGCATCAAAGAATTAAGATGGAGGAGTTCGGGTTGCAGAGTAACTCTGCATCTGAATCCACACTGGCTCTACAGCCTCTACTTAGCTTATTTTCTCTTCTATTATTATTGTTATAATTTTATATTATGTTACCACTGTTTGTGCTTTGGTTGGTATATCTTGTTTATTCAGTTATGCTGAAAAAGGAAAAAAAAAAATCCATATGTTTTTCTTAATTTCTTCTATATTATGATGAACTAATACTGGTCTCTTACTCACAGAAAAAAAAAAAACATTAGTTATTACATGCTGCTATTTTAAGCAATTCACTGATCACTGGAAATTAATACACAATTTGCAATATGGTGTTGATTATTACACTATTTTTCTTTTCAAAGAAGTTTACCGATCAGAGGCGTACTCATCAATGGTTCACTACAATAAATATGTAAACGTACTCATCAATGGTTCACTACAATAAATATGTAAATGTAGTGACAAAAAATTAGTGACGGACTAAAATGGTCTGCCACTATAGCATTAAAGTTGAGATATGTATTTAGGAATTGTTACTGTCACTATATTTTAAAAAAATAAAAAAATAAAAAAATAGTGTCAAAACTTAATATGGCAACTTATTCAAAAAAAAAAAAACCGATTATCTATCATTAAAGGTGTAAGAACACTTGTGAGTATTGTTCATTTTTGGCATGTTCTAGATAATAACCATGTTGAGTGAATGTAAGGTCGGGTAGGTTTAACAGGCGTCAACAAGTTTCTTCAAATTCAAATCAAACTTAAAGAAATAAAGAAGAAACAAGTTTGAGCACAAAAATACATTCCGGAGGGCAAAATAGATATTTTTCAAAGTTGAAACTTTGGGAAACATGTTAGAGGAATGAAAGGGGTATAAATGGAAGGAAAAATGTAAAAGGTGGATTTCATAATTTTTGTTACGCATAGCCTACGCAGACATTATCCAAAAAGTGGCTAGAAAGTTGAATTATATGCATAACCTACGCATAAGGTTGGAAGGCCTACGTTTAAGCATAGGCCAAGCTACACTCAAGCGTAGGCTCATGCGTAGCACCGACCTGCAGATTTCAGCCTGGAACAATTCTACTTGTTGTGAACTACAATGACTTGGGTTACACTCCAAGACCTCATAGCACGTGTATAAAGGATATTTACATCAAGATTGGCTAGATTTACTCCCAATTACAAGAGGATTACACAAGGGAGGAATCCTACTCCAAAAAGTATACAAGTTTACTCAAAATAGGATTCATCTCCCTATAAATAAGAGGAGTCTCTATAGATTTTTGGGGTGACTTTTGTGAGATTTCTGCGATACTTTCATAAATCAAATATGTCTGTAGAGAGAGAGAAAAATAGATAGTTTGATCATTTTATATCAAGGGTTTCTCTAGTTTTTGGTGATTATCGAATTGTGCTCCTACACGTGAGATCTTTATGCACAATTAGATGATCTATTGCTGAAAAATTATCACACCACCTATTGAAACGTGGTTGCATTGATCCGTTGAGAACCGGAGCTGTTAGAGTACGAAGATCGAAGCAGGAGACTTCGTGGTTCATTGATCCGTTGAGAAGTGAAGCCATCAAAGTATGGAGTGAATTGAAGGCTTCGTGGAGTGTGAGTGATTCAAGACTTTCAAACATCAAGTGATGAGAGGAAAGTCAGAGTGATTTTGTAAGTCCTAACTTCATAGAATTTGTGTACTTCTTGATTTATCGTGCATCGATATCGGAGGGTATCTGTGGTTTTTACTTGGAACATTTCTATGGTTTTCCACGTACAAATATCGTGTGTTGTCTCTTGTTTTATCTTCTGCACTTATATTGATCTTTGCATGATTTAGCTTGTTAGATAATCGGATTAAAATTGAATGTTCCGCAGTTAATTTTTAATTTGTCAATAAATCCATAAAAAACCTATTCACCCTCCCTCTAGGTTGTTTTCCTTAGTCCCCTAGATAATTTCAATTGGTATCAGAGCAAGGTTGTCCCGTTTTAGATTAACTACCTAGGGTTAGATCTTGAACTTAGGCGATGGATATACCTCGTCAAAGAGGGTCCGAATCTAGGTCCCTTTTGTTTGATGGCTCGAACTATACTTATTGAAAAATGAGGATGAGAGCATTTTTGAAAGCTCTAGATGAGATAGCTTGGTTGGCTGTAGAGGTAGGGTACTCACCTCCACTATGATAGATGAGACTTCAAATAAATCAGGACCAAAACCATCGAGTGAGTGGACTTCTGCTGAATTGAACAGTGTTAATTGGAATTCAAAAGTTTTGTGTGCACTATTCAATGTTGTGATCTTGAGTGAGTTTAGAAGAATTGCCACGTGCGAAATTGCCAAAGAAGCTTGGGATATTCTCCAAGTAACTCATGAAGGAACATTAAAAGTTAAACAATAGAAACTCAAAATGTTAAATTCACAATTTGAACAGCTTAAGATAGAAGAGGATGAAGTATATGCTGACTTTGGGGCTAGACTAACTGATATTGTAACAGGTTGTCACAATCTAGGTGAGCCCATTCCCGAGACTACCATAGTAAAAAAATTTCTTAGGTCTCTCCCTTAACGTTTTCGGTCTAAGGTTACTGTCATATCAGATGTAATGAGTCTTAAGGAAATTAAAATTGAAGAATTGGTTGGAAACCTAAAGTTTTATGAGATGGAGATGTTCAAAAATCCCTCTAACTTAAACACCAAGCAATCCTTATTTGAGTAGGAGATTGACTTGAAGGCTCATGATTCTAATTGGTTTGGGAAACCAATTGTCTTGTTCACCAATTAACCTCTCCTGTAAATAGGAGTCAGCCCTATTGTATTCAGTGTACAAAAGATAGAAAGAGAAGAAGATACAGAGTATTATTCTTCTTGGTGTGAGTGAAATACCGGTGAGGGTGAGTGATACACGTGTGAGTGAAACAATGTGTGAGTTGTTGATCTGCTGATCATTATATTGTAATCCTCTCATTGATAGTGATTATTAGTGCTCTCCGTGGGCGTAGACTGATTTGGCCGAACTACGTATATATCTTCGTGTCGATTGTTTGGTGTGTATTTGTGTGCGATTTCTGATTTGCAGGTATACATGACTTTGAACAGAGAGTGTGAAAAACCCTAACAAGTGGTATCAAAGTGTTTTCTAATCCTAACAATGTGCTCCTTTAAATGTATGTATGTATATATGTGTGTATATATATATATATAAATTTGGGTGATTTTTTTTTTTTAAAGGAGAAAGAAGATTTGGGTGATTTGGAGTTCAAGAAGTTGTTAAGTAGAAAAAATGACTGAGAGGGAAACAAATTAGGGGCTCAAATGGGTCTTGAGGTTTATATGTCAAAAAGGGTAGCAAAGTAAATCCCCACTTTTAAATTAGGGACAAAAATGTAAATCAAATTTAACATGTAAGGGTATATAGGTTATTTCATACAATTTGAGGGCAAGATGGATAATTTATATAGTGATTAGTAATTGATACAAGCAAACTAACGGCATCTCCTAATGGTGTGAATACGGAGGGGTGAAAGTGAGACAAAATTCAAATTCTAGGGAGTGTTAATGGTAATATTCAAATTCGAGAAGGTGAAAGTGGAATAACCCTAATTTATACCTGAGAAATTATAGTCCTAGTTGTAAAGCAATGAATCAATCTGTAAAAGGGGATTCGCGTTGATATAATCCGCGAATCCAATGGTCTGGCAAGGGAAAGTTGGAAAAAGGCCAATAGGGTATCTCTAGATGAGATTGGATACACGATAAAACTCTACAAAGAGGCCATCGTTGAGGGCTGACAAAGGGGGTCATGGCCAAAAGTCAACATGGAAACCCTATAAGCTTATTGTGTAGGGAGTACTATTTGACTAACCTAAAGAAATATTTTGATATGGTGAATGGTGGGTCGCGACCTCATTCATCAAAATCACTCAAAATAAAGTACTTAGAATGCATCAAATAATGCTCATGGTCATGTAAATGGAAAGTATGCATAAAGGACATGACTCAGGAAACTATGACATCAAATAAAGGAATTCGCGAGAAGTAACCTCCTGATATCGCGAGATGGTAAGGTCGTTGATTGGTAATGTCGCGAGTTGAATATCACGACATAGGTAAATTATAGAGGCCACCTGCGGATCCATATCGTGGATGATTATGCTAACATGGCAATAACTTTTTCCTGAACCAGTGCCTATAAATAAGAGGCCAATGACTCAATAAAGGGGACTTTTCAGAGACTTAGAAAGAGGAATTCCTAGAGAGAGAAAAAGTGATTTTCTAGATATTTTGTGGTGTAATTGTTCTTCTCTTCTCTTTCTATAATTATGTAATCATCAAAGGTAGTCAATAAAGATATCATTTTTAGCGAGTATTAGAATGTGTAGGTATTATTTCCAAATCATATTAAATCTGAACCCCAACATTAAGGCGACTCTGCTAGGGAGGAAATGTCATATGCACAAGTTAATTCTCAAAACACTCGCCGGAGAGGACGTCCACCTACCCGGCATGCTGAGCAAGCTGAGGAACAAGAAGATGAGTCAGTTCAGGAAATTGAACTAGCTTCGCCAGCACAGAGGCAGCGCCGTCATGCAACCGTAAGAGATGTGCAGATAGAGGTTCCTCTGGTGGAAGATCCAGCACCAAAAGCACCAGAAGTGCCACCAGTTTTGCTACAAGTCTTGCTTAGTATCCAAGAGACTCAAAAGGCTCTTCTTGCCATGATGGAAGCCTCTCAGGCAGCGACACCAGGCTTAGAAGTACCACGAACCAAAAGCCTCTCAGTCAAAAACTGCTACACCAGAACCTTCACAAGAAGTGCCCCATGTACAAACAGAGTCACTAGAAAATGAGATATATATCACCAAGGATCAGTTGGGAGCCATTTTAAGTAAAAATATTGATGAAGAAGAAGTTGAGATATCACCACCATATCATCCAAGTATCATGGCCTTGCCATATCCCAAGGATTATGTTACACCAAGCTTTCAGCAATTCGATGGCAGAGAAAGGAATGCAAGAGAACATGTTTCCATATTCGTTGATGATTTAGGGCCTCATAGAAATAATGAGTACCTGAAACTTAGGGAATTCTCTAAATCCCAAACAGGCACCGCATACACGTGGTATATTAGCTTGGTTCCGGCCTCGGTAACAAGCTATATAGATTTGGTGGTAAAATTTTACACAAAATTCTTTCAAGCAGATGAAGATGTATCGATGTTTTTACTCACCAGGCAAAGACATCGTCTTGGAGAAGAAGTCGCTGCTTATGTTAGGAGATTTTGTGAGACTGCTTTACAGTGCCATAAGCCTCTCTCTGAGCTTCAGTTAATCAAAATTTACATAAAAGGAATGTTGCGCGAATATAGAAGGCATTTGGTTAATCATGAGGTCAAAACTTTTTCAACACTAGTGGATAATGCGCGAAGATTGGGAGGGTCCTAGCACCTTCGACACGTCCTAGTATTACCACGAGGTGAGTAGCGGTGGTAGCAGATACACAAAATGAGAGGAGAAGGGGGGATCGTACCAAAAGGTCTGAGCCACCTCCTTTGCCTTTTGGCGAAAAAGAAGCAATTGTCTTGCTTAATCAGTGGATTGCTGAAAAAGTTATAACATTACCCACTGCCCAAAGGACACTAACAAGGGAGGAAAAAATGAGGAGTAATTACTTCCCTTATCACAGATTCATTCGACATTCCTTAACAGGGTGTTGGGCATTTCGTGGGTTAGTGCACAGAAAGATAGCGTCAGAAGCCCTTGATGTGGCTAAAAACGTGGCTAATGAGACTTTTCCAGCACACGTGGCAGTAGTAAGTGCTCATGATGATATTGAAATGGTGAGTGCTGACAAGTGCAAGAATGCACCGGCTCACAAAATAAAGGAGTCTACTAAGTTCGAAGGTTTCTTCAATGAACTCCTAATTCAAAAGCATGTAAAAGAGTTTTTGAAATAACAAATGATCATTGCTCTTAATCATACTATTATTATCCCACAGCAGGAAAATGCTACAGGAGAAATTACATTCTCGGAGAATGATAGGCAAGTTTTGTTTTCTCACAACCGACCCTTGTATGTACCTGCTACTGTCAATGGTCGTGAAATGAAACGAGCTTTTCTTGATGGTGGAGCATCTATCAATTTAGTACCTCTCGCGACCCTACGAATGATTAATTTTCTTGAAAATAAGATCGTGAGCCATGCTATCTCAGTTACTGATTTCAATGGAGACCAACAATCGACTATGGGTTTTGCGACATTGGATCTCAAGGTTGGGAAGATCAGGGCTCCTATGAAGTTTCATGTCATTAAAGGTAAGCCCTCATATCAACTATTACTAGGAAGATCATAATTATATACATATGGTGTAGTGTCTTCATCATATCATCAAGTGATGAAAGCCAACTAGGGAGAAGGTATAATGACACTTAAAGCTACCAAGAACCCCTTTTGTGCTTCTAAGGCTCACTTCATAGATGCAGTTTACTTTTCTGAATAAGGAAAAGAAAGTGGTCTGGGTGTCTATGCCACACCCTTGCCAAAATGGGAAGAATTAGAAGCTGAGAGCATGCATAAAAGAAAATCAAAGGAGGTGAGTTGACCGCGAGTAAAAATGCCCGACGGACGTGAAATATACAAGTTGTGACGGGGTTGGGGATCAGAGGCCTGTACAATCGGCACTGACCCCGAGACATCAAAATCAAATTCGTGACTAGAGCATGACTTATGCGAAGTTGACATTGGAGATGGAATCATTCCGCGACCAACCTTCATAAGTCATAGTCTGAGCAAAGAAACCAAAGAATATTTGGTAAGTCTGTTCAATGAGTATCGCGATTATGGCCAAATACCAGGGCTCAGTACTAGACTAGTTAGTCATCATCTTAATGTGCACCCGACATCAGAACCAAAGAAGCAAAAACAACGGATATTTCAACTAGACTTGGAAATACAAATCAAAGCAGAGGTGGAAAAATTGTTGAAAACTGGTTTTATTAAACCTACTCAACATCCAACATGGCTCGCAAATATAGTACATGTGAAGAAAAATAGTGGGCAGATTCGAGTCTGTGTGGATTACCGTGATCTCAACAAGGCCTATCCAAAAGACAATTTTCCTCTTCCCAACATTGATACTATGGTGGATGCGACTGCAGGGCATGAGATGTTTTCACTTATGGATGGTTTTAGTGGCTATAATTAGATCAAAATGGCACCAGAAGATGCTAAGAAAATAGCATTTCGAACCCCAATGGGAAATTTCCATTACACAGTAATGCTATTTAGACTCAAAAATGTCGGAGCTACATATTAGCGTGCCATGACAGCCATTTTTCACGATCTGATGCACAAGATAGTGGAAGACTATATGGATGATTTGGTGGTCAAGTCCAAACTAATACATAATCATGTGGATGATTTAAGAAAGGTTTGCAACGATGTCGTGAGTACAATTTAAAGATGAATCCTTTGAAGTGTGCTTTTGGGGTTCCGGAAGGAAAGTTTTTGGGATACATTGTACACCGATAGGGAATAGACTTAGACCCCACGAAGGCTAGAGCAATGTTAGAAATTGCACCTCTAAAGACTCGCAAGTTGCTGAAAACATTTTTGGGCAAAATTTCACATTTTATAAGATTTATTCCAGCATTGGCAGAAGTCACTCACCCGCTCATGCCATTGCTAAAGGAAAAAATTGAATATAATTGGGGGAAGGAACAACAAGAGGCTTTCGAAAAAATCAAGCAAATTTTGGCATCTCCAAAAACAATGGTGGCACCACAGTCAGGAAAACCGCTGATAATGTATCTCACTTCTACCAGTAATTTGATAGGAGCACTATTGGCTCAGGAGCATGAGGGAGAGGAAAAACCAGTATATTATATTAGTCTCATGCTTAGAGAGCCTGAGTCACAATACACATCCTTGGAAAAACATTGTTTAGCTTTGGTATTTGCGGCTCAGAAATTTTGACATTATCTGTTAGATCTATTAGTTTTATTTCCAGGGGGTTCTGTGCCCAAAGATGAGGAAGTAGGAATGGTGGGAAACACAGAGTACACGTTTGGAATTCAATGGCTCTTCTACAGAACAAGAAGGAGGATCTAGTTTTGTAAGAGGAAACAAACGAATAGGTGGTGATGGCCTACAAGCTTGACTTTCCTTGCACCAACAACGTAGCAGAATATGAAGGTTTGACACTAGGGGTACAAATGGCCCACCAATTGAAGGTAAAGGTTCTCCATATGAAAGGGGATTCAAAGCTTGTCATAAAGCAAGTTAAAGGGGAGTATGCTGTGAATAAACCCCATCTTGTGCCTTACAGAACTTTCATTAGACAGCTGTTGGGAACTTTTGAGTCTGTAAGCTTTCAACATGAGCCGCGAGAAAGCAATAGACATTCTGATGCGTTAGCAACATTAGGTTCGCAACTACAGTTTCAAGGGACATACTCCAATTTGTAAATAGTGCGGAGAACTAGTTCGATAATCAATCATGAAGCAGAGCCACAACCTTATTTAGACTGGAGAAGGGATATAGTTCAAGCCTTGATTAACAATGACAATACTACCCTAAGGCAGGGCTATCAAATCATAAAGGGAACATTGTATCATAAGGCCGTAGAGGGGATGCTAGCTAAATGTGTACCAATAAAGGAAGCACAAGGGCTGTTGCACAAAGCTCATAAGAAAATATGTGGACAAATGGATGTGAGTCTCTACCGAATTATACAGCGAGAAGGATACTTTTGGCCAAATATGAAAAATGATGCCACAAAATTACAAAGCAAGTGTCAGAATTGCAATGCTTACCCATCTGTAAATGAGGCAAACTTCGCAGACATTACTGACTAGCGGGATAAGTATGTGTTTTATATAAAGGAAGAGATTTCGCCTAAAAAAGACAAGTCGCTGTTTAAAAGACTAGTTTCGCGGTATGCTCTTCATGATGGGAAGTTTTTTCGAAAAAGCTTTGAAGGGAGGCTGGTGAGATGCATTGGTGAAGAAGAAGTAGGAGAGGTGCTAAGGCAAACTCATGAGTTTGGACATCAGGGCCAAAGAAAAATATTTTAGCATCTTTTGTTGTCCGGATATTATTGGCCAACAATGGAGAAATATGCGGGAGATTTTGTCAGAAAATGTCATACCTGTCAGTTACATGGAGATTTATTCATGCCCCAGTAGCAGACCTACACAGTTTGTCCACCCCTTGGCCTTTCCATACTTGGGACCTAGATATAATTGGACTAGTCACACCACAGGCTCAGGGGCATGTGTGGGTGTTAGTTGTAACTGAATTGTTTACAAAATGGGTAGAAGTTATTCCACTACGACGAACTACAGCTGACAATATGGTCAAGTTCATAAAAGAAAACATTATTTGCTGTTTGGAATACCAAAAGTTATATTGTCAGATAATAAGACTCCTTTTGTCAATGCTAAAGTCGTGGATCTGCTTGAAAGATATTCAGCAATTCATCACAAGTTAACATCATACTACCCTAAAGGGAATGGATAGGAAGAAGCTTCCAACAAAGCTTTAATCAGAATATTGACTCGTTTGGTGCATGATAATCAGAAGAAGTGGATGGAAGAGCTTCCCATAGCTCTATGGGCACACCGAACATCCTAACGTACTGCTACAGGAATGGCCCCATACTCCTTAGTTTATGGGGCAGAGGCATTATTATCGCCGAAGATAGAAATCATGGCTAAGACATTGGTCGCGGATAGCAAACTGGAGGAAAGGATGTTACAAGTGGAGAGTCTGGAAAAGAAAAGAGATGAAGCATTCATGAACCAAAAAGCTTACAATCACCAGCAGGTAAAAGGGTATAACAGGAAAGTGCGATACCGATGGTTTAAAGAAGGGGATAGGGTGTTGAAGACAGTGCCAACAATAATGAGGGGACAAAGGATGAAAATTTTTGAAGCAAAATAGGAAGGACCTTATATAGTCATTAGTAATAATAGTAGTGGATATTACAGATTGGAGCATGAGATTACTCGGGAAATAACAGGTCCACTCAATGTGAAATGGATAAAATTGTATCGATTTAAAAAAAAGTGATGATATGCACACTATTGTATTGATCAGAAGTCAACAAGTATGATGATAAATGCGAGACAATATGGTTGAAAGTTAACAAAGTATGTGTACAAATCATGTGTATAAAAAAAATCATGTGTACAACAATCTCTAGTACAAGTCTCTACCAACAGGAGAAGAGACATGAAGGCTCTCATGCTCCTCTTGTAGCTTGCAAGAACGAGTAGAATGATCCGCATAATCTTTTAATTTTTGACTGGCTTCTTCAGCAACAGCCAGTTGCGCTTTAGCCTCTTCAACCTTCACGACACTCGCTTAATACTTAGCATGAGCCTTCACTTCAGCACAAAGTTTGACATGAAGACGTTGTACCTACTCCAAGCGAGCTTCCCACCAGGATACATTCATTTTCATGTTTTTCCAATCTTTAATTTGGGCGCAACTGAGAGATAAAGCCTCTGGGGTAAGGTTTTGAATAGAAGTAGATATCAGAGAAGTAAAAGTCTTCGCGATAATATGAAGAAAAGTTGGTTGAAGAAGTGGGTCATAGAACTTCATTCGTGCAAAAGTTTCTAGATGATGGTTGTGAACACAATCTAAAATGGCCATGTCATGAGGATAACATAAAAGATCATGCCAATATGCGAAGCCCTGATTAGGAGAATTTGACATTGCTAGTATTGATGATGACCCTAGAACTGAGTGATGCTGAGCCAAAAATGGTGAGCTTGTACTCTAAAGAGGATGGCTTGAAGGAATTTGCTAAAATATATGTGTTTGGGATGGTTGGGGAGTTTGCATATGTGATGGTTGAAGATGAATAAGAAGGAAAAAGGATTCAGAATTAGGGAAGGAAAAATTCTGTAAAGTATTTCGCGGTGAGGAGAACTCATTAAAGGTTGCATCATTAAGTAGGGTTTCAGGGTCTTGAAGTGTGGATTTTGGAAATATTGGGCCATGAAAATCAGCACCCGCGACATAAGCAGACTCACCAGTTGTTTGAAAGTCATAATTCATGTTCAAATTGCCTATAACAAGAGCGGGATCATCAGTTCTATGAGCACAGACATCTCTATTCAAAGCCATACTTATGGATACTTGTTCTTAACTGACAAAGGCAGAAGATTGACCTTGATTAGTAATAAGCTCACGATCTGTGCCAATAGAGGATTCAACAACTGTCTCAATATCGGTAACAGGACCTCCAAAGAATGATCTTTGAATTCGTGGCCCATCTTCTAAAGTAACAACTATCTCTATAGCGTTATCACCCCTGAGAGGTTGCATGTGCCGAGTATCTAAGTCCTCACTATCAAGCATCTCAAGCGCTGCATCACTCTCAAGGTTTGAAACTAGAGGATTGGTCACCTCCGCGATGTCATCCTTTGGATTGGGGTTGACATCATTTCCTGTATGGATCTTCGTCAGTCCCGCGGTTTCTATCATCTACACAGTTCGAGTTTCTGTTATGAGAAGCGCAGTTGTATCCATGGTTTAGGCATTCTCAACTGTTTCTGTAAATTCTATGTGGAGATTTGTGTTTTCAACAGTTTGAGTACCCTTAGGAAAGATTCTTTTTCCATCATGATGAATATACTGCGCGGGGTCATCGCGGATAAGAGTAGAGATGGGGAGATTATCCTCTTTATTTGAATCATCCAAAATGACTCTTCTCGCGGATCTAGGGGGATCTTGTGCCTTCTTTTTTCCATGATCTGGAAAATCCGAAAGAATAACAACTACCTCGCGATCCAAGGCATCAATAGAAATATGAGTGTCTTGGTTCGCAGAATGGCCTGACAAGGTAGTACCTTCTGTGGTCTCGCGGCCTTAAGCATTGTAAAAAAAAAAAAGATAAGAAGAATTAAGCAAATCCTGGAACGTGTGGGCGAATTGGTGAGTAAGCAGAGACAATCATTTGCTGAAAATTTATCACATCACTTTGTACAATCGATTCATGAATCGTAGAGAATGATGGGAGATCGATTGGTTAGGCTCGAAACTATGATGATGCAGGATTTACAGGCCAAGGCGGAAGAGAGAGATCAACACCAGCAAGCTAGCTCAATGATCACTCCTCGTGGACAGCCGGTTCCCCTGGGACTTATAAGTGATCCTCTTTTCCCGATGACCAAAGCTCAGGTTGATGCACAAACAAATTTCCTTACTCTAAATCCCCCCAGACTTTCTCAGCCGTATGTTACCGAAGCAAGGCTGCGAGATTTCTTTGAAAAAAGCTCGCCTACTTCAGCTCGTGCTCTAGTTTTTTGACAGGAGCAACCTTTTCCCAAAAGCCTTATGGATACGCCTTATCCCACTGGATATTTGATATCAAAGTTTCAACAGTACGATGGTTTGACTGGTGATTCTAAGGAGCATGTTAGTCGGTTTATAGAGGCTTTAGGAGGTTACAGTGCTGACAAGAACCTTCGCATCAGAGAATTTTCTAAATCATTGACAGGGTTGGCTTATCGATGGTATAAAATTCTCGAGGCCAATGCCATAACCACTTGGGATCAATTGGATTATTACAACTATTGATCTTTTCACCAAATGGGTAGAAACAATACCATTTCGTCAAGCAACGGGCCTTACTGTTGCAACATTTATGAAAGAGCTTATCATTTGTCGATTTGGCATCCCCGTGGTTATTTTATCGGATAATGGTATGTCGTTTGTCAGTCAGCCTGTTCATCAACTCTTACAATCATATGATATAAAACATCATCGTTCTTTTCCATACTACCCTTCGGGTCCGTTTGGCAACCCGGTCTTGGTCTTGGTTTTGGTCTTTGATTTCAAGACCAAAACCATGTTTGGTTGGCCGGTTTTGGACTTGGTTTTGGATACCCTAAAACCAACCACTAAAACCTGATTTTGGCCCACCATTTTTGACTTTTCTCTCTCTCTATATATATATATATATGACCGAAAATATGAATTATTTTTAAAAAAAATTTATATTTTTCTGAAAAAAATTAATTTCCGGAAAAAAAATATTTTTTCGAAAATAATTATCTTTTTCGGGAAAAAAAAAAATTTTGGGAAAAAAATTATTTTTCGGAAAAAATCATATTTTTGGACAAAAATTAATTTTCTCCAAAAAATTATTTTTTCGAAAATAAATTTAATTTTCGGAAAAAAAATATTTTTTCGAAAAAATTAATTTTTGGAAAAAAAATCATATTTTCGGAAAAAATTCATATTTTTGGAAAAAAAATTAATTTTCGGAAAAAAATATTTTTTCGACAAAAATTATTTTTTTGAAAAAATTAATTTTTCGGAAAAAATTAATTATTTTTTTTTCCGAAAATTAATTATTTTTGAAAAAATTATTTTTTATATTTTTGGGAAAAATATTTTTTTCGCGAAAATTACTTTTTTTTCCAATTTTTTATATATATATTTTTAATACATATTAGTATATATATATATAATTATACCAAGACCAAGACCAAAAGCAAAACCAACTCCTTACCAAACACTATATATTGGTTTTAGATTTACCTAAAACCACCCAAGACCAAAACAAAAACCAAAACCAAAACCAAAAAAAAAACCAAAACCAAAACCAAAACCAAGTTCCCAAACGGGCCCTTAGGGTAATGGCCAAGCTAAGGCCATGAATAAGAACTTATTATGTATTATCAGCCGTAATCGGGAGGAGCATTATCAAGGGTGGGCTAACTATCTTCCTATCGCTCTTTGGGTTTATCGAATGTCTTGCAATCGCTCTACTGGCTAATCACCTTTTGCTTTGGTATATGGCATCGAGGCAATTTTACCTGTGGAACTCGCAGTCTCTTCTGCTGGCCTTATAGCTCAAAGTTATCCTGATTAAGATCCCACAGTGGCCATCAAATCTCTGGCAGAACGACGGGCTCGTGTCGTTGTGCATCTTACTGCTTATCAATCCTTTATGACTCGTGCTCATAATCTGCAAGTACAACCTCGTTGTTTTATGCAAGGTGATCTTGTTATGCGCACTATTAAACATATCATGCAACGGTTACCTTCACCAAAATTCACTCCTAAATGGCTTGGCTCGTTTATCATCAAATCGGTGCATCCTAACGGTTATTACACCCTTCTGCATGATGAAGACACACGTGGTTCAATCAACGCAGTTTAGCTCAAATCTTTCTTTTGCTGATGTGTGTATTTCAGTGTAGTACTCTTTTTCTTATGTATATTCGTGAACACTGACATACTGGATGAGCTTTTGTTGTAAATTATTGGCCCCATTTGGAAACTATGTTTCTGTTCTATTTTTTGTTTTTTGGCACTGTTCACAAAGCAAAACATGTTTGGCAACCCTTTTTACTATTTGTTCTATTCTCAATTTGAAAAATATTTTCGTGAATAGTAGAGAAAACATGGGAACAAAAAAAAGCTATTTTTTTGTTCTCTTTGTGACTTCCAAAAAAAAAAGGCTGAAAATCCACACGAAATGGTATCTGCAACACCTTCTACCTGCACCACCCCTTCACCTCCACCCTTAATCACCACCAACGCCGCCACCACTAGCCACCACCCTTACCCTTCAGCACCCCCAACAACAATAGTTTTGACCACCTTCGACCACCAAATTGAACCCATACACACACACACATATATACACACACCACTTCAACCCCAATCGACACCACCCACCTTCACCTCAATTTGATCGTCGTCGTTGTGATCGACTCTCCGAACCCTAAATTGAAATCCCAATTTGACACCCAATACCCTAAATTAAAACCCCTAAATCGATTGGACAAACCCTAAATTGAACCCCTCTCCATCATCGTCACCCCCAACCACCAATCGACCACCAACCTAATCGTCACCCCCAACCACCAATCGACCACCTTCGACACCACAAACCCCCAATCGACTGTGAGAGAGAGAGAGAGAGTCGACTGTGTATTTGTGTGTGTGTGTGTGTGTGTGTTTGTGTGTGAGAACAAAAATAAGGTAAGAATTTTGGTCCCAAACACTACTTTATTTTTGTTTTTTAGGGTAAGAAAATAAAGACAAGAATAAGAATGATTCTTGTTTTTTTGTTCCTAAAACAAAAACAAAAATAAGGGGCTCCCAAACGGAGCCATTATGTTTTCTTTACTTTGTACTTTTTTGCTCGTTTCTTTTCTCTTTTCGATATTTCATATTCATAAACATATTCGTGCAATTACTGTTTTTTTTACAATAACACTCATCAAGCCCTCTGTCGAGACGCTCTTATAGAGTTTTTTCTAGAGAACTCTTCAAGCCCTCCATCGAGGCCCTCTTATAGAGTTTTTTCTAGAGAACTCTTCAAGCCCTCCATCGAGGCCCTCTTATAGAGTTTTTTTTACGAAACTCTTCAAGTTCTCCGTCGAGGCCATCTCATAGAGTTTTTTCTACAAAACTCTTCAAGCACTCCCTCAAGGCACATTTTTTAGAAATCTTACTATAAAAATCTCCACGCCCTCTCTTGAGGCACATTTTTTAGACTTTAACTATAAAACTCTCCAACTCCTCTCTCGAGGCACATTTTTTTAGAATTTTACTATAAAATTCTTCAAGTCCTCTCTCGAGGCACATTTTTTTAGAATTTTACTATACAAATCTCCAAGTCCTCTCTCGAGGCAAAGTTTTTAGAATTTTACTATAAAATTCTCCAAGTCCTCTCTCAAGACATATTTTTTTAGAATTTTACTATAAAATTCTCCAAGTCCTATCTCGAGGCACAATTTTTAGAATTTTACTATAAATTCTCCAAGTCCTATATCGAGACACATTTTTTTTAGAATTTTACTGTAAAATTCTCCAAGTCCTCTCTCTCGACACATTTTTTAGAATTTTATTATAAAATTCTGCAAGTCCTTTCTCGAGACACATTTTTTTAGAATTTTACTATAAAATTCTCCAAGTCCTCTCTCGAGGCACATTTTTTTTAGAATTTTACTATAAAATTCTCCAAGTCCTCTCTCGAGGCACATTTTTTTTAGAATTTTACTATAAAAATTCTCCAAGTCCTTTCTCGAGGCACATTTTTTAGAATTTTACTATAAAATTCTCCAAGTCGTCTCTTCAGGCACATTTTTTTTAGAATTTTACTATAAAAGTCTCTACGACTTCTCTCGATGCACATTTTTTAGAGTTTTACTATAAAAATTCTCTAAGTTCTCTCTCGATACACATTTTTTAGAGTTTAACTATAACACTTTCCAAGTCCTCTCTTGAGGCATATTTTTTAGAATTTTACTATAAAATTCTCCAAGTCCTCTCTTGAGGCATAATTTTTTAGAATTTTACTATAAATTTCTCCATGTCCTCTCTTGAGGCACATTTTTTAGAATTAATTTTACTATAAAAATTCTCCAAGTCCTCTCTCAAGGCACATTTTTTAGAATCTTACTATAAAAATCTCCACGTCCTCTCTCGAGGCACATTTTTTAGAGTTTAACTATAAAACTCTCCAACTCCTCTCTCGAGGCACATTTTTAAAAATTTTACTATAAAATTCTCCAAGTCCTCTCTCGAGGCACATGTTTTAGAATCTTATTATAAAAATTCTCCAAGTCCTCTCTCGAGGCACAATTTTTAGAATTTGCTATAAAAATCTCCAAGTCCTCTCTCGAGACACATTTTTTATAGTTTAACTATAAAACTCTCCAAGTCATCTCTCAAAGCACATTTTTTAAGAATTTTAATATAAAAATTCTCTAATATCCTCTTTCGAGGCCCATGTTTTGTAATTTTTTTTTACTATAAAATTATGTCACAACATCAACATATCTTTTTATTTTTTCAAAATATTACATTCTTTTCTTATCTATTACTATTACATCTTTTAATCATAATGCATTAAGGATTTTGTTTTTCCATCCAATTGTGTCATTTCTACCACTAGATCTGAATGTTGTTTTTCTAATTCTTTAATTTGTCATTTTGCTGCGTTCAAATTTCGTTTTGTCGTTTCAATTCTTGCTTCTAGCTGTGGGCATCCCAAACTTTCTCGAGCTACTAGAAGACGATCTTGTAGCCATGGCACATTCATCCCAACCACCTCCCGCCGATTGACTACCCTTCCACGCAATAAAAGAGTATAGATATACTCCTCTCTCAATGTTGAATCGAATAATTGTATCCCCAAGAATGCGTGGTGCTTTCACAACTTCTTATTCTGGCTCCAACAATATTTTATCTTGAGAATCTTCTGGAATATCCCCACAATATTGCCTCACTTTATACCAAAAATGATCTTTTGTTCTAAAGTACGGTGCCCGTTACCATTCTTCTTCCACTGGTGGTACTGGAATCACTTTATCCTTCCCCCACAATTCACGCTCCTCAACCATAACAATTTTTTTCTCTCAAACAATTTCACAAACACGTGGTCTCTGTTTCACGAATACCACATAACAAGCAGTAATTTCTTCTTCTTCTTCTAATTTTTCCTCTTCAAATTGAAATTATCACTCTGTATCTTTTTTTTATCAAAGCTCTCTGTTATCACAAATGTCAAACTTTTGGTTTTTTGCCTTAAGTAATTTCCTTATATACTACCTATATGCACAAGTCTTATATTTTTTTTCTAAATATAGATTTTGAATGAAGCGTTTTTTTTTAATGAACCGCCATTCTACAACTGTCATGATAGCTCAATGATGTGACATTTAGTCACCCAATGCATTGCATTTATTTCTTATGTACACGAGCCTATTCCACGTGCCCACGCGCATGGGGGCTAACTGTAGGTGTCGTCGAGCAATATACAAGCTCGAGACACTTATGAGGTAATGACATAAGAAATTACCTCATACTAATAGAGAATCGACAAAGGAGTTGTGAATTAGAGGAAAAGCAGTAAGACGAGCCACGAAGGCCAAAAGAAATGTTATAAGTTTTCTATAACCTTTGTCATCGAGAATGTTGAAAATATCTAAAAGCAATGATGATAACATATGAAGAAGTCTAAAACATTTAATGTTGTGATAAGAAGCACTCATTACTTGGACTTCTATGCCATATTCTACAGTATCTGTCACGTCAATGTGTCGTAATCAAGATATATTGTTTTGCCTATAAAAGATGGGTTCATCGAGATACAAAGGCAAACTAATTTTCCTGTGAACTTGACTCTCCTTTAGTTTATTGATTTACTCATCTTCACCACTTTGTCTGATTTCCTTCATAATTGAGGCATAAGATTTGTTCTAAACCAGTGTTAATATAAATTAAATTGAACCTCCTTCAGTAATGATCAAATTTTAAAATAAAAAAGTCAATAATTTTATCACGGTATTATTATTATTATTATATTAATAATTATTTATTATTTATTCTTTTTTTATTTTTATTTTTATCCACAATTGAAGTGTGTTCACACACGTATACAATTCTGCCTATTCACAGCAACTTGCTGTAACAAAATAGACAAATCATTCTTGTGAGCATATCAAACGCGTAATAAGGCATCACATGATTCATCATGACCGTGCAGAATGGGATGATATATATATATATATATATATATATATATATATATATATATATCTATATATGTCATCGTTACTTATTATGATATTTAAAGAAAAAAAAAAGCAATTAATTAATTCAATAGCGCGAGGTTCATCAACCAATTAACAACTGTCCGTGGAGCCACTGTTTCTCAAAGCCGCGTACCATGTGCAGTCAATAAGAGCAACCACCTTTTTGTATATTAAATATTATTAAATATTTAATCAAATTTTTGGCTCTATCAACAATTCTCTTCTTCAATTAAAATAATAATGATCATAGCATGGGCTGTAGTTAACTTTGGCTATTAATTAATCATTCCGTACCTATGACATAATTACCTGAATTATGACATAATGCAAGCAATTTCTCTAATGGTTCAATAATATCATAACCCCCTTAATTTTAACTCTGGCTCATTTACCCCATCCGTCCAAAGTTAACGTCAAAAAGTTATTTTATTGGTAAAAAAATATTATTTTTGACCAAATTCCCTGCAAAACCCTTATTATCCGTCCAATTACATTATTATCCTTACATTTATTTTGAATACCTTAAATTTGATTCACCGTTTTACTCTCATTGCTATTCTATATAAATCCACTTGGGAAGGCTGTGATTACCTACTTTTTTTCTCTCTAAAAAAACTCTTTCTCTCTCTATCATCTTTGGAAGCATTATTTGGTGATTTAAGGCAAAAAACTTCAATTTGAGGGCAAGGTAATAAATTCACCATCATCTAAAATATTCTTTTAATATCTAAAAATATAAGAGGGTATATACGTCATTTCATTATTATTTCTTGCCAGATTAATATCCCGATAATATTGAGGGATTTTTGTGATATTATTGAAATATTAGAAAAACTGCTTGCAATTATACCATAGATGTCTATCGTTGATTTTTCAACCATTTTTTAGAATTTTTGTGTTGTCATATTTGTCCTTAAACACATAGTTTAGTTTTACTTTTTTGTGGGGTTTATTATTTTTTTAAGTTAATGAAAATGGGTAATTTGGGAAAATAGAAGAGAATATTGCATTGGAATTTAGACAATTAATTAAGAATCGATAAAATTATGAAAATGAACAATTAATATTGAACGGGATAACATAATAGACAATATTAATTTTAAAATTTAATATTGTTTGAATATTGATGCTGCTTAACAATAACAGTTCAAAAATATTTCCAATAATTCGTATATAACGCTAGATCACGATTTATGAGTCAAAAATGGTGGAATTTGCCCGCGAGAAACAAATGAATATTTCCAATTTTAACTTTTGTTTTTTGTCGTCTCAAGTCAATGTTGGCAAGCGCCACCAACACGGAGAAGTGCCGGCGAGCAATTTACTAATGAAGTCAAGTCTCACATGGAAATTACCATCTTACCCACCAACAAATAAATTTATTTAAGACCACATTAATAAACAACGTCTGATAAGTGCCAAATTGACTATTAATAACGGCGTAAGCATGCTTACCACGCAAGCATATGATTAATGTAAAATTGAATGGGAAAGAAATGACAAACTAGGTATAAGAAAATATGCCATATATATATATATATATATATTTAATTTAATCAGTAATATTGCTCGAGTCCCTGTTGGTGATAACTAGCTCGTGTCTTTTTCATGCAAACAAATCCAAGCTAAAACAAACAAAATCACAGATCAAGAATAGTGTTCATTTGTTATGATTTTTTGGACCAAATCTACAAAATTATAGTTAGGACTGAAGGTTGTGACTGTCCATGGAGTTTTACTGAGGTTCATCAACTTGTGATGAAAGGGATAAATTAAAATTAATCCTTAATCAGTTGTACTTTTGTGTGCCAAATCTATCTTAGTATAAAATTGGAGGTCAGTCCAGCTCTATAGTGAAAAATAAAATTAGATTTAGAAATTAATTCTTCAAAATCATATAAATATGATGAACAACATGATTGGAAAAAATTTGATGTTTTGAACATATTACTTTATATGGTAAATATTTGTTCCCTTATTTTGTTGTGAAATCAATACCGAAAATTTTCTATTAATGTATCTTCCAACTCTAGATTGGTGAAATTAAGGATACTTTAATGATTTAGGTAAATAAAAAATAAAATTGAAGAGTTTTTATGGATGATTTTGATAATTCTAAAACATCAGGTCAAATGCATAAAACATTTAGATATTGCAAAATACTCTCAACTAATTATTCGTAATAAACAAGTCCAAACCTAAAATAGCTTAACCGAATTATCCTTACTAAAACATTTTACGCGTTATTTTGTAAAAAAATATTAATGAAATAGTGACCGACTTTAAAATTACTTGTCACTATGAATTAAAAAAAAACATTCTCACAAAGATTGAATATGAGTTAAAAAATATAAGGCATGTTTGGTTTGTATTTATTAAAACAGTTTTCTGTTTTCTGAAAATTGAAAATCAAACAACTGTAAAAAAATCTGCTTAGTTCAGTTTTCTGAAAACTCAATTATAAAAATAATTATTTTCAAAGAACTCATTTTTATTGTTTTCAGAAAATTATTTTATATTATCATAATTCTCAAGAATAATTTTTATAGATACAAAATAAGCAGACCCTAAAATATAGTTTGAGGGATTTATTGGTACATGTTTAAAATTTTAAGAAAGATAAAAGCATAATTACTACTAATTTAAGGGGTGATAATAATTATAAAAATATATTTTAGTCGTTGTTCTTCACATTTAACCCTTGAAAAAAAGCAAATGTGAAGTAGCCCGGATGAATTACTAATTCAAAATAAAAAAAACTTTGGTGGCTAAATTAAAGGGGACAAATTATACGAGCATACCATTATTATTATTTATTAATTAATTTTTCCTTAATGTTGAACCACTATTAACAAATATCTTCATAAAATGGGCACAATTATATCTACGGAATTGTCCTAAATCATTTAGGCCCTGTTTGGTTCGCGGTCTGGTTCCATGTGGTACTGTCTCATAATAGTTTTTTTGGGACCGAACACTGTTTGGTAACACGGTTCCAAAAAAACGATTCCAAAAAAACAAGGACCACTTGGGACCAAAATGGGTAATTTGAGACAACAAAAAATGATGGTCTCAAGTGGTCTTAGGTGGTCTTATATACAATTTGTCTTAACACATGAGACCATAAAATTTGAAAAATATATATAAAATTAAAAAAATAATATAAAAAATTTGAAATAATGTATAAAATTTGAAATATATATATATATAAAATTCAAAATTAATATATAAAATGCAAAAAATATATTTAAAAATTGGGAAAATAAAAAAAATTCCAAAATAATAGAAAAAATAAAAAATAATGTATAAAATTCGAAAATAATATACAAAATTTGAAAAATAATATAATTTTTTTAAAATAATGTATTAAATTCGAAAAAAATATATAAAAATCAAAATTAATATATAAAATTTTAAATATATATATATAATTTAAAAAATAATATATAAGTTTTGAAAAATAATATAAAAAATTTGAAATAATGTATAAAATTTGAAAAAAATATAAAATTCAAAAATAATATACAAAATTAGATATATATATATATATATTTGAGAAAATATTAAAAAATTGAAAATAATATAAAAAATCAAAAATAATATATAAAATTCAAAAAATAATATAAAAATTCGAAATAATTTATAAAATTTGAAAAATATATTATTTTTGAATTTCTTATATTATTTTCAAATTTTTTATATTTTTTCAAATTTTATATATTTTTCATACTTAATATATTTTTTGAATTTTATATATTATTTTTTTATTTTTTGTATTATTTTCCAAACATAAGACCAAACAGCTTGAATAAGACCATAAGACCAGACAACTTTACCAAACAGACATTCAGAACACCACCCAGATAAGACCAGACCAGACCGGACCAGATAAGACCAGACCATACCAGATAAGACCAGACCGAACCGCCTACCAAACGGCCCTTAGTCCCAAACTGTATAATGAGTTTTTCTTATCAATCTTTTACTTTTTATCCGAATAAACTTTTTAAAAAAATGATTATAAATTGTCATTGATTTATGTTGTATAATATGGGTAAAACTCTAGTTAATGATTGATAGTTTTAGTGCGAGACTCGTAATTAGAAAGTCCAACATGGTAAATTTCATCACCAGACCTCCAATCTCGGATTTCAGACACAGCCAAAACCAGCTTATAGCCTGGTGGGTGGAGAACCTTTACTACAATTCTTCCAAATCAATTCTCCAATCAACACATTCCCACACACAGTCCCTCAGATCATCTATTTATATACATACATATATCTATTGATTTTATAACAGGACACATATGGGTGTTCATCAACACCACAGCCACCACCACAACACCGCCACCGATGGCGTCTCTCAGCGCGTCAATAGCCCGCGATTCTCGGGCCCCATGACTCGCCGAGCACCATCCTTCAAGCGCAACAATAACAACACTAGCAACATCCAAAACACAAACACTAACAACAATACTACTAGTACTAGTTTCAGTGCCCACCATGAGATCGATCTTCAGCTCAACTCACCCAGATCTGAACTGGCCACTACTTCGGCTTCTGTTGATGGGTTTGAGTCTGCTCTCGAAAAGAGGCAGACCCATCAATATCTTAGCCAGAGAGTTCATGTGAAGAAGCTTGTGGGATCGATTGGGGTAGATTTGGGGTTCAGGGAGAAGAAGAAGTTGGGGCAATGGATGTTCTTTGTGTTTTGTGGGGTGTGTTTGTTTATGGGTGTTTTCAAGATTTGTGCTAATGGGTGGTTTGGATCTGTGATTGATAGAGTTGGGTCTAATCAGGTTGGTTCACTTCTTCAACTCAAATACAATAATGTCTCTCTTATAATTTTATATCTAAATGTTTGTATATGCTTAGTTTGTCAATTAGTTTTTCAGTTGGGAAATGATTCTGCATTTTGAATTTTGTATGGTGCATGCAGCTTTGAATCAATCAGTGCAAAAATTTAACTTCTGGTACTTGTTAGTTTCAATTTGTATGGAATTGTGGGTGGTGTTTGAATTTGGATTAGTGACTTAATTATAAAGGATGTTCTAGTGTATTATATTTTTATCTCTATGGTTTATATGTATGCATCAATTTATAAGGTTAGTTTATTAATTAGTTTTTAAGTTGGGGAATGATTGTGATAGGAAATGATGCTGCTTGGATGCATTTTTGAATTGTTTCTGTTGCAGCCTTGGTCAATCAATGATGTAAACTCTGTTAGTTGTTAAGTTTAATATGTATAAAATTGTATTTGGTGTTTGAATTTGGATTTGGGTTTGTAACTTAAAGGGTGCTTTGGTGTAATGTATTCTTTTCCTTCAGTTTTTTATTCTTCTAGGAAGAAAGTTACGTTCTTCATAATAATAAAATAAAAACCCTTATTCTTCAATTGAAGATACAGAAATGGTCATAGTTAGTGCCGGCAAAAATAGAGATGTGCAACACAGTTAAATTCATTTTAATGTTTGATGATGTTCTTCAAATATATACTCAATAAACGCGAAGTGAGAGAACTTATGAAATTAAAGGGTTTCCATCCCTCTCACGTATATGAAAGTCATTTTTGCTACTAAATTTGAGTCCTTTTCTCCCTCTTCAGTCATGCCATGTGAAGGATCGCGAGGTTTGAATTCCTATATTGTCAGTGTAGCTGCATGAAAGGGAAATAGGAGAGACCATAAAACATAGGAAATATAGTGTTGATAATTGGGTATTGCGTGGTGATTGCTGCTGAAAGGGAAACATAAAGTTTTCTTCTGAAAATATACGATTTTCATTCAGTTACTGTCATCTATGCTGGTTCAAATTGCAATTAGAAAGAATTTAGGCCTACAGGATGTTCATACTTTAGCAAGGAACCTCCCTTTTGGTAAGCAACAGACTACTACTTTGTGCTTTATATGGCTACTAATTAATGAATTTGTAATGTTTAATTGAGAGAAAACCATGAAGCTCGTTCATATATTTTTTACCGTTAGTGTTTGTGCACCATTATGTCACAACATGAAGCATGTAAATGTGAGCATTTCATTTGTTACTTTATTTATCTAAATTCAACCACCTTATTTTTCTATTTAGGATATAACTGACTCCTCCTTCGCTCACCTGGATGAAACGGACGAATGCTCTCATGATAGATATAGGCAGAAAGGAAGTGATGTTGATGGAGAAAGTGATGTGGAACGAACTTTAAAGATGGTAGCATCAGGTGTAGTTGGTCGCCAGAACAACATGGCCTATGTGAGTCTGAAATTTATATTGCATACAATATAGTCATTTGGAATCAAATGAAGAATTTGTTTAGCACCTTACTGTGGCCAATATTCTTTAGTATTCAGGTATTTGGTCCAAACCCAACAGTGAGAATTTCACTCGGTGCATTGACCGGCCAAAAAGTCACAAAGGTATGAGCCCTCAACAATCAAGGAAATTTGCTCCAATTGTGTGTGTTTTAGAAACTTGTTCTGAACGTTTTGCTTTTGCTTTTCTCAACAGAGCTGGATACCAAGACAAATGGGTATCTTCTCATAAATGCTAATGGTGGCTTGAATCAGATGAGATTTGGGGTCTGGTTGCTGTGTGTTTTGATAATTATATTTATTGCTATTAATATAATCTATAGTCTGATAAACAAATAATTTTAGAGTGCAGATTTGCGATATGGTTGCTGTCGCTAAAATTATGAAGGCAACACTAGTCCTTCCATCACTTGATCATACCTCCTATTGGGCTGATGAAAGGTTTTCCTCTACTTCTACTTACATTTGGACAACTGAAGCATTATACTATAACATCAGTCTTTTCAGCAATACCTATCATTATTAACTACAACTAAAAAGACGTTTGCTGGGTAGTTGTGTCTGACACCCTATGTAATAGACTTGAAATTTCACTCTAACTTATTTTGTGTATTTGCAGTGGCTTTAAAGATTTGTTTGATTGGAGATACTTCATTGAGACACTCAAGGATGATATCCATATAGTTGAAACAGTGCCGCCTGCTTATGCTGATATCGAGCCTTTTGCAAAAACACCTATATCGTGGTCTAAGGTTTATACCAGCTTATCGATACTTTAGTGTGTACAAATGGGATGATAATATGGGCATATCCTCAAAACATAGCTGTTATAATTCCTTCCAGTCCATTGGGCACATGGCAACATCTTCAGTCCTCAAATGACTAAACTATATTTTGCACCATTAAGGATCCAAAAAAAAAATGGTTGTTTGCTAATTTTGGATAAAAAATATATTTGAATCCCCCAAATATTGGATTCTCGCTATCAGGCTGTTCTGCACTTGGGTGTTTATGTCTTGTCATCATCTGGCAAGACCATGTTATATATCCCATTTATTTGTTAGATTTCTATGAAATAGAAATGACCAAGTAAACACTCAACTTTTTGTTCAGGCTAGCTATTATAAATCAGAGGTCCTCCCTCTTTTGAAGCAGCACAAAGTTATGTATTTTACTCACACTGATTCTCGAATTGCCAATAATGGTCTCCCGAATTCCATTCAAAAACTGAGATGCCGCGTAAATTACAGGGCATTGAAATATTCAGCCCCAATAGAAGAACTCGGAAAGACCTTGGTTGCAAGAATGCAACAGAATGGAAGCCCTTATCTTGCTCTCCATTTAAGGTAATTTCAGATAATTATACTCTTAAAGATTTTGGGATTTGAATATCATATTTCAGATGTATGGGGAATATCATGATAACCAGTGGCATTTATTTGCTCTCTCTCTCACACACAACATATTTTTTGGATTTGGAACTGATTGGACGAAGTTGTATAAAACTTGTAGTGTTTAACAAAATGCATGTTATGCAGACTCTCTGGAAACATGCTGCTCATTGGTCAACTTATATAAACTTAGCTGGGGTTTAATCACTTTTCTCTTGCGGTCTTTATTGATTGTTATCCACAAAATGCCTACATATAAATCAATCTATTTGTTTGACCTCTTAGAATTTCAATTGTAGTTGACATAGTAAAAAACGAATGTCTTCTGATAGCTGATAGGACTAGTAGGAGTTAAAAAATTAGTTTCTTTTGACCGCTGCCTTGTATGCCATCCTTTACAGTCTGTACTTTAAATCCAAGTAATTTTTAAACATAGAAAAAACTATTACCGACTCAGCATCTAGAACCTTAGATAATGTTTCTGTAATAAAGGTTGGGGGGATTTATAACTTAATTGACTTATTTATTTTTGGCTTTGTTTCACTCATTATTTCCCTTCCATGTAGGTATGAGAAGGATATGCTTGCATTTACAGGCTGCGGTCATAATTTGACAGCAGAAGAAGATGAAGAGCTCCGCAGGATGCGGTACGAGGTGAGTCATTGGAAGGAAAAAGAGATTGATGGGGCAGAGAGGAGGAAACTTGGTGGGTGCCCGTTGACCCCGAGGGAGACTTCCCTTTTGCTCAAAGGGCTAGGTTTCCCCTCCAACACGAGGATTTACTTGGTAGCTGGTGAAGCTTATGGGAATGGAAGTATGCAATATCTCAAGGAAGACTTCCCGAACATATATTCTCATTCTTCTCTTTCAACACAAGAAGAACTGAGTCCCTTCAGGAATCACCAAAACATGCTAGCTGGTTTGGACTATATCGTGGCCCTCCAAAGCGATGTTTTTGTTTATACCTATGATGGGAACATGGCAAAGGCAGTTCAAGGTCATAGGCGCTTTGAGGACTTCAAGAAAACTATCAGCCCAGATAGGTAACTATTCCTAGCTACTCGCCATCTTCCAACTACTATGGAGATGTCTGATTAAGTTGTTTCCAACTGAGTGTTGCATTAGGTTTCATGTTTCTTGTTGTTTCATGTTTCTAATTCGTGCATGGGAATTTAAATGACTAGTTGTGTTTGTTGGTGCAGGATGAGTTTAGTAAAACTGGTGGATGACTATGACGAAGGCAAAATATCTTGGAAGACATTCAGTTCTAAAGTGAAAAAGCTTCACAAAGATCGAATTGGAGGTCCTTATCCAAGAGAGCCCGGCGAATTCCCAAAACTAGAAGAGAGTTTTTACGCCAATCCTCTTCCCGGATGTATCTGTGAAACAACACCAAAAGAGTAAAAGATTAAAATTAAATTTTTATGCTGTTTGAGTATACGGTTTTGAGTTCGGATGGAGGAGAATGACTGAATGAGGATCGTTGGGTGGTGCCGCGGTGGCGGTCTTACAACTTCATCCTCAGGAGAGAAAATCAGTCCAGGTTGGAGAGGTGGCAGCTGAAGGCAAAGCATACCATAGAAAATTGCAGCTTTGTTTGAGGGACTGCTGATGGGAAGGTATTTAATTCTTGAATGATAATATATTAGAAAATTTAGTTCATTATGTGGATTTTCTATCTTTATACCGCCATTACATTTTGAAAGAGTGCGATGAAACTATTTTTAGGGGGTGGTTGGTATACCATACTTTATGTTCTCAGAAAAATATAATGAAAATACGAGTTAATTGTGGATTATACTGAAGGGATTATTAGTTGCACGTACGTCAATGATACAATAATATTTTTTTCAAGCTGGGTTTTCTGTGTAGGAATTTATATTTCTCTTTACCAAGATATGGATGAGGGTAGAGGAGAGGGAGGAATTCATTTGTTCTGAATGGGAGGTATGTGAATGGAGTTGGGTGATGCATACGTGCCATTTTAATATGGTTAAGACAATGCAAATGTTGAATATTTCGGTTCACCTGTACTTGCAATTTGTCAAAGGAAACATAGCTACGGACACAATAACGACATGCCTGAGACACGTCTACACTAAAGACTATGGGTGCGTTTGGATAGCCTGTTTTTTGTATTTGTTTTATGTCTTCAAATATAAAAATTATTTTTGTATTTTTGTTTTTTGTATTTGTTTTATGTCTTCAAATATAAAAATTATTTTTGTATTTGTCTTTTTTTTTTCAGCAAAAAATTAAAAACAAAAAAGCGTTTGCATGAAAATTTGTATTAAAAAATAAAATGGTATTGGTGGGCGGCGGGGGGCGGTGGTGGTGGGTGACTGGCGGTGGCCGGTGGCCGGCGGCAGTGGGGCCCGGCGGCCGGAGGTGGTGGGGGGTGGTGGTGGTTGGTGGCGGCGGCGGCGGCGGTGGTGGCGGTGGCGGTGGCGGAGGTGGTACCCTAAATAGTGAAAAAATTCAAAAAATAATTAAAAGTTGTATTTGGTGTTTTTACCACTTTTACACACTATTCACAGAAAACAGTTTTCTTGGGGAAAAAAAAGTGAACAGTAAACGCGTTTGCCAAACGTGTTTTTTTTTTAGCTCGGTGAACAGTAAAAAAACAAAAACTATTTTTCCGTATCCAAACGGGGCCTATGTAATTTTTATGTGTACATATATTGTAAAAAAAAATTATAAACAAAAATATAATATTCAAAGCCTTAAACAAAAATTAAAAGTTCAATGGCCAAAAGACTTGAACATGCTATTACTTCCTCCTTGATAATATAATAAGTTTTTAATAATAGAAACTTACAAGTTTTAAACATATTTAATTTTTTATTCCTAAGGTTTTTAATTTAGTTATTTAAAATTACATTAAGTACCACATTCTTTTATTTTTTAGGTTTTTAATTTCATTATTCAAAATTGCATGAATCACCCAATTTTCTCTAAATATCAAACATCTCGTTGTGTCTGCCGCGTGTTCATCACGTGTCCGCGTCGTGTCTAATTTGAAAAAAAAAATAGGACACATTGTTTGCGTATCAAATATGTGTTTGAGGCGTGTCCGTGTGTCCGACATGCACACGTGTCCAACACAAGTACGACAATCAAACTTGTGATAGAGTACAGGCCCAACCCTGGGGCAAGGCGACCCAGGCGGTCGCCTAGGCCCTTGGCCAGAGTGGGGACCTAAATTTTTGTATTTTGTTTTTCAAAAAAATAGTTATTCTATAGGCACTAAACATAATACATAGTTTTTCAGCCCAATTCAAAACAATGCCTAATGTAGTTACATAATTTAACAATATAGAATCTCAAATTTTTTTTTTTAGAAAAATTGTTTTACTATAGGACCAAAAATTTGTTTTGCCTAAAAACCCAAATTGTACTAAATTCTAATCCAAGTTCGTAATTTAAGGCCCCAAAATTTTTACAATTTATTTACTATTAATGTACACTAAAAAAAATATTAATTATTCAATCCAATGAAATTAAAGTTTAATCAAAATCAAACTATTACTCTGACTAGGGCTAGTATGCTCTCGGCACACTAACACAACATTTAGAGATTACACTAAGGGTCCGTTCGGCTTCACCGTTTTGGATCTTGGATTGTATTCTAATTCCAAATATTTCATTATTCGTTTGCTAAAAAATGATTTAGATTTAGAATTGCATTCTAATTCCAAAAGCACCAATTCCACAAGTTGAATTTCACATGAAAAGTTGTGATTTCCAATTCTAAATCTCCTCCAAGTCTTCAACCAAATAAACTATCACTCTCTAACAACTAATTTTTCACAACTACAAATTTACATATATATTCACAAAAACCTATATATATACATATGCCTATATATATACAAACATATATACATATTTATACGCACGCCTATATATACAAATAAATATACACTCATGCATATATATATATATATATAATTATGAATACACATGCATACACACAAACTCACACATATTTACATATTCATATATATACATACATGTATATTACATGCACATACATATACAAACACATATACACATGTATATATTCATAGTTTCATACCTATATTTACATATTTAAATCTATTTATATTGTCTAATTTAATTCAAGATTTATGATATTTTAGATTTGAATTAAGTTTAGGATTGAAGTTCATATTTAAATTGGGTTTGGATTGAAATTCACATTCAAATTGGATTTGGGATTAAAATTTAATTACACTTGAATTCCAAGACTTATCCGAATAATGCATTTGGAATTACAACTCCAATGCAATTCCAAAACGGCGCAACCGAACGGATCCATTGCAATTCCAAAACGGCGCAACCGAACGGACCATAAGAGCTCTTGTGACTGTCGAACTCGCACAACGATAATAATTTTCACGCAATTACACTTAGGGGTTACGTGACTGTCGCACTCATACTACAATAATTTTTTATGACAACTCTAAGATGGAGATTTTTTTAATTTTTTCACTATTAATATATTTAACGTAAACTTCTAATAAGTATTTTATTTATAAATTTTTTAGCACGTAAGCCTTACATATATGGGGCTCACAGTTGATCTCACCTTAGGGCCAGGGACAAACCTACTTGGGGCCTAGTGGCAGCAGCGTCCTCACTGAATTTTTTTTATTTTTATTATTTACCCTTAAATATAGAGTGATAACGCGTATGCCTCCATTGAATTTTTTTATAAAACTCTAAAGCCCCCACTGAATTAGAAATAATACGATTACAGCCCTACTCACCTAAATCTCTAGGCCTAATACAAGTTAGAACAGAAACAGAAACTTGCAGAGCACTTACAATTCTCTTTTCTTTTTCAGCAAAAGAGGAATTTGTATTAAATAAGCAAACAGAAGCTAAATGAAAAGTAAAGCACAAGCTACTACAAACTGGAGGATAGAGATAGACACAACAAGCTCATATATAGGTGGAGCAGAGCTCCCTCGTCTCCATCAACCATATTTTCTGCATCAAACAGGAAACTAAAGAATCAAATACCTTGAGGTGGTCCTAATGTCAATGTGTGGTCACTGGTTCCCGTTTCATTTTTCTCATTTGTACTGTAAATAGATATTAATGAAAAATAGAAATATATATATGTATGTATGGGTCTGTGTCCACGCGTTTTCCTTCCCTTAGCCACACAAAGTCCACCCTTAATAATTGTCAATGGTTGGTGGCACTCATTGCGGTATTGGCAAATTAATTACTACTATATCTCATTGACAAAAATATCGCATTTTGACTCGGCGCATTGCTTGTCTGTCAAGAATTTCTTCGACCACAATATTGAATTCACTATACATCCTTAAATCCTTCTTAACGAGAAATTATTGTATCGACCTGATCTACCAAATCATTTCAGGGACTAGACCAACCACTTTAAGACACATGTTCTATAAATTGCCACATAACATCAGCAAAAGATAATAGCTTTTCAAATTTTAGAATCATAAAACATTGTGGGATTCGAGAAGGCTGATATTGAAACTTCACATTGGACCAATGAGTTAGCAAATGAAGACTTTTTTTCCAAAAATTTGAAAAAAACAACTCTGAATTTTGTATGAACTCAGTTTTCGACACTAATGGAAGTACATCAATGGTTCACAGTCATAGTATCGGTTGCAGTTGCGATTGTCCTTATGGGCGCGGTAGCATGCAAAAATGGTGTAACGAATTTTCATAGTATTAGTCTTAAAAGTGAATATCAGAACAACATCGGTGCTATATATATAACAAAAATACAATGAATGATGCTTCGTAACCCAAAAAAAATAATATGTATTTTTGTATAAAAAATAGTCTAAAAGAGAGAAATTATACCAACTAGAGAGATCTAAATTATCTCATTTGTATAAACAAATAAGGCAAAAGTGCATAATACTCCTCTTGTGCTTTGGTTCAGTTACAAAATACCCTCCTATCCTATTTTTTGCCCCAAATCACTACCCTGTGTTTTTCAAAAGTTAAAAAATACCCCCTGTGCTTAGGGCTACAAACGAACCAAACACTCGACAAGTAGTTCGAGCTTGGCTCGATAAAAACTCGGCTTGCGTTTATTTATTTAATAAGTGAACCAAACTCAAGCCATTTTTTCAAGCTCGTTTCATAAATGAACCAAGCTCAAACAATTACGAGCTCGGCTCAAAAATGTTCACGAGCAATGTTCGCGAACAAAGCTCGTGAATATTTTCATGAATATGCTCGTGAACAAGACTCGTTAAGAACTTCCCAACTTATATATATATATGTATTATTGTAGATACAGAAAAATACACAACAAATTAGGTTAAAAAATTAGATCCCTTTATTCATCCTTTGGCCATGTATTTATACATAATTCGGTAGATGGGTCAGGCCCATCTACCCAAATTTATCAATCCCTTAAATCATAGGATTTGATAAACTCCTTTCTTTCTTAGGCTCTATCTTCCATTCTTGGGACAAATCCCTAACTTATGGATCACTCATTTTCTAGAGACTTCTATGGATCAGGCCCATCAGTCCTTGCCTATAGCCCATCAGTCCTCGCATATGACCCATCTTTATTGGGCCATATAATTTTTGGCTATTACACAGGCCCCTGAGATTTATGGGCCTATGATATATTTTTTCCTTAGGCCCATGACGGAATATTTACATATATATATATATATATACATAGATAAGTATCTGCAAATATTTTGAAAGTGGAGGCTACAAATGTGATGTGGCACATTATTTAATGCTGAGGTAGGTGGGAAATCATTTGCATTTTAAACGAATGGCCCATGCTCCCTTAATCTTCGCGCTTGGGGGCTGAATTTATGGCACACGTCCTTCGGACTTCGTGCATGACTCTTGGCTTACCTCTGATCCCCTATATAATCCTCAATGTTTTCCTTTCCATATTACTTGCATGCCATTTTACACTCCATACATCTCAATTATCTTCCTTGGAGCTCTCTCCTCTGCAACTCTAAGCCAACATTTTCTAGGAATTTCCACCGGAGCAGCTTTTTAACCCTTTCCGAAGTCCTCCTTGCCTCTACTCTCTAAGTTGTGTAAGTCAGATAGTATTTTCTTTTTTTCAATTTTCATTTCTACCCCCCATATGTCTCTTCTACCTTTCTGAAACCATGTCTGATAGTGATGACACTAGGTCAGTAGAGGATGTCGTTTTGTCCTCTAAAACCGACCCTGATTCAGCCAGTAGTGATAGTCCTTCCACTCTCCGTCAAGAGACCCCTGTTCCTAAAGTAGTTCCCCTGAATACTGACCTTCCGAGTTCATCCACTAATCTAGAAACACCCGCTGAAGGGGGTTTTCATGATAATGATGAGCCTATAAACCCCAAACCTCCTGAACCTTTCTCGGTTGCTCCTCTCAAGAAAACAAGGCCTGAGGTGAATGTAAAACACCTTCGAGCTGAAACTAATGTACCCGGTGTTGTTTGTCTGGCCCCTTACCCAGGCTATTTTGACTTCTCTAAGAGTGAGGGACTTCAACCAAGTAGCATTCTGCTATCGGCGGTTCATCTCAAAGTGTTAAGATTCCCTCTTCACCCTTTTTTTCATTACGTCTTTTTTATGTTAGGGTTACACCCTCTCCAGCTTAACCCGAACAACTTCAAGATTTTGGCCATACTTCTTCTATACAATAGGGACCTGGACCTTAATCTAGGTTTAGCTGACCGGCTTCTCTGTTATTTTTTCCAAAATGCTAGAGAAAGCAAGGGTAGGTACAACCTCTTTCCCTTCCAAGGTCGGGGCATATGCTCCGATACGGAAAAATCTAATAAAGGATGGAAGGAGAGAATGGTAATTGTTAGTGGCAATTGGTTTTACCCCTTATCTCTGAAATTCCCGATCCCTGGAACCTTCGGCCCTATTCGATTGCCTGCCTACCGTCCCCTCCATAAAGTTATGTATTTTTGTGAGTTCTGTGACTTGCATCGGGGAGAGTATGCGTATAAATTTCTTGGATATGAGGATAGAGAAATACCTTTATCCCTTATAAAAGAACATTTTGCACTTATGAAGGCCAAGATCTAGAGCAACGTCCGATCTGCCACTACTCTTCTGACTAAGGTCAATCTAGAGATGATTTCTAATTTGGGCGCTGCTGTTGACATGATGGATTTGCCCCTCAGGCCCCTTTCTGCCAGACGTACTCAGGTTCCTGAAGGATTTAATCTGGTTGATGTCATACCTCTCTCGACAGCACCCCTAACACCTCTGCCTGCAAAAAGTCCTTCAGATCCACCTTAGCATCCTCCTGCAAATGCTGCAACAACAGGTCTCAATCTGGCATGGGTAATGGAGCGACCAATAAAAGACCTAGGACCTAGACTACTGATGCCTCAACGAACGATACTCCTCAGGCTCAGGATATTTCCCGCACCGCAATTCCCTGGGAGCCAAAGTTTTTCCTTCTGAATGGCTCTCCAGTTTATATTGACCATCTTACTATCTGTCAGCTAGATGTTCTTCGGGCTATGGTGAAAAGAGTCTGGACTCCTGCTGACAGAGCTGCTCAGTCGAAGATTTCCATGACTGAGCTTTTTCAGAAAGGCTTCTAGATGGCCATGGAGATTGGTGCTTTGACTTTTCTTTCGTACCTTAGCTTATTATTTTTATTTCATTCTGCACTAATATGCACCCTTTTCCCTATCTAAGCAGTTTTTTTATGGGATCCAGGCCTACAATCATGCCCTGGAGTCCGATGTCCGGGAAATGGCCAAGATGCAGGCTCAACTACAGCAGAATAATGAGCATCGTATCATTCTGGCCAGGGAGGCGAATGGTCTTCGTCAGAGTGTATCTGAGCACAAGAGCCTTCTGGAGAGCGGAAAGGCTGAGAAGAGGGCCTTAGCTGCTGAACTAGCAGAGGCAAAGGCAACCTACCAAAAGATAGTTGCCGAAAAGGCATAGTCAGATAATTTTTAGGCTCTTGAGCGATCTGAGGTAGAGATGTGTCATTTGGGTGGTTTGGACATGCACAGACGGTATATCACAATTTGTGACATTCGATCGGTAAGGGCATGGCGGGATAGGCACGAGATGGAGCACATTCCCCTGGTTGATCAGGAGTTTAAGACTGCTGAGGAGTTTAATGCTTTCATGGGAGTGCCCCTTCCTTATAAAGACCCACCGGCCTCTGAGAATGAGAAGCGATTTGCTGCCCTTCTGAAGGGAGAAGACTAGTTTTGCCCCATGAGTTGAAATAGGACTTAGGTTTTCTGCACTTCATTATATATTACCCTTCAGAAGGGTATTTTTGTATTTTGTATTTATATTAATGAAAATAATTTCCCAATTTTTGTGGCATTTTATTCTTGTTACTTCGGTTTAGCTATTGATTAGCCCGAGATAAACATTTTTTAACTTAACACTTATGAAAATTTTCATTTTAGTATGGGGTCTTCGGGCATCTGGCCCCTGAGACTTGTTTATGTCCTCTGGTTAGTTCAAATCAGGTTTGAACTCAACACTTAGGTAAATTTTTTTATTAATATGGAGTCTTCGGGCATCTGGCCCCTGAGACTTGTTTATGTCCTCTAGTTAGTTCAAATCAAGTTTGAACTCAACACTTAGGAAAAGTTTTATATTAATATGGAGTCTTCGGGCATCTGGCCCCTGAGACTTGTTTATGTCCTCTGGTTAATTCAAATCAGGTTTGAACTCAACACTTAGGAAAAGTTTTATATTAATATGGAGTCTTCGGGCATCTAGCCCTTGAGACTCTTAATGTCCTCTAGTTAGTTCAAATCAGGTTTGAACTCAACACTTAGGAAAAGTTTTATATTAATATGGCATCTTCACAAGGTATCATTACTCATATAGAATGTGATTTTTTATTCAAAAACTTGGAAAACATATAGCAGAGGTGCCGAACATTAGGCACATATGATTTATTATAATCAACAGAAGTGTCATGTGCAAGACACAGTTTTATTTTACTATTTAATGGAAAACTATCTAAGGATAATACATCTTCAAACGGTAAGCGTTCTGAGAGTTGGGCTCGACGCGGCCTGTCTCGTTCTTCCGTACCCGATAGGCACCGCGACTGATGACCTCAATTATTGTATAAGGTCCTTCCCATGTCTCCTGTAACTTGCCAATAATCCCAATTTTTCTTCTGAGCACCATATCGTCTACTTGAAACTCTCTTCTTTTGACCTTCTGATTAAACTAAACCCTGACTTGTTGCTGGTAGGCAACCAGCCTTATCCCGATAACTTATCTTCTTTCTTCTAGTAGTTCTAAATCATGGGCCAGGTGCTGATTGTTTGGACCTTCTTCCCAGGCCTGACTTCTTAGCATAGGCACCTTCAATTCGGTCGGGATAATGACTTCGATCCCGAAGGCCATGGCAAAAGGGGTCTCTCCTATTGGTTATCTTGGAGTGGTCCGATAAGATCATAAGACCTCGGGTAAATTTTCTAACCAAGCTCCTTTTGCTTATTCGAGATTTTTTCTAAGTGTATCGAAAATGATTCTGTTTGTCTTTTCGGTATGTCCATTTCCCTATGGGTAGCCAATGGAAGAAGTGTTCTGATTGATCCCATGCTTTGCCAGAAGCGCTTGAACTTTCCTGTTATCCAGGTTGGTGTCATTATCTATCATTATAGTTCGGGGTAGACCAAATCTACAAATGATGTGACTACAGATGAACTTTATAACATGGCTACTTTTGATAGTTAAGTATGCCTCGGCTTCCACCCATTTGGTAAAGTAATCCGTAGCTAGAAGGACATGTGTAGTAGATCGTATGGCTTGTGGGAGAGGACCCACAATATCCATTCCCCATCGGGAAAATGGGTGAGGGATAATTGTTGGATTTAATAGTTCCGGAGGTGGATGAATGGCATCACCATAAAATTGACAATTTTTATAGTGTCGGGCGTATACCTCAGTGTCCCTTAACATATAAGGCCAGAAGTACCCCTGGGTGAGGACTTTCTAGGCTAACTACCTTCCCCCATAATGATTGCCACACGATCCAACATGTATCTCTTCCATGACTGTAGAAGCTTCGGAGGGTGTGAGACATCTTAAATATGGCCCAGAGAATGACTTGTGGTAAAGTTGGCCGTTGTATATAGCGTATCTTGCGGCTTTCATTCTTATCTTCCGGGCCTCTGGTTTTGACTCAGGTAACGCACCCGTCCTCAAATAGTCTGTTATGGGGTCTATCCTGCTTGGCTCCCATGGAATGACCATCACGTCCTCGAAGGGCTCCAAGCTTGATCGGATGATGAAGTCCACTGGTGTCGCTCGAGTCATACTTTCTCCTGCTGCGGATGCCTGATTAGCCAAATGATCTACCATGACATTGTTCCCTCTGGGGATCTATTCAAAGGTTAACTGCTGGAATTCCTCGGCCTCTTTTAGTAACAAATTCTTGTATACTTCCATTTTAGGCTCTCGGGTTTCATACTCTCCATTCAACTGTCGTATGACCAATTGGGAATCATTTCGTATTTCTGCTTTCTGTACTTGCAGGCTTCGGGCCAATCAAATTCCTGCTAGAAGGGCCTCGTACTCGACTTCGTTGTTGGAGGCTGAAAACTCCAATCGAACGAACTGCTGAATTTTAGTTCTGTCGGGTGTTATGAGCTTTATACCGATCCCTACTCCGTTGATATTTGATGATCCGTCCACGAATACTACCCATAAGCCCGGTTCATTTTCTTCTAGAGAGTCTACAATTTCTGTTTCTAATAGAAAGTCAGCTACCGCTTGTCCTTTGATGGAAGTTCGGGGGATATAGGTTATGTCATAAATTCCCAGTTCTATTGCCCATTTGGATACTCTCCTTGACAATTCGGATTTTGCCATTATGGATCTGATCGGGGTTGAAGTTGGTACCATGATCGGATGTGCTTCAAAGTAATGTCGAAGACGTCATTTTGCATTGATCAGTGATAGTTCCAGCTTTTTATGTTTGGAATAACGGGTTTCTGTATCAGCAAAGGCTTTGCTGGTGTAGAAGACCGACATCTGGTACCCTTTTCCCTCCTTGACCAGAGCAACGCTGGTAGATGTTGCAGATATGGCTAGATATAAGTGTAATGGCTCATCTGCTTTCGGGGTTGCCAGTGAGAGGTTTTGTCATGTAGCTCTTGAGCTTTTTCAGAGCTTCTAATTGCTCCGGCCCCTAGACCTCTCCTTTTGTTGCCTTTATAAAATGAAAAAATGGCCAGCACTGATCAGTTAAGCGAGAGATGAAATGGCTGAGGGTTGTTACTTTCCCGATTAGTACTTGGATCTCCTTCCGGGACTTCGGCTCTCCTAATTCCATGAGAGCTCTGACTTGTGTTAGGCTCACCTGTATTCCCGTCGGATAACTATGTGTCCTAAAAACTGGCCTGAGGACACTCTGAATGAACATTTGGATGGGTTGAGCTTCATCTTGTACTTTCTAAGGGTGTCAAACACCTGTTGTAGATCAGTTAGGTGGTCACTTTTCGCCTTGATTTTGACCACCGTGTCATCAATGTAGGCTTCTATGGTAGATCCCATCATACCCTGGAAAACTTTGCTAAACAACCTTTGAAAGGTTGCACCTGCATTTTTTAATCTGAAAGGCATAACTGTATAACTATATGTACCTGATTCAGTGATGAATGCAGTCTTTTCCTCATCATCTGGGTTCATTTGTATCTGGTCATACCCAGAGTACGCGTCTAGAAAACTCAAGCGCTCGAATCCTGCTGTGGCATCTACCATCTGATCGATCTTTGGTAAGGGGAAACAATCCTTCGGGCATGCTCTGTTCAGATCAGTGAAGTCCACGCACACCCTCCATTTCCCGTTCTTCTTCTGAACCACAACCATGTTTTCCAGCCAAGAAGGATATTCCACCTCTTTAATGAATCCAACTTGGAGAAGTCAATCAACCTCTTCAACTATAATCTGGTTTCAGTGGGCCGCCATGCGTCTCTGTTTTTGCCTGACAGGTTTCGTATCGGGGTCCACGTTGAGGGAATGTTGGGCCACTGAAGGATTGATGTCGGGCATATCCATATGGCCCCAAGTGAATACGTCAGGATTGGAGCGTAGGAGGGCCTCCAATTCTTCTTTTTCTTGTGTATTGAGGCCAGAGCCAATGTATGTCGTCCTTTCAGGGTGGTTGGGGCAAATTTGAACTTCTAGCAATGGTTCAGCTGCTATAGATGACCCCGAACCTTTGTCCTATAATTGTTATTGATTATTGGGTACTGCCTTGGATCGTGAATCTCGTTCCAGTTATGTCCTCTTCCTTAGACCTTTCAAGGTGACGACGTAATATTCTTTGGTCGCCACCTGATCTCCCCTGATGTCAATCACATCAATTCCGTTTGGATCGATGCATCGCATGACTTGATGCAAGGTGGAAGGAACTCCGTGCATCCAATGTATCCAACCCCTGCCCATGAGGAGATTATATGAGGGTTTGACATCTACCACCACAAAAGTTTCTCTGAACGTGCGTTTTGCTGTTGTTACTGGCAGTTGGATCTCTCCCACTGGTTTCACTCTTCTGCCATAGAATCCGGCTATCAGGCTTCTGGAAGGGACTATCTCCTGGGGGTTAATCTCTAGCTTCTCAAAAGCCCACTTGGTGATTATGTTGGCGTTGTTTCCTAGGTTGATCATTACTCTCTTGATCAAGTAGTTTGAGACCATAAGGGAGATCACCAAGGGATCGTCATGTGGTGATTGAATGTTCCGCATATCTGCATAAGAGAAATTTATTCGTGCATCCTCTTTCAGACATTGAAACTCGCTAATTTCCCCAACCCTTCGCAATCTCTAGGCTTGACATATCTGGGATCTACGAGCTTCCTCCACTTTGATCGGCTTGGCCCTTCGTGAACCATGTGAATGACTTTTACGGGCTGACCCGTTGTCCCCTTAATGAGCGTATGTGATGCTTGATCTAATCGGGTACCCTCCTTGGCAACGTATTCGATCAATTCTCCTTTTGTTATCATGGCTTCTACTTATTTCCTGAGGCTTCTGCACTCGTTGACATGGTGTCCATACTCGCCATGGAAGGCACAGTGCCTTGACATGTCCCTCTGTTCCATTGGTTGTCTGAGAGGTGGTGGTGACCGGAAGATCCCTTTACCCTTAGTCTCCTGATACAGTTTAGCCAGACTGACCTTTAATGGAGTGATCTTGTCTTCGAACCTTTGGCATTTCTCTAGGACTAGGGAGGGTGCAGGAGGAGCGCCTGGCCGCTTCTGATCTGGTGCCCGATCTTTAACTTTAGGTTCGGATGTTCTTGCCTCTATGCTTGTAAAGGCTGCCCTTCTTTGGCATATGTCCAGTTCTTCTTCTATCCGGAGATGCCCTTGTGCCCTGGAATTGAGTTCCCTGATGTCTGCTGGTGGTCTCTTGACCAAAGACTGGTGGAACTTGGTTCCAGGAATCAAGGCCATCCTGAAGGCCTCGACGACTAAGTGTTGATCACAATTGTCAATCGAGGATCTCGACATTGAATCGCGAGACAAAGCTTTTCAGGGATTCACCTTTTTTCTGGATTATGGTAAATAGACTGGAGATGGTCTTTTTTTGTCTTTTATTACCGAAGTACTGGGTAATGAACAACTCACAGAGTCTGAGCCAACTTCCAATAGATCGGGGTGGTTGTTTCCTAAACCATATCAGGGCTGCTTCGGTCAGGCTGGTGGGAAAGACTTTGCAAAGTAAGGCTTCATTTTCGTTGTAGGCATTCATTTTCGTATGGACATGGTAGATGTGTTCTGTCGGATCTTTTGTGCCGTCAAACAGGGTAAACTTCAGTAGCCTGAACCTCTCCGGGTAGGGCACGCTGGTGATCACTAGTGTGAATGGTGTTTGCACTGCGTCGATGGATGCCTCAGAGGCTAGGTCATTGGGGGTCTGAATCTTCAGATCCTTAAGCACCTCCCTTTGGAATCTGATAATAATTTACTCCATTTTTCTCATGGTCAGAGTTTCCTCGGGATTGTGCATCCTGAGCACCTATAGGGATTACTCTGCGTGTTCCTCCCGATCGTTGTTGGACTTTGCGTGGTGGTTGTCCCTTTCCGATTGGTGGCCCGCAGATCGCTCCTGCTGGTTGGATTGTTCACCATTCTGGGCTTCTCAAGGGTTTTGCAACAGGGCCAATTTTGCCACCAACTCGGCGTTCTGCCTTTCTAACTCGGTAGTCCTTTCCTCCAAGGCCCGCCTGATCGGATCTTCGGTTTGTGAAGGTTGGCCTCCGTTCGGAGGTAACTCAGATTATTGCGACCGGGTGATAACCGCCATGGATGATGTCAATCTAAGCTCCTAGTAGATAATGGGAAACTGTTGAAAAAGATTTCAAGGACTGCTTCCCATAGACGGCTCCAATTGTGTAGATGCATAAAAATACACAACGAATTAGGTTAAAAAATTGAGATCCTTTTATTCATCCTTTGGCCATGTATTTATACATAATTTGGTAGATGGGTCAAGTTTATCTACCCAAATTTATCAATCCCTTAAATCATAGGATTTGATAAACTCTTTTCTTTCTTGGACTCTATCTTCCATTATTGGGACAAATCCCTAACTTATGGATCACTCATTTTCTAAAGACTTCTATGGGCCAGGCTCATCATTCCTTGCCTATAGCCCATCAGTCCTAGCATATGGCCCATCTTTATTTTCTAAAGACTTCTATGGGCCATGCCCATCAGTCCTTGCCTATAACCCATCAGTCCTCGCATATGGCCCATCTTTATTGGGCCATATATTTTTTGGTTATTACAATTATAAACTATTATATTATGTATTATATAATACATAATTCTTACCTATATAAAGACAAGAGTAAAGTGCAACAAACCCCCCTGAACTATCTCAGTTTTGCAACTAACCCCCTAAACTAAAAATCACCCCCCTAAACTATGAATTTGGTGCAATAAGCCCCCATTTCCTTGTAAAAGACTATCCTACCCTTTTAATAAAAAAATTCATTCTTCTAATTATACCACTATATTTTTTATGTTTTGATATTTTAATTTTATCATTCACCTTAATCGTATTCGCGTTAAGTATATTCTCAAAAATAATAATATAAAAGTTCATAGGAGGTAATTATTGAATTTTTAAATAATAAACTTGATATTAAATTTTTGTTCGATTTAATGTATAAAACTTCTCACCCTAAATTTAAAATTTTTAAATGATAAAATAAAAACCTTTTTTTTCCTAAGATATAAAAATTACTTGAATAACAAAAAAAAATTAAATCGTGATATATATAAATAGACCCTTTTAAAAAAAAATTCATACTTCTAATTATGCCAATATATATTTTTTGATCTTTTGAGTTGTTAATTCTACCGGTTTTTTCGTTTCCGGTTCCGGCCGCAATCGGTTTTTTCGGTTTTAAAAAAAATATAATAATAACTCCAAATATCAAAAAATAATATAATGATAAACTAAATTAAAGAAAGTATTTCAAAATTTTAATTATTACAAACCTAAAGTTAATTATAACTTATAATTTTAAATATAATATAAATATATATATAAAGCTAAGAATATAACACTAATAAAAATAAAAAAAGTATATATAAAAAACTGGTTCGCTTCTGGTTCCATTCAGTTCCAGAGGGGTAAGAACGAAACCGAACCTAATATTTTGGTTCTTTAATTTTTGGAACCTTTCGGTTCCGGTTCAGTTCTGTTCAGTTCCGGCCGGTTCCGGTTTGGTTCTTGAACACCCCTAATTCTTCCATTCACTTTAATTGTATTCGCATTAAGTATATTCTCAAAAATAATAATAAACTGTATAAGTTGTAATTATTAATTTTTAAAATTTTGTTTGATTTTATGTATAAAAATTCTCACCCTAAATTTAAAATTTTTCATGGAGGATATATTATCAAATTTGTATAAATTATCCCATAATATATGTTAATAAGAAAAATGCATAAATATTGAATTCAATAAAAAGGGCATTATGGTCATTTTTTAAATAATTTGGGCAACTTGCAACTTCATGTCATAGTTAAGGGGTTTTTTGGGAGAAAGAGTATAGTTCAGGGGGTTTATTGCACTTAACTCTAAAGACAAATTATTTTATAAGTGAGTCTCATAATGGATTAAGCCCAATTGTACTTAAGTATTAGTAAACCCTATTTCATTTCTTCTTCTTTAGAATCCATGGTGTGTGTATATATATATGAATAATGAATTTACATTATAACTAAATCTAAACTATATTATATAAACAAATTAAAAGACTTTTGTAAGAAAGCTCTCAAGCATGAAAATGGGTAAAGAATGTTAAAACTAACAGATGAAAACTTTTTTTTTAGCATTTCTTGTGTTGTATTTTTCAGCTTTAAATTACATTTCCATTCATAACTAGAGATGAGAACTTGAAATTTGTCCCACATTGATAGTTTAGGAATAAGAGTTATATGAGTAAGCTTATAAATAAAGCTTTCTTTTGGCATTTGAAAAGTGTGAGTTGTATTGTTCTCCTTAAACAACTTGTGTGGTTACTTTAATAGTTTGTCCCACATTGCTTGTTTAGTAAAAGTTAGGGATGTGTTATGCCTATAAATATATTCTTTCTTTTAGAAGGAGTGGAAGTGTTTGAGTAGTTTCTATAAATTAGTGTCAAGTATTAATGGCATGAATTAAAATTAAATTTGTCAAAAAAATTTAATAAGTCACTTTTATAGTTGCTTGTCGAGTCAAGAGTCATACGGCTTGCCGAGTAGCTTGTCGAGCCGCTCGAGCTCGATCAAGCTTTGATCGAGCCGAGCTCAAACTCCGTTTTTCATATTTTTATCGAGCTCGAGCTGAGCTCAAACTCTTCTCAAAATTAGCCGATCCGAGCCCAAACACTTCAAAGCTCGGCTCGGCTGGGCTCATTTGCAGCCTTATCTGTGCTTTGCTTAGCTCCAAATCACTACCTTGTATTTTTCAAAAGTTGCAAAATACCCCCCTTGGTTATGTTTTACACGAAAATGTTGACCATTGTACCCCCTTGCCTTGTAATAACCCATTTAGTATTTTTTTTTTCTCTTTTTCAATAATATAATTAAGAATTCAAAACTTCACACACATATATTTATTTATAGGGGTGTTAAAAAACGGTTCGGTTTCTTTAAAATAGGAATCGGAACCGAACCGGAACTAAAATTTCGCTTCCGGTTCCGATTCGTACTATCATTTTTTTAAAAAAAAGTAAAAAACACCAAATATCAAAAGATAATATAATTTTATATATGTCAATATTTTGGTTTGTAGACAGAATGATAAAAAGGGGAGAGAAAGAAACGAGGAGAGCTAAGATTTAGTGAAATCTGTAATTCAATATAATGTTACTTATAATTTAATAAATTTATATATATATATATATTTTTTTAGTAGTTATTCACAAAAAAAAAATTGGCAGCTCTTTTACTTATATTTTTTGTAATTTTATTTTGGTAGTTTTAAGTAACTTTTCACAAATTAATTATTATTTTTTTTCACGAATTAAATATAGAAACATATATAAAATTATATTATCTTTTGATATTTGGTATTTTTTATTTTATTTTTTTAAAAAATGATAATATGAATTGGAACCGGAACCGAAATTTTGGTTCCGGTTCGATTCAGTTTTGTTTCCTATTTTTAAGGAACCGAACCGGTTTTGAGCACCCCTATAAATAAATATGTGTGTGAAGTTTTGAATTATTAATTATATTATTGAAAAAGAGAAAAAGAAAAGTAAAAAAATATTAAAAATGGGTTATTACATGACAATTGGGCAAAATGGTCAATATTTTTGTATAAAACATAACAAAGTGGAGTATTTTGCAACTTTTGAAAAACATAGGATAGTGATTTGGAGCTAAGCAAAACACATGGACTATTTTGTAATTTTTGAAAAGCACAAGATTGTAATTTGGGACAAAAAATAGCACAAGGGAATATTTTGTAACCGAACGAAAGCACATGGGTACACTACAAGAAAACTGCCTTTTAGCTACGAACTATTAGCTACGAAAATACTTTCGTGGCAAATAATGTATTTTTTACTACGGACTTCATTTTCGTAGAAAATAATTTATGTTTAACTACGAAATTTAAATTTCGTAGTTAAATATCTTATAATTACTACGGTTTTATATTTTGTAGGAAATAATTTCACTTTATTTATGAAAAATCAGCGTAGTAAACCTTTTTTGCATTTACTACGGAAGATTTTCGTAGCAAATACTACTATTTCCTACGAAAGTTAATTTCGTAGCATATAAAATATTTTACTACTGAATAAATTTATTGCAAATAATAGTATTTGCTATGAAATGTGACGTTTGTAGTAAATAATAGTTTTTTGCTGCGAACTTAAGTTTCGTAGTAAATAATGTGACGTTCGTATAAATAACAGTTTTTTGCTACGAAAATTTACTTCGTAGAAAATAAATGATTTTACTACGGAAGATTTTCATAGTAAATACTATTATTCACTAATTTTTTTAAGTTTGGGAATTTGCTCTCTAGAATTTGTTTAACATCATTCATTTTGAACATATATGAAATACACGCAGGTTATTAACTGCAACCAATAATTTTCCCTTAAATGTCATTCATTTTTTTTTTTGCAAGAAATTCTTTTTTGGAACAATAGAAGTGCCGTTGTGACAAAACATTTGTAGAAATATGATTATATATATGTATTTTAAAAATTCTGACTATATAATTTTTTATTACAAAATATTAGAAATTAATTTTTTTGTTAATGAATTTTTTACTACGATATTCATTTTCGTAGTAAACAAATTTATTTTAACTACGAAATTTAAATTTCATAGTTAATGATCTTGTAATTACTACGTTTTTATATTTCGTAGGAAATAATTTCGCTTTAAATACGCAAGGAATATCATAGTAAATGTTTTTGTATTTACTACGGAAGTTTTTTTGTAGAAAATACTATTATTTGCGACGAAATTTGATTTTCATAGAAAAAGGGTTTTCAAAATTCAAAACTACTCCATTATTTTAGAACTCCCGCAAATATTACTTTTGGATTCCCTCCTTATTTTTTTATATTAACTACGAAATATTTTCTTAGCAACTAATAATATTTGCTACGAAATTTAATTTTCGTAGTAATAAATAATATTTTTTGCTACGAAATATAATTTTTGTAGTAAATTGTTTTGTAGTATTTGCTACGTCTGATTTTCGTAGTAGAAAGGAATTTCAAAATTCAAATATCACTTTATTAAAATTCACCCAAATAGATACTAAAACACTCCAACACGGACCTAGATCTATCGCCCTCTTTCATGTTTCCTCTGGCTCGCATCAGAGTCTCATCCAGCGGCTCTTCTTCACTTGGCTCAATCACGCACCTCGCTTCTCTTTTCCACGAATTCTCAATCAGGTTGCTTTGTCTCCCATCGATCCTCATTGTATTACCCTTTCTCTCTCTATATATATATATGTATATCTCTGTGTTTATCTTTGTCTCTATCCCATCTTTATCTCTCTCTCTATATATATATATATGTATATCGCAATTTTTCTCAAAATTTTCACAAATTTTGATTCGTTCTCGAGCAAATCAGGCAATAATTCTCCATTTTTTTTTGTAATTTTGATTTATCTACGAGTGTGAGATTTGTGATTTATATGTTGAGATCTAATTTTCACGAAATTGTGGTTAATTTATTTAATTGATCTTTTATTTTTGATTTATTGAAGTGGTAAAGCGCAACATGTAGATTGGAGTAAAATTCAGACTCCTACAGATAAGATTGTCGTTCCTTATGACACATTAGCACCGACACCTGAAGGTAATTGTCTGAATATTTTGTGGTTTTATTTAATTTAATTGTCTGTGCCAAATTTTGGCACATATGGATGTCTTGTATGACTTAATAAATATATTTTCTTGATTCAGTCACTCTCTTTTTTGGGTAGTTTATAGTTTTATTCATCTCCATTTTTTGCAGATCATGCGCAAACCAAAAAGCTGTTGGACAAACTTGTAGTGTTGAAGCTTAATGGAGGACTGGGGACTACTATGGGCTGTACCGGTCCTAAATATATACTGACTGGTCTATTGTATGTTTTATATTGGAATTGGTAATGAAGCTTAATTTGTTCTCCATTTTCTTATCTGAACTTATGTTTGGTTTGGGAGAAATTTACAGAAGGAAAGAGAAAGGAAAATATTCCTGGCAATTATTTTATATGTACACATTCACTTGATGGTGAAAACCTCACTATCATTCTTTGTTTAATCTTTAATTTCAGTTTTTATATGTACGCATTCACTTGAATTTAATTATTTATCTATAATTGAGTCCAGTTGTTTCAATTGTGATTTAATTTTCGATTGTTTTGGAGTTCATTTCTTAGAAGAGGTTGAATTTTTGTGTTCATATATTTGGGGAAAAAGTTTTTGATTATGTAAAATTTTTGTATAAGCCCAAGGGTCTTACAAGCTCAAATGGAAACGGACATTTAAAACATGAAATTATAAAAATTGTGATTATATGAAAAATAATTTTATATAATCATAATTTTTATAATTTTTTTTTTGAAAAATTGTATTCACATTAGCTATGAATAATTTTGTAGTTAATAACGTTATTAACTACGATATTGTTTTAATTATTAGCGACGAAGTATATTCGTAGCAATTATATTTATTAATTACGAAAACATTTCGTAGTAAGTACTATAATTAGCGATGAAATATATTCATAGCAATTATATGAATTAGCTACGAATTATTTTTCATAGCTAGTGCAAGTATTAACGACGGATAAAATTCGTAGTAGTTTTTTTTCTTATTAGCAACGGAAATTAAAGTTCGTAGCCTTATACTATTAGAGACGCAGCATTTTTCAACAAACCGCGCTATGGAATTATTTCGTGGCAAAAAACTTTTAGCTACGAATTTTTGACCTATTAGCTACAAAATGGTCCGTAGTTAAAAACCAATTTTGTTATAGTGGTATTATGCAATTTTGCCAACAAAAAATATAAATTTCAACTACATAGATTTAAAATTGTAAATAAAAATACAGTTTGGCAATGTACTTCATCTGAACTTTATGTGGGCTTTGACATGGACTCTCCGCATACTAAGGGTCTGTTTGGTAGAGCTGTGTTTGTGTTTGTATTTGTGTTGAAATAAATAAAAAACACTTTTTTTATTTTTTTATTTATTCATCCAAAAACATAAGTATGTTTGGTAGGGATGTTTTTTGGGCCGAAATTGAAAAATTAAAAATCAATAATTAATAATATAAATAATAAATAAAATATAATATAATAATAATAATAATAAATGAATACAATAATAATAAATAAATATAATACTAAAAATGGACTAAATAATAAATAATAATAATAAATTAATAAAATAAATAATAAATTACATAAAACATATTTAAAAATATAATAAAAATAATAAATAATAAACAAAATGAAATAAATAATAATAATAAATCAATATAATAATAAATAATAAATAAATATAATAATAAATAATAAGTAAATATAATAACAAATAAATACTTCATAATAATAATAAAAAATGAGTATAATAATAATAAATTAATATTAAATTAATAAAATATATTTTTAAATAAAATGAATTAAATAATTAAATAATGTAAATGCAGAAAAGTTACACAATAGAAATCGGGATAAAAAAATTGGACCTCTTCTCATTAATCAAAGTCCTCTATTTATACACAATTGTGATAAATGGGTCAAGCCCATGTACCCAGGTTTATCAATCCCTCAAATCAAGGGATTTGATAAACTCTACCTTTTTTTGGACTCTTTATTCTATAATTGGATTACTTCTTGCCTTGTGGACCACACTTTAGCTTCTAGAATTTTCTGTGGGCCCATTGTTGTTTTCGGCCTGCTTGTTTTCAGCCCATTCGTCTTCCGGCCCATCGGTCTTTGGCCCATCCGTCATCGGCCCATCAGTCCGGTGGCCCATCTATAATTGGGCCAAATATTTCAACCATTACATAGGCCCCTAAGGTTATGGGTTTTTGTAAAAAGCCCATGACCGAAAAATTTCAAACAATACTAGATATATATATATACATTCATGCACTTTTTAGGGAAAATGAGGTTTGGTGAGTTGTCAACCAATTATGAGCATTTATTGGTATTTTGAAATGTGCGGCCACCATTCCCTTGATTGTCGCACCATGACGGCTCATCGTGGGTTGCGCGACCTTCGGGCTTCGTGCAACCCTTTGGCCTCCTTCTCCCCCTCTATAAAATCCACACTTCTCCATTTCATTTCTCATTTCACACTTTGCAATTTTCTGCTCTAGTCTCTTTCTTCCTTAGCTTTTCATCCCTGGGTTTTATTTTCTTGTTCTTGCCGCAATCCTTCCCGTCGATCGTTCCGGATTTACTTAATAGGACAGAACCCTGCTGCTACCCGATGCTCCTGTGACTCTCCGTTCGCCAACCGAGTAAGTTGACCGGTCATTTCTTCTCATTTCTTTTAATTTTCATCTTTGCCCCCTTCTGTCTCTTCTTCCTTTCTTTATAATTATGTCTGACAGTGACGACACCAGGTCAGTAGGGGAAGTCGTTTTATCTTCTACCTCAGGCACCGATCCCACTAGCAGTGACAGTCCTCAGCCCACTCCTAAAAGAACCAAAAAGACCACTCCTCAAAGTACTGACCTTCCGGGTTCCTCAACGACCGATCCTGCGAAATCCAAGCCTTCTGAACCATTCGTAGTGGCCCCACTTAAGAGGACCCGACCTGAAGTGGACGTTAAACACCTTCGGGCTGAGACCCAAGTTCCCAAAGACGTTGATGTGTCCCCTTACCCTGGCTACCAAGATTTTACCCAGAGCCAGGGGCTAGCCCCCGGTAGCATTCTGCTATCGGCATCTCATCTTAGGGTTCTAAGGTTCCCTCTTCACCCCTTTTTTCACTACGTGTTTTTCATGCTAGGGTTGTACCCTCTCCAACTAAACCCGAACAGCTTTAGGATCATATCCATGCTCCTGTTGTATAACAGGGATATGGACCTGAACTTAGGTCTAGCCGACCTCCTCCTTTGTTATTTTTTCCAAAAAGCCAGAGCGAGTAGGGGTAGGTACAACCTTTTCCCCTTTCAAGGCCGCAACATATGTACCGATACCGAAAAATCGGACAAGGGATGGAAATAACGAATGGTAGTAGTGAGTGGCAATTGGTCATACCCTTTTTCTCGTATATTCCCGATCCCCAATAAGTTCGGTCCCATTCGTCTGCCTGTCTACCGTCCCCTTCATAAGGCTTCCTGCCTCTGTGACCACTGTGACCTTCATCGGGGGGACTATGCCTTCAAATTTCTAGGTTATGAAGGCAAGGACCTTCCCCTTACCTTTATAAAACACCGGATAGGCCTCTTGAAAACCCATGTCTGGGGCAAAACCCGATCGGCTACTGACCTGCTGACCTTGGACAATCTTGAGTCGATCTCTAACTTGGACGTTGGTGTTGACAGGATGGACTTGCCTGACAAACCTATGTCCGCCAGAATCCCTCAAGTTCCTGAAGGGATTACCCTTGTTGATGTTGTGCCATTATCAACAGCACCGCCTTCGACTTTGGTACCTCCACCTGCTCAGAGCCCGGCGGCGCCACTATCACAGAACCCATCGGTTCCACCTCCGCCTCCTATTAATGCTCCGACTGTGAGGACCCGATCCAGTACAACTGGTGGAGTGGGTACTAAAAGGGTCAGGACACAAGCTGAAAATGCTTCTTCAAGCAAAGCTCATGCTGCCCCTGAATCATCCCAAGCTCTGACTCCTTGGGAGCCTAAGTTTCTGCTGCCAGATGGGACTCCAGTCTGTGCTGATCAAATCACCCTTAATCATCCGGAAGCTCTTCGGGCTATGGCCAAAAGGATCTGGACACCAGCTGATAGGGTGGCTCAGACTAAAATTACCAGAACTGATCTGGCTAAGAGGACTTCAATAATGGTTATGGAGGTAAAAGACTTTGTTTAACCTTTGTGTTCTTTATTTCGTTTGTTTGATCGCTATTTGTGTAATAATCCAATCTTTACTGTGTAGCTTTTCTACGGCGTTCAGGCCTACAACAGTCTCCTTGAGACTAATGTCAAAGAAATGGCCGGTATGAAGGCCCAAATAAAATAGAATGAGATCCATCGGGTTTCTCTGGTTAAGGAGGCAGAAGGTCTCCGCCGGACCGTTTCTGAACAGAAGACTCTTCTGGAAACCGGTGAAGCGGAAAGACAAACCCTGACTGCCGAAAAACTGGTTCTGGCTGCCGAGCTGGAAAAAACGAGGGAGGCTGCCAGGAAGATGGCAGCTGAAAAAGCTGAGTCTGATAGACTCTCGGCAGAATCAGAGAGGCTTCTGTCCCTTGAGCGGGAAAAGGTGGAAGTGTGCCGTCTGGGAGGGCTTGACATGTTCAAAAGATACAGTGTCACCTGCGACATCCAAGCGGTCAGGGCCTGACGGTGGAGGCATGAAATGGAGCATATCCCTCTGGAATCCCGGGAATTCAAGACCGCAGAGGAATTCGATGCCCATATGGGAGTACCCTTTCCTTATGAAAACCCTCCTGCCTCTGAGAACGAGAAGCGCTTCTCCGCCATCCTGAAGGGGGAAGAATATCATCCTCCCGAACAGTAGCTAGGGCAATTTCATACGTTTTCTTGTAATTATTTGTCTTTTGTGTTGGTTTTTAGCATTTTGTACTTAGCTTTTATGAAACAATTGATCCTTCGGACATCTGGCCCCTGAGGCTATTTTTTTTTTTATTTTTTTTTTTTCATTTTGAATTCAAACACTTAGGAAATTTTAATGAATCACAAAGCCTTCGGGCACTGGGCCCCTGAGGCTTGATTTCATCCTCTGGTTAGTTCAAATCAGGTTTGAACTCAAACACTTAGGAAAATTTTAATAAACATGAAGCCTTCGGGCATTTGGCCCCTGAGGCTTGATTTCATCATCTGGTTAGTTCAAATCAGGTTTGAACTCAAACACTTAGGAAAATTTTTAATAAACATGAAGCCTTCGGGCATTTGGCCCCTGAGGCTTGATTTCATCCTCTGGTTAGTTCAAATCAGGTTTGAACTCAAACACTTAGGAAAATTTTTAATAAACATGAAGCCTTGTATAAAAATAGAATCTATCTTTATTGGGATGAACTTAAAAATCATGAAGCAGAGGTGCTGGTATCGGGCACAGATGCTTCGTAACAAGGGTGCCATAGTAAGACATAGTTTTATTTTTCAACAAGAAAAGTAACTATCTAAGGATAATACCTCTTTAACCGATAAGCATTCTGAGAGTTGGACTCGAGGCGACCCGTTTCGTTCTTCCGAACCCGATAAGCACCTCGTCCGATGACCTCAACCACTGTGTAAGGTCCTTCCCATGTCTCTCGTAACTTGCCTACAATCCCAATCTTCCGTCTGAGCACCATATCGCCCACTTGGAACTCTCTTCTTTTGACTTTCTGATTGAATCGTGCCCTGACTTGCTGCTGATAGGCAGCTAGTCTTATCCCGGCGGCTTCCCTCCTCTCTTCCAGGAGGTCCAGATCATGAGCTAGGTGCTGATTGTTTGGACCTTCTTCCCATGCTTGACTCCTTAAAGTAGGTACCTTTAGCTCGGTCGGGATAACTGCTTCGGCCCCATAAGCCATGGCGAAAGGGGTTTCTCTAGTTGGTTGTATTGGAGTTGTCCAATAGGACCACAACACCTCAGGCGATTTCTCTAACCATGCCCCTTTTGCGTCTTCAAGTTTTTTCCTCAGTGTGTCAAAAATGGTTATATTCGTCCTTTCGGCTTGCCCATTTCCCTGTGGGTAGCCGACGGAAGAAGTGTTCTGATTGATCCCATGCTTTGCTAAGAATGCTTAAACCCTTCTGTTGTCCAGGTTGGTGCCATTATCCATCATTATGGTTTGGGGTAGGCCGAATCTACAGATGATGTGGCTCCAGATAAATTTTATAACATGGTTGCCTGTTATGGTGGGATATGCCTCCGCTTCCACCCATTTGGTAAAATAATCGGTAGCCAGGAGAACATGCGTGGTACATCGTATTGCCTGAGGGAGAGGACCCACAATGTCCATACCCCATCGGGCAAAGGGGTGAGGAACAATAGTTGGGTTTAAGAACTCCGGCATTGGATGAATGGCATCTCCATGAAACTGACATTTTTTGCAGTGTCTGACATAAATTTCAGCGTCTCTTGCCAGGTAGGGCTAGAAGTACCCCTGGGTGAGGACTTTATGAGCTAGGGACCTTCCTCCAGAGTGATTGCCACAAGCTCCTGCATGAATCTCCTCCATGACTGCCGATGCCTCTGATGGGGTGAGACATCTTAAGTATGGTCCGGAAAAAGACTTTCGGTATAGTTGGCCGTTGTATAGGGCATATCTGGCTGCCTTCATTCTTATCTTCCGGGCCTCGGATTTTGATTCAGGCAATGTACCAAATCTCAGATAATCTATTATCGGATCCATCCAACTTGGTTCCCATGGGATAACCATTACTTCTTCAGGGGGTTCCAAGCTGGATCAGACGACGAAGTCTATTGGTACAGTGCGGGTCATACTTTCTCCTGAGGCGGAGGCTTGGTTAGCCAGATGATCTGCTACAGAGTTATTTCCTATGCGAATCTGTTCAAAGTTTATCTGCTGGAACTCTTCAGCCTCCCTTAGAACCAGATTCTTGTATGTTTCCATCTTCGGCTCTCGAGTTTCATACTCCCCATTTAACTGTCGCACGACTTGCTGGGAGTCACTTCATACTTCTGCTCTTTGAACTTGAAGACTTCGGGCTAACCGAATTCCTGCAAGGATGGCTTCATACTCTGCTTCGTTGTTAGAAGCTGGAAATTCCAGTCTAACAAATTATTGGATTTTAGTACCATCCGGTGTTACGAGTACTACTCTGATCCCTGCTCCGTTGATGTTGGATGATCCGTCTACGAACACGAACCATAATCCAGGCTCAACTTCTTCTGTACAGTCAGTAGTTTCTGTTTCTAGTAGGAAGTCAGCTACTGCCTGTCCTTTGATGGTCGTTCGGGGGACATAGGTTATGTCAAAAATCCCTAGTTCAATTGCCCATTTTGAGACTCTCCCCGATAACTCAGGCTTCGCTATTATGGATCTTATTGGAGTTACAGTAGGAACTATGATGGGGTGCGCTTCAAAATAGTGTCGAAGACGTCGCTTAGCATTGATCAGTGATAGTACCAGCTTCTCCTGCTTTGAATAACGGGTTTCTGCATCAGCAAGGGATTTACTGGTGTAGAAGACTGGTGTCTGATACCCTTTGCCCTCCTTGACCAGAGCGGCGCTGGTAGATGTTGATGAAATGGCAAGATACAGGTGCAATGGCTCATCGGCTTCAGGGGTTGTCAGAATCGGGGGCTTTGCCATGTAACTTTTGAGTTTGTTCAGGGCCTCCGCTTGTTCTGGCCCCCAGACTTCTCCTTGTGCCGCTTTTATTGCGTGAAAGAACAGCCTGCACCGATCGGTTAATCGAGAGATGGAACGGCTGAGGGCCAATATTCTTCTGGTTAGTACCTGGATCTCCTTCCGGGACTTTGGCTCAGCTGTCTCTACGAGAGCTTTGACTTGCGCAGGGCTAGCTTGTATTCCCATCCGATCAACTATGTGCCCCAAAAACTGGCCCGAGGATACTCCGAAAGAACATTTGGCCGGGTTGAGCTTCATATTGTACTTCCGGAGGGTGTCGAACACCTGCTGCAGATCGGTTAGATGGTCTCCTTTCACCTTGCTTTTGACCACTGTGTCATCGATGTAGGCTTCGATGGTGGATCCCATCATCCCTTGGAACACCCTTCTAACCAACCTCTGATAGGTAGCACCTGCATTCTTTAGTCCGAAAGGCATAACTGTATTACAAAATGTACCTGATTCAGTGATGAAGGCAGTCTTTTCCTGGTCCTCCGGATCCATTCGGATCTGGTTATAGCCAGAGTATGCATCCAGGAAGCTCAGGCGATCGAATCATGCGGTGGCATCTACCATCTGATCGATCTTCGGTAAAGGGAAACAGTCTTTCGGGCATGCTTTATTCAGATCAGTGAAGTCAACACATACCCTCCACTTGCCGTTTTTCTTTAGGACCACCACCACGTTCGCCAACCAGGAAGGATACTTGACCTCTTTTATGAACCCTGCTTGCAGAAGTCGATCAACCTCTTCAGCTATGATCTGGTTTCGATGGGCTCCCATTCGTCTCTGTTTCTGTTTAATGGGCCTTGCGCTGGGATCCACATTGAGAGAATGCAGGGCTATTGATGGATCAATACCGGTCATGTCCATATGGCTCCACGCAAAGATGTCGGCATTGGATCGGAGAAGGGATTCCATTTCCTCTTTTTTCCGTGGACTGAGGCCTGAACCAACATAGGTAAACCTTTCAGGGCGATCGGGACAAATTTGAACTTCCAGTAGTGGTTCGACTGTTACTGGTGACCCCGAACCGCACTCCTGTAATTGTTATTTGGCATTAGGTGTTGTCTTGGAATGTGACCTCTGTTCCGGTTCCATTTTTCTTTTTAGACTTTTCATAGTGACTGCGTAACACTCCTTTGCTGCTATCTGATCGCCCCTGATATCGATTACGTCAATTCCGTTCGGGTCAATACACCGCATGACCTGATGCATGGTAGAAGGGATTCCGTGCATACGATGGATCCATCCCCTTCCCATGAGGAAATTATAGGAAGGTTTTACATCTACTACCACAAAAGTCTCTCGGAGTGTGCGCCTTGTTGCCGTTACTGGTAATTGTATTTCCCCCATTAGTTCCACCCTTTTGCCATCGAATCCTGCTATCGGGCTTCTGGAAGGGACTATTTCTTGAGGGCTGATTTCCAATTTCTCAAAGGCCCACTTGGTGATAATGTTGGCACTGCTTCCTGGATCGACCATTACCCTCTTGATCAGGCAGTTGGAGACCATGAGGGAGATAACCAGGGGGTCGTCATGAGGTGTCTGAATAATCCGCATATCTGCAGAGGTGAAAGTAATCCGGGCATCCTCTTTCGGGCTTCGGAATTCTGTGACCTCCCCAACCCTTCGTAACTTTTGGGCTTGCCGCATCTCTGATCTACAGGCTTCTTCCGCTTCTGACCGACTGGGCCCTCTATGGACCATGTGAATGACCCGCACGGGTTGTCCCATAGCTCCCTTGGTAGGGGCATGCGTCGCTTGATCTGGTCGGGCTCCTTCCTTGGCAACATACTCGGTTAGTTCTCCTTTTGCAATCATGACTTCCACTTGTCTTCTGAGGCTTCTGCACTCGTTAGCGTGGTGCCCGTATTCTCCATGGAAGGCGCAGTGCCTTGACATATCCCTTTGGTCCATCGACTGTCTGATGGGAGGTGGTGACCGGTAGATTCCTTTGCCCTTTGTTTCCTGGTACAGCTTTGCCAAGGTCACTTTTAAGGGGGTGACCTTTTCCTCAAACCTTGGTCGTTTCTCTGGGGCTGGGGAAGGAGCTGGAGGTGCGCTCGGTCTTTTCCGGTCTGGTGCCCGATCCTTTACCCTGGAAGGCACGGATGCTCTGGCTTCTACTGTTGCAAAGGCAGTCCTTCTTTGTCGTATGGCCAACTCCTCTTCTATTCGGAGGTGCCCCTGTGCCCTCGAGTTGAGCTCTCCAATATCGGCTGGTGGCCTCTTGACTAGGGACTGGTGGAACTTGGTTCCAGGGATCAGGGTCATTCTGAAGGCTTCGACGGCTGAATGTTGATCGCAATTGTCAATTAAAGACATCTCCACATTGAACCGTGAGACAAAACTTTTCAGGGATTCGCCATTCTCTTGGATCATGGTGAACAGACTGGAGATAGTCTTCTTCTACCTTTTATTGCCGAAGTATTGTGCAATAAATAACTCGCAGAGTCTGAGCCAGCTACCGATCGATCGGGGCGGTTGCTTTCTGAACCATAGGAGGGCTGCATCGGTCAGGCTGGTGGGGAAAACTTTGCAGAGTAAGGCCTCGTTCTCGTTGTAAACATTCATCTTGGTATGAACGTGATAGATGTGTTCGGTTGGATCTTTTGTACCATCGAACAGGGTGAACTTCGGTAATCTGAACCTTTCTGGATAGGGCACGCTGGTGATCGAGACGGTGAATGGTGTCTGAACGGCGTCTATGGATGCCTCGGATGCCAGATCGATTGGGGTCTGTACCTTCAGATCCCTAAGTACGTCTCGCTGAAATCTTTACATGATTTCCTCCAGTTTTTTCATGGTCAGGACCTCCTCAGGGTTGCGTGCCCCAAGAACCTGTAGGGATGACTCTGCCTGTTCTTCACGATCGTTGTAGGCCCTAGCGGTTAGGTCATCTTTGTCTGTCTGGCGGCCTACGGATTGTTCGCGTTGGCCGGACTGCTCGTCATCATGGACCTCCTGTAGGTTCTGCAGTTGAGCCAATTTTGCTGCCAGTTCAGCGTTCTGCCTTTCTAATTCGGCAGTCCTCTCCTCAAGGGCTCTTCTGATCGGATCTTCTGGTTGTTGGCCTCCGTTTGGAGGCAAATCGGTATGTTGTGATTGTGTGATCGCCATTGATGGTACGAATCTTAGCTTTTTTGTAGAGGGTGGGAAGCTTATTGAAAAAGATTTCAATAATAGGGAAACTTCCCACAGACGGCGCCAATTGTGTAAATGCAGAAAAGTTACACAATAGAAATCGGGATAAAAAAATTGGACCTCTTCTCATTAATCAAAGTCCTCTATTTATACACAATTGTGATAAATGGGTCAAGCCCATGTACCCAGGTTTATCAATCCCTCAATTCAAGGGATTTGATAAACTTTACCCTTTTTTGGGACTCTTTATTCTATAATTGGATTACTCCTTGCCTTGTGGACCACACTTTAGCTTCTAGAATTTTCCGTGGGCCCATTGTTGTTTTCGGCCTGCTTGTTTTCAGCTCATTCGTCTTCCGGCCCATCGGTCTTTGGCCCATCCGTCATCGGCCCATCAGTCCGGTGGCCCATCTATAATTGGGCCAAATATTTCAACCATTACAAATAATAATAAATAAATAAATAGAATATATTTATAAATTAATAAATAATAATTTAATAATATAAATAATAAAATATATTATAAAGTGAAGAAATAATAAAGAAAGAAAAATAATAATACATAAATAAATATTATAATAAATAATAAATAAATATTGTTGCTCCAGGAGTTAAAAACACCAAATTTCGGTTTTTTCATTTTGTACTAAAAGGGGCATGTGTTTATTTAATGTAGTTTGAAAACATAAACATAAAAAATCCAACCAAACATGTGTTTTAAACTAAAACCCACAAACAAAAACAAAAACAGGTCAACCAAACAGACCCTAAGTTGACTCGCAAAGTCACTGTTAAGAGGGCTTAAAAACTGCACATTCTCTGTTTCAACAAGCTATGGTTCGTATCTTTGCTCCTATACTACCATCAACCTTAGTGCTTGTTTGGCTAATGGAATTGAGTGGAAATTTTGGGTTTGGTTTGAAAAAATGGCACCAAACCATGTTTGGTAAATGGAGTGGAAATTTGGTACCAACACTGTAGCAACTCCATGGAGCCAACTTTGTGAAGGAATTTTGGAAAATTTGGAACCATCTTTTTTGATGGTTCATGGTTTTGGTTTTGGTACCAACACTGTAGCAAATTCATTTTTGATATTAATAAATTTCAAAAAATTAAATATTTTGAAAAATTAAATATTTATGAAAAATTAAATATTTCGAAAAATTAAATATATTAATATATTATAATATTAATATATTAAAATATATTAATATTAATATATTTTTAATATTAATATGTATTAATATTTTGTAATAAATAAAATGTGAAACCCATATATTAATATATTAATATTATAATATTAAAATATATTAATATATTAATATTCAGGATTTCAACCCATACCAACTCTACCAAACATGGTTTGGTTTTTCAGCATCACTTTTTCTCACACCAAAACCATCTGCACCAAACATGGTTTAGAACCAAAATAAAACCACACCAACTCCAACCAACCCAACTCCAACCAAACCAACTCCACACCGTCTACCAAACAAGCACTTAGTCTATATTGATGACATTCTGCTTTTCTCCCCTGACTTTGAGACCCATTGCACTCTTCTTAGCACCTTCCATGATATTGTCCAGAAATTTGGAATCATGTTATTAGAAAAGAAAATGCTTTTGGCCCATCATGAAATTGAGTTTCTAGTCCTGAAGATTTCTCAGGGATAGTATGCTCTCCAACTTCACATTGTTACCCAACTCCATCAATTCCCTGATGTTCATCTCTCTGTTAAGCAAGTTCAATAGTTTATTGGTATTGTGAATTACATGTCCGAATTCATTCATAATCTTGTTCAATACCGAAAACCTCTTTCTGAACTTCTTAAGAAAAACCCTCCATCCTGGACATCTCAGTGTACAACTGTTGTTGCTTACCTCAAATCCTTGTCTCAGTCTCTTCCTTCTCTGAAAATTCCTTCTGATGGAAAAGGAGTCCTCCAAACTGATGCATCTGACCTTTATTGGGGTGTTGTTCTCCTTAAAGAACATCCTAATAAATCCAGGAAGATTTGTGATTACAAAAGTGGTTCTTTCTCCTCTGCAGAAACTCATTATCATTCTACTTACAAAGAAATTTTGGCTATCAAACGTAGTATTAAAAAATTTAAATTCCACCTAATAGATTATCATTATCTGATTATATTTGAACGATAAGGAGGATATCGTTATCCTCTTTTATAGATGGGAAGGAGAGACCAGACATGTTGGGTTTTGAGAAATTTTGGAGGGAATGGTTGAGACTTGAGAAAGTCCAAACCACACATATATATAGAAGCAGGAGATAAGGTTATCAAATTAATATTTCACCTATTTTAAAGCCAATATATATAAGTTCTCTCATCTCATGCCTATATATAATAGTCCACTACCAAAATAATACCACAGTTACCAAAAAAAATAAAATTTTGACTTGATTTCCATATTATATGGGTTATTCTCGGATGGGGTCAACATTGAGGATCTCCACGAGAAAAAGTGGAGGAAAATCGTCCAATATTTGATATTATTATTATTATCTTTTCTTTTTCCTCATTATTTATGCATGAAAGCAAGTGAGAACCATCTTTAATAAAATAAGCATCTAGTGTTTTCTTTTTCTTTTTTGATTTTTATGTAAAGCGGTATTATTGCAAAATACATTATCTTATTATCGATTTCTATTAGATGGAAAAACTTTGAACACTGGGAATGAAAATAACGAGCTTCGCTCAATCTGCCCATTTAATTTTATACTCGCTTCAATGATTAAATCTTTTGGGTAGTTTTCTAGTTTTAAGATATGTTCCCATTTCAACAATCAATGACTAAAGAAACACACACCAAATCTAACATAATGAATTTATTGAAATTGAAGGCATTTGCCTTTGAGAATTATTTAGAAAATGTTGCTCATTGCAGACATAGTTGGCAGAGTTACACTCAACAAGCTTACAATTTCGATTCGAAAATTAAACATTCAAATACACCAACAAGAAACACCCAACAACTAGTACAACCCTACACTCACACACATCATAATTAGCACAACAAAACCATTAAATAAATCAACCAGTGCCACCAAGAACACCCTTGAGCTTCTTCACTTGAGCATCATCAAGAAAAGTGACAGCCTCAACCAGCATAGAAGGCAAATCGTTAGCAAACAATGCAAAGTCAGTGATTTGGAGCCCCGGGTCCGGATCGCTGAAGCTGACAAATCCAAGAGCTGTAGACCCTCCTGCATTGATTTGAAAGTGAAGCAACCCCTTAGGGAACACCATAATGTCACCCTTTTCAAGAGTCTTCAAGTACACTTTGTTGTCAGAAGAAGAGATCAACCCTGCACAAATTTTCCCTTGGAGGACCAACAATAGCTCATTTCCACTAGGGTGTGTGTGGATTGGAATCACACCCCCCGGGGCTAGGTCTAGCCGCGCGATGGAAAGACCTAGCCCATTCAAGCCAGGGAACTGGGCTACAAATGCAGGGGTCACTGCAGCTTTGATGATGTTGGTAGTGTTGCCTGCCAAGGCTAGGCCCGAAAAGACGAAATCGTCCGGGACTACTTTGGCCTGCTTCTTGCAGGGGAAGCCTGCTGGTCCAGTGGGCAGTGACTTGTCTGCAATGCAGAAGTCAAGTGCTGAAGTGAGAGGGGAGGTGGAAATTAGGAGGGAAAAGATGAAGAGGATTGGGAGATACATTTTGGCAATGTGTATGTACGAGATAATGTGTGTTTTGTGATTTAGTACTTCAGGCTTGATGTATATGGTATTGTGGGATTTATATAGAATGTTGTAGCATGGGGGTGTTATGTACCAATGGTGTGGCTTCTTAAAGATGTGGTCATGCAAGAGTTCACGTGCTTGTTCATGGTAATTCAATGCATGGGAAAAAAACAGATTATGGACTGGCATGCATGTGATTGTACAATCTTTTTGCATAAAATAACAACAAGGCTCTTTTTGTTTGGAAATGGATAACATAAAGCATATTCTATCAAGTGTATATATTCATCTAGGAGAGAATTCATATATTTCAGCCCTTCTTTGTCATACTAAAAATACTATTCTTTGACAAACTATAGTGTGTTATCAACATAATCATTATATATATATATATATATAGGGTGGTTGTTCACAAACTTTAGTGTGTTATCTATTTCTTATATACATATAGGCTGTTCATACATCTGTGATTATGAAATTTATGTAGCTAAATTCCAAGCAAAAAACATATTCATAGTGATGATGAACCCTAGCTATAATCAGTGCCATCCACGGGTTATATTATGTATTTGATATGTATTAAGAAATAAAAATTCATTTATTTACCCAAAAAAAAAAAAAAATTAATTGTGAAGATAAAAATTGCATTGGTGGCAAATGTAAAATCTGAGCACTAGTGGCAAATGTAACCATCAATCTGATCAAATCAAGAGCATTAATTGAAGATGCTAGACAAAAATTGCATGAAGAAAACAGCTAATTCTGAATAGAGTGATGGGGCTCTGCAAAGTCAAGGTGACTATGAAATTGCCTAACTTGGAATATAAAAGAAACAAATTATACATCTATAAAAGCCAATGTAGAAATAAGACTCTCATACTATATAATTATACATGTTGGACATTTTAATGTAGCCTAGCTATTTAATGCTAAATCATTTTTTTTTTCCAATAAACTTAATTGAAAAGTTAAAGTATGGATCAAGTGGCAAAAGAATTTAAATTATGAGAATTAATGTGGTCCATGAGCACATGTGAATGGCATATATGAAAAGGCACAAGAAGACATTCTTTTTAAGGCTAGAGTCTGCAAGTCACTTGTCACTATATGGTGTACCAAGACCTAAAATGTGTGGATCTTAGGAATGCCCTATCTTATAAGGTGTTTGGAAGTGACGAAATTTTTTGTTTCCCCAACTGTAAGATTCTTCTATAATCCAGCTTTTTCATTGGATTGAACCTTTAGATTTTCTATCCCAATATGCATGATTGAAGAAAATGTAGAAACCTAATTTAATATGCTAAGGAAAAAATAAATTGTGAATCCTCTAAAGATAGTAGAAAGATTTTTGGCCTGCTTGGTCTGTATTTTTGAAAATTGTTATCGAGAATTCAAATAACAGAAAACAATTTTTTAAGAACAATAAAAATGAGTTCTCTGAAAACATGCATTTTTATAGTTGAGTTTTCTGAAAACTGTTTTCAGGAAACTAAACCAAACAGATTTTTGAACAGTTTTATGATTTTCAGTTTTTAATTTTCAGAAAATTATTTTCATAAATACAAACCAAAATATATTTGTGATTTTAGATTTTTGAACTTTTAATATATTGTTGTAGCATAGGAAAATGTTGCCAAATACATAACGAGCATTAGACATTTTCCATGTCTTTTGGAGACAAATTATATGGATGTCATTATAGTAACATGAAAATGATTATCATGCATCATAATCACCTAATCATGCATGACACTTCATTTTCAATTTTTTTTTTTGTATAATACCTTTAAGGGAGCCTTCGTACATACAATGAGGCCCTCAATGGATCAAGACAAACCGAGTTGTTCATCAACAACTTAGATTTTACACTTTTGAAATTGGGTTCGATTTCATTCGTTAAGTGAATGAGTCAAACTTTGAGTATGATCTTAAGTAATATTAAATGTTTGTATTCATCTTGTAGCGTTCTGTAATCGCGTTTGTGCTTGTGAAAAATATATCTATATCTATATATATATATATATATATATATATATGCTTACAAACATAGGCTTTTCAAGACTATAAAATAGAATTGTTAAGTAGATGAGATTAACATGTAAGCTTGGTAAACAAACTAATTTGAAATATTTATTGGTAACTATATGGATTCTCAAACTCAATCTGAGAATGAACATTAGATTAAATTCGGTTAACTTTATTAAACAAGTTGAAATCTTAAGTCCGAACTCAGTTTTTTGAACTCACCAACCAAGAAGCCGAGCTCGAACAGTTCAAATTCGTGCCATATTTGCATTCATAAAGGTAGTCAGAATCCCGATTATACGATTCTGCTACGATTCTATACGATTTTGTACGATTTTACTACGATTTTACGGTTTAGCCCATCATATGAAATGCCCAAAAACTTTATGATTTAGTCAAATATCTCAATATATGGCCGAAATTTATGAAAAAATATTTTAAGGGCCAATGTATTATAAAATTTTGAAAATTCTAATATGATTTAGACTTTTAAATTAAATATTTGATTATTAATATTTTTTGAAAAAAATTAATATGAATTGGTAGAATCTTACGATTCCACTTACGATTCTATGATTTCAATTCTACGGACCCAAAAAAAATTCTACCTAAAATCCCAATTTTAACTGCCTTATTTCATAAGCCTTTGAACTCTTATGGGCCCTAAGTAAGACTATGGGGAACTTGTTTAGTCCTAAAAAAACCATATGAGCTCCACAAACCCAAGTCCAGATAACAATGATGATGATGTCAAAACATCCTTGGCCCATTTAAAATCTTGAGATTTCTTTCAAGTTTCAAGTGATTAATATGAGAAAAGTTTGGAACCCCAGATAATAAAACTGTCATTTAAAATCTTATTGCATTCACATGTGCAATAAGAATGTATTTTTGTTTTCAAAGGGTATCATTTATTTTTGAAGATCAAGACAATTATGAAAAATTTCATGTTTGTCCCGTCTAATGAACCGGAATGCGAAGTGTGAAAGAAATTCACTAAATTTACTATTAATGAGTGATTTTCATGACTCCGGGTTCAACAACCCCGCAAGGCATTAAAATAAAAGATATTTTATTTTATCATATTTTTAGAGAATTTAAATATTAAAGTCATGAGTTAAAGCTTTTGAATTTTTTATGATTATTTAGTACCGGAAAAAGTGGAACCATACTTGGAGTCATGGTTGTTAAAATTGTGATCTTATTGGTAAAATCTTATGGTTCTATATAATTTTGCATGATTTTACAATTTTACTGTCATCTGTTTTAGAAATTTTTTGGCTTAAATAATTATTGTAGTGTTGGGTCCTCCATATAAAAGGCCAAAATTTTTAATAAAATAGTCCAGTATCCTAATATATGGTCCAAACATACGAGAAAACAATTAAAAGTACAAAATCTTAATGTTTTTATTATTATTTTATATTTTGAGTATATTTTTATTGTATTATAAATATATTAGTTTTTAAAAAAATTAAATAGAATAATATATTAATAATTAAGTCAAATTTTACAATTCTACTATCAACGAACAATCTTACTTAAACTCCCGATTTTAATAACCTTACTTGGATTTGGTGAGGCACTAATAGAAAGACTTGGTATATATGCTTTGGATGAGAAACGTGTACGGGTACATAATGGGCCATCCATTTGCCACCAAGGCTCAACTCCCGGGCCTTGGGCTTGGAATGGCGGGCTGTGAGCAATGAGCATGGAATAATTTGAATGGAAAGGGTTACATTTTTTTTTTTTTTTTTTAATTCCTTTTTAGTAAAGTAATAAAATCCATTCCGATAATTAAATGTTCTGTTGCATCAAAGTTTTATAGAAAAATTTTAATTTTTTTTTCTATTTTCAGTAAGTTTAAAGATTTATGGATTACGTTTTAAATTCCCATTAATTTTAATTTTGTAAAATTTACTTTTGCTTTATATTGTGTTTATATATCCAGGTATAAATATATATTACGGGCTTCCAACCCAGGCCACGTGCCAAGAAGAGAAGCAATTAAGTCAGTAAAAATCTCACTATGTCATCACTCATAGATAAATCTGGTTAATAATTTTGTATTTGTCATATTAATTAAGCTATGCCCCAAACATGAGACGATGAATTTAAATAAATAATTGTAATAGTTACTAATTGGCTTGTCTGTACGTTAATTTACCTATACTGGTGAAAAGGTTATGTGCAATAGGCGTAATGGAAAAATCTAATTAAAAAAGCTATTATACACAAAATTTAATAAAAAATATTAAGGGGTTATAGTTTTTTATTTTTTTTCGGAAAGTAAGGGGTTATAGTTATATATTTTGAAGTGGTAAGAGCTAGAATTGAACTAATCCAAATATAGAGTTGACTAATAAATTAACTCACTTCTTATGCTAAAACTTTAAAATATTATTTGGAAAAAAATAATGATTAAAGGCAAAGATACATACAAAAAAATATATTACAATTTCAATCTAATATAAGGAAAATCCTTTATTATTAAAAAATGGTAAAATATTAAACTTAAGATGTTAAAAATAAAAAAGGGAAGGTAACAGAAAAATATATATAAAAGGTTATAACTCCTTATACATTTTTCTTAATCGTAACATAATTATTCTACTTAATGAGACCTTTTTAATGAAATTAAACAAATATTTATATTTAAAAATTGTAAAAGATGTATAAAAAGAATCAACATCCTTGCACTTATGAAAGTTCATTGGTGCCTTCAAATTCTAATGGGTAATAGAAATTAATATAGAATTTAGTAATATTGAAATTATTAATGACTTTTGTTATACCATTTATATATTAATGAATAATTAAGAGTGAATATTAGAATAATTAATAATTGAAGGAATAAAAATAAATTAAAAATATCTTTAGATTTTATAATACTATAGATATAGATATGGATACAGATAACAGTATAATTTAAGAAATACTATAGTAAACTACTAATAAGCAAAGAGTGTACCAGTAATTAAATAGGAATCTAAGAAATATATCAGGAAATTAGTAATACTAAATAATAATCAAGGAGTGGGCCAGCAATTAAATTGAATAATTACATAAATTGTTCTTATAATATAAATCTTATCCTAAATAACTCAATTTCCATTAAAGAATTTCCTTCCTCGATTTTATTTCTCTTGATTTCTCATGATATTAATGCTTCAACGCATGTTCAAAGAAGATGGAGACATGAAATTAATGTCTAATTATTAATTTTATCCATATAGTAAATCTTTTAATGTGTAATTAGTGATTTTGTCCCTATAATATATCTTAAGACAATCTAAAGGCTATATAAATAGTCATCTGATTCATTCTTCACGGCATTATTCCTCTAGAACTGAGATTCATTCTTCACAGCATTATTCGTCGGGAACTGAAATTCATTCTTCAGATCATTATTCCTCTAGAACTGAGGTATAATCACTTCAATAGTATTTTGGGTTTGTTCATTTCAACTTTTTTCTTGTTTATATTGTTTTTTTTTTCCTAACCTTGAGCCATTTTTAAACTACTTATTGATTGATTGGTTGGAATTAATCTTGTTCTAACACTTAAAGTTAGAATTATTACAAACTAGTTGTTATCCTTATAGTGATTTGCTTTATGACTACAGTGTAGAATATCAAAAGCTATTTTTCTACTTTCCAATATTAATTTAAAATAAAAATATGAATTAATTATGATTAATTTCATTTACACCTCTTGAACTTTGTAAATACTTCAACCAGACCCCTCTAGATTTGCATAAATTTAGTCAAACTCCTTATTTTTACCAATACACATCATTTGCACCCCTTGACCATGAATGATTGTTGACTTTTGATGAATTATCTAAATTACTTTTACCCAAACAATCTTCGTTGCACCCCTAGAACCCTTTTGCACCCTTTTTATTTCTTCTTTTTCTTACTAAAATTTTGTAAAAGAAATACTTTACTTTTGTAATTATATCACTAAATCTAATAATTATTTTGTAATAAAATTATATAACATATCTAAATTATTTCACGTGCAAAATAATATTTTAATTAATAATTTTTTTTTTAATTTTTGTGTAATTAGTTTTCATTTATTTTATGGTTAAGTTAATTTTAGTCATGAATGTGTTAGAAAAAAAATAGCAATACTAAGATAAATTCTGAATCTGTAAATATTTTTAGAAAAGAAACTCTAATACATATTTTTAAAATTTAAAACTCTACTATATATTTTTTAATTTTTGAAATAAATAAATATTTTATGATTTATATATTTATTTATTGAAATTATTATTATTGGTAGAATTTATTTTTGCCCGTAATAAACTTGTAATAAATTTATGCAACTTTTCATTATTTCATTTTGTGGGTGATTGATTATCCCAAAAAAAGTGAAAAAAAAATGATAAGTTAAAGTAGAGAAATGACACCAATTTGTTTTTTATAGGTAAATACACACTCACACACAATGTATCCTAGCAGACACGAACCTCTCACCTCTTCATTTGGGATGTGAGATTATATCATTGTAACACTTGTGCGCCGGTAATAACGCCAAATTAACAAACAAAAAAAGTCATCTTTTAGCAATGGAACAAAATTTCTTCTAATTAGAAGGCCCTAATTCCAACTTATCTTTATTCTATCTAGGGCTGCTCATAAAATTAAAAAAATTGAAAAACTGAACCGAATTGAACCGGTTTTCTTTTTTCTTGTTTTTTTGAATTATTTTGATAATGATTAAACAAGTTAGTGGACATTAGATATCAGTTAGTGGTTTGTCTGCTGTTATTACAATGATAAAATCTAAATACATTTAATTATTTTCGAATGTTATATTTTAGGAGTGTTCTGCATTGAATTTGCTTGTTTATTTAAGTACCAATGCTAAGGTGGGAGCATTTTTATATTCAATTCCATTATTCTTTTGAATATCAGTATTATTAAAGCAAATTCAAAAGAAATTCATAAAACAACCTTTAAAGACTAGTAGTTGAACCAAGCACAGTACACCTGAGCCATAGAGTTCCTGAAATTCATTTTCAAAAGTGGAGAGAGAATCTTAGGAGAGGTATTGCTTTATTGAAATACTCTATATAATCACTAAAAAAAATTATATTATGTTAAAATACTCAATATAATATAATTCATAATTATACTATATTTTTGACGTTTTTCATTTTAAAAAATTGGAACCGAACCGAAACCGAACCCAAAAAAATGGTTTGGTTCGGTTCGATTTCTTGCATAAACGGTTTAATTTCGATTCTCATTTTAAAAAAATCAAATATATTAGTTTGGTTTCGATTTCGATTTCGATCGAAACTGAACCGAATCGTGTGCACCCTAATTCTATCAAATCAAACGTGTATATATTGATGAGGCTTCATTACACTAATTGTGATCTTGTGTTTTATGTTGCAGATTGAAACATTGTTGGAGACTAAAATATGTTTAGAAACACGATTTTTTCAGTAGTGAAGTGATGACCTCTTTTTGGTTGTCCATTATACTCTCCATTATGGTATATATTCATAATAGCCAAATTGTATATGCGGATTATGATATTGACATAGGAATTTGCTACGGTTTGAATGGGGACAACCTACCTTCTCCTTCTGATGTGGTTCAACTCTACCATAAATATAAGATTCCCAGGATAAGACTCTTTGAACCCAATCCTCAAGTACTTGAAGCCCTAAGAGGCAGCCAACTTGTTGTCATACTAGGGACCCGAAATGAGGACATACCGAAGAGAGCGTCGAGCCAAGCAGCTGCCGATGCATGGTTCGACACAAATGTGGCGCCATATCTCCCTGATGTCTTATTCTCGTACATATCAGTTGGTAATGAGGTCATCCCTGGCCCTTTTGCGAGTTCCGTTGCAGCAGCCATGCAAAATCTCCGAAATACCGCGGATGCCCGCAACCAGCCCGGTCTCCGGGTGACAACGGTGGTGTCCTCAGCTGCACTGGGAAGCTCGTTCCCGCCATCGTCGGGTGCTTTCTCGGCCGATGCACGCGATTCGCTTGTTCCCGTTCTGCAGTTTTTATCGTAACAATCATGGCCACTGTTCATCAATGTGTACCCTTACTTTGCGTACATATCCGACCCAGCTAGCATACAGTTGCCCTATGCATTATTCACAGCAACAGAGCCAATGGCTCGTGATGGACCTCTGAGTTACTTTAGCCTGTATGATGCCATCATCGACGCATGGTATTCCGCCATGGAGAGAGAGGGTTTCGGTAATGTGGGATTGCTGGTGTCCGAGAGCGGTTGGCCTTCTGCTGGGAATGGTAATTTTACCACTCCAGAAATTGCCGGGACGTATAATAGGAACTTCCTTCCATGCGTGAATAGTGGTGGGACGCCAAAAAGGCCTAATGAGCACGTTGAAGGATATATCTTCGCCATGTTTGATGAAAATCTTAAACAACCTCCGGGCACTGAGAACCATTTGGGACTTTTTAGCCCCAGCGGAGTACCTAACTATCAAGTTTTCAACTAGCTAGCTACGTCCCATAAGATGTTAATAACTTCTTTTAGATAAATAGAAGCAATTTTTTGGTGATATTCACTGTAAATTTTTCTCTCGATTATGGTGTGTTGAGTATTGATCACCTACTCACATGTGAGTAGACCTGTAAACGGGTCGGATTCGGATCGGATCGGATCTGTCCTGATCCGATCCGAACCCGATAAGCTTATATCCGATCCGATCCGACCCGATAACCCGATGGATTTTTATTTTATTGATCCAAATCCGAATTTATTAATTTTCGGATATCCGATCCGATAACCCGATCCGATTAAGTAAAAAAAAAATACAAAAAATTATTAATTTTTTATTTTATTTTTATGTTATTTTTTAAGAATATTAAACACTAAATTATATATTTTACAATCAATGCTTATAATACATGACTATAAAAACATAAAAATGAAAAAACAAAAAAAAAAATTTAAATATAATTAAGTATATCATTTAATATTTACATATTAATAACATAATATATATGTGTATATATAAAATTAATCGGATCGGGTTATTATCGGATTGGATTAGGAAAATCCAAATCCAATTTGTTAAGGAATCGGATTATCGGATTCGGATCGTATTCGGATTATCGGATTTTTTTTTCAATCCAAATCCGGCTAATTGGATCGGATTCGGGTCAAAATCCAATCCATTGACAGGTCTACATGTGAGCAAGAAATTCAAGCAAAATATATACATGGATAATTGGGTGTGCTTGACGTGAATAAAGTTATTACTTTAAAAACACTACAACAAAAATGAATTTTTACGATTACAAGAAGTTGGAATTTTAGTTACCTTTTACGAGATTGATATAAAACTCTCTGTAATAAGTTCATAAATAGAAGTTTTTACGAGAAGCTAATAAGATAATCGTAAAAGTAAATATTTACGAGGAGCTAAAAAAATCGTTAATTTTTTTATTATTAACGAGGTAGTTTTTACTATAACATGAAGTAAAATATCTTGTAAATAATTTGTTGACAATTTTATTGGTGATTAAGTACTTAAAATACCGTGTTCCTTTCGGCTCTAGTGGTTAAGTGTCCCATGGTGGTTTGTGGGTGGCCTAGGTTTGACTCACCGCGCTCCCTAATCTAATGTTTTTTTTTATTTAAACGTTGTAATAGCTAGAAATTACATGGCCCAATATAGATGGGTCGTAGGACTGATGGGCCACAAGACTAATGGGTCGTGGGACTAATGGGCCCATGGAAGTTTCTAGAAAATGAGTGACCCATAAGTCAGGGATTTGTCCGTTTATGGAAAATAGAGTCCAAAAAAGAAAATAGTTTATCAAATCTCATGATTTAAAAGATTGATAAACTTAGGTAAATGAGCTTGACCCATTTACCAAATTATGTATAAATACATGGTTTGTGGATGAATAAAGGGATTCAATTTTTAACCTAATTAGTTGTATATTTTTCTGCATCTACACAATTGGCGTCATCTATGGGAAACATTTTTATTAAAATCTTTCTTTTCAATAGCTTTCCATTCTCTATGAAGAGCTTAGATTTACACCATTCATGGCGGTTATCACCCGTCCACAGCAATCCGAGTTACCTCGGAATGGAGGCCAACCTTCACAAACCGAAGATCCGATGAGGCGAGCCTTGGAAGATAGAACCGCCGAATTGGAGAGGCAGAACGCCGAGTTGGTGGCCAAACTGGCCCTGTTGCAAAACCCTCGAGAAACCCCGAATGACGAACAATCCAACCAGCAGGAGCGGTCCGTAGGCCACCAATCAGAAAGGGACAACCACTACGCAAAGTCCAACAACGATTGGGAGGAACACGCAGAATCATCCCTGCAAGTGCTCGGGATGCACAATCCCGAGGAGACTCTGACCATGAAAAAATTAGAGGAGATTATGATCAGATTCCAAAGGGAGGTGCTTAAGGATCTGAAGATTTAGCCTCCGAGGCATCCATCGACGCCGTAAAGACTCCATTCACCCTGGCGATCACCAACGTGCCCTACCGGGAAAGGTTCAGGCTGCCAAAATTTACCTTGTTCGACGACACAAAAGATCCGACGGAACACATCTACCACGTCCATACCAAAATGAATGTCTACAATAAGAATGAAGCCTTACTCTGCAAAGTCTTTCCCACCAGCCTGACCGAAGCAGCCCTACCATGGTTCAGGAAGCAACCACCCCCATCCATTGGAAGCTGGCTCAGACTCTGTGAGTTGTTCATTGCCCAGTACTTTGGTAATAAAAGACAAAAAAAAAAACCATCTCCAGTCTATTTACCATGATCCAAGAAAAGGTGAATCCCTGAAAAGTTTTGTCTCGAGGTTCAATGTGGAGATGTCCTCAATTGACAATTGCGATCAGCACTCAGCCGTTGAGGCTTTCAGAATGGCCTTGATCCCTGGATCCAAGTTCCATCAGTCTTTGATCAAGAGGCCACCAACAAACATCGGGGAACTCAATTCTAGGGCATAAGGGCACCTCCGGATAGAAGAAGATCTAGCCATACGCCAGAGAAGGACAACCTTTACGAGCGTAAAGGCAAAAATGTCCGAACCTTCCAGATCAAATGATCGGGTACCATATCGGAAACGATCGGGCACTCAACCTGCTCCTTCCCCAGTCCCAGAGAAACGCCATAGATTCGAAGACAAGATCACTCCATTAAAAGTTAGTCTGGCCAAACTCTATCAGGAGACTAAGGATAAAGAACAAACGTATTATTTTATCCGAGGAAAATTTAATTTTTTACGAACTATGTTATTTTCCGTAAAAAATTAAATTCTTTTATGAGGCCTCCATAAAGGAGAGGGCTATGTTACCCGTGAAAAACTTTTTATGACCTGTTTGACCTCTTGTAAATAGTTTTTTTTCTTGTAGTGAAAAAAAATGTAACAATCACTTTCAATAATTATTGTGACTGGTATGTATGAATTATCTTGTTTACGAGTATGCAAGAGAACATTTTCCTTTATGTACATTTAAGAGTAATGGCGAGTTATCATAATATAATGAATTATCGATTGTTGGCCTTTAACAAAAAAATCAACATAAGATACAAACTCTTGATATCTAATACATCATAATGTCAGCTGTGCTCTGATTTGTCTACGTAGAACAGAACAGAAAAGAAAGCGCATTCTTTGTTGAGTCATGAACTTGTTTCCAATAACCAACCAAAAAATTGGAAGCATGGTCACCCATATTTTTACTCAAACCACCCAAATCTCCCATTTTGTCCTTAAGAGAATGCATGTGTTAAACAAGAACTGTCTTAGGTATGGTCGGACTCAGGGTCAGCCCTAAGATTGCTAAAAAAAATTGAGATCCTATGCGAGACTAAAATCTAAGATTCTTCATACAAATTTTTTCTTTTCCCTTAATCTTTATTTCAGTAGTTTTATATTTTTGTTTTGTGCAATTAGAATTTAAATTATCCAAAAATTAAAAACCCACAAACAAATAGTCATAAAAATAGTGATATCTATCACTATTTTTGGAAAAAGAAAAAATATATATATCAGACCATTTACAAGTTCATTCAAATCAAGAAAAAAATAATAATAAATGGTCCGATATTTTAATTAAAAAATTTTCTACACCAATAAATAAAAATATCCCTACCATATATTGATTCTAAAAATTTCAAAATTGGTTTGGTTTTAATTAAATTGTTGAAAAATGGACTGAATTTAATTTGGGCATCGAACTGCATCTTATTTGTTTAAAACATGTATTGGTATTAGATTGGTGTTGGAAAATATTTAAATTAAGTTTTGGGTCAATACTACAAGAATTTGTTTTTAAGAAAATTGAGGCTCCCTTGACCCTGAGGCCCTAGGTGATCACCTTGGTTGCCTATAATCAGGATTGGGTCTGGTCGGACTTGCCTATATATGTCGTGATCGTGAAATATAGTAGTCGCGTGAATAAGGGTCATTGAAGGGTGAGATAATAATGATCCGGTATCTAAGAGTTGAACAAGAATTACAAAAAATAGGAATAGTTACACTAACCTACATTGTCGTTGATCAAAATGCAATAATTAAAAAATGTAGAAACTCAAATGCTCACTTTTATAATTTAGGGAAATTTAATGCAAGTTGGTGATAATTCAATGAATTTTTTTCGCAATTTTGCCATGTTTTATTCTTGTTTTTCCTGTTATCACATTTTATAGGGAAGAATAAATAAATTACAACAGAGTTATTTCATCAAAGTTGGTCAACAGTGTGCGTTGGAAAGAAAACTTTAGGAGAGTCATTGGACAAATAATTAAATATTGTATTGCAATAAAAAAAATAATAAAAAAAGAGTTATGCCCCAAATAAACAAACAATGAGATTACACTCTACGTACAATAAATAGTAGAAAATTTTAAGAAATACATTAGGAACCTACTAAATAATAAGCAACTAATGGACCAGCAATAAAGTCAGTAAAAATCTTACCACGTCATAACTTATGGGTAAATCTGGCATCTATGAGTTTAATCTTTGCCATATTATATATGCCCAAACAAGAGACAATGAATTTAAATAAACAATTATATATAATAGCTGCTAATTTGGCTTGTGTGTGTATGTGTATTTAGAATTTACCTATATATATTACACGAATTTAAGAAATATTTAGTAAATTATATATACACGGTATGGATAATTTTTAAATTAATGTGTAGTTACTAATTATATCCACATACTAAATTTTAAAGATTATCTAAAGGTTATAAATAGTCCTCTGAGTACTTGTCCAAAACATTATTTCTCTGGAGCTGAGGTAACATTCAATTCACAATCACTTTGGGTTAGTTCAATTCAAAACTTTTGTTGTTTATATTGCTTTATTTTCCTCTAAAATTGAGTAATTTTTTTAACTGATTATTATTGGTCGGTTGAAATTAATCTTGTTCTAGCACTTTTATAAAACTATTACAAATTAACTGTCAGATCCTTATAGTGATTTGTTTATTTTGCTTCACAAGTACTTTATGAATACACTGTTTATTTTTCTTTACAATCTGAGTATGAAAGAAAAACATGAATTACGGGCATACTTTGACATTCACTATTGTTCCTTTTGAAATTGTGCAGAAATCGAAATTAGTGCAAAGTATGGTCTGTTTGGTTTGTTACCGATGAAACAGTTGTTTGTTTTCTGAAAATTGAAAATTAAAAAATTATATAAAAAATCGTTTGTTTTAGTTTTTAGAAAACTGTTTTTAGAAAATTCAAATTTAAAAAAAATGTTTTCAGAGAACTTTTTTCTATTACTTTCTGAAACCAAATTTCTATTTTCTGAGTTTCCAATAATTATTTTACAGAAGTTACAAATCAAGCATACCCTAAGTTAGGTAGAAATAAAACCAAATTTCCTCTAATTCGAAGACACTAATTCGATATTTGTATTTAAGAGATTAAACAAGAGTCAGTGTAAGGCTCACAACAACCGGTTTGTAAATATTTATAAACTCATAATCCTTTCATTTTTTTTTTTGTTCTGTCTTCTATTTAATAAAATCAAAGATATTTTTATTGATGAGGCATGCTTCATTACACTAATTTTGGCTCCTATGTTCTATGTTGCAGGTTGCTAATTACTTGAAACATTGTTGGAAACAAATATATTTCAAGAAACATGGGTTTGATAAGTAGTAAAGTGTCTTTTTGGCTATATTATATACTCTCCATTGTAGTATATATGCATAGCCAAATATCATCCACAGAAGCAGTTGACATAGGAGTATGCTATGGAATGAATGGGGACAATCTACCTCCTCCTCCTGATGTGGTTCAACTCTACAAAAGATATGGTATTACCAAGCTTAGACTCTTCGATCCCAATCCTCAGGCACTTGAAGCACTACGAGGCAGCCAAATTGCTGTCTCGCTCGGGACCCGAAATGAGGACATAACAAATATATCATCAAGCCAAGCAGCTGCGGATGCATGGTTCGACACCAATGTGGCGCCATATCTCAATGATGTCATATTCTCATACATATCTGTGGGCAATGAGGCCATCCCTGGCCCTTCTGCTAGTTCCATTGCAGCAGCGATGCAAAATCTCCAAAATACCCTCGACGCCCGAAATCTCCCCGGTATCAAGGTGTCAACTGTGGTGTCTTCAGCTGCACTGGGAAGCTCGTACCCGCCTTCATCTGGCGCGTTTGCGGCCGAGGCACGCGATGGACTTGTTGCCATTCTGCAGTTTTTATCGGCACACGGATCGCCACTCATGATCAATGTGTACCCTTACTTTCCCTATGCCTCTGATCCAGTAAACATACAGTTGTCCTATGCGACGTTCACGTCAGCGGTGGCGGTGGTTCAGGACGGACCTCTGAGCTACTTCAACCTGTTTGATGCCATTGTCGACGCGTGGTATTCGGCGATGGAGAGGGAGGGTTTCGGTACTGTGGGAGTGGTGGTGTCCGAGAGCGGTTGGCCTTCTGCTGGGAATGGTGATTTAACAACTCCAGATATTGCCGGGACGTATAATAGGAACTTCATTCAACACGTGACGACTAGTGGCACGCCGAAAAGGCCTAATGACCACATTGAAAGCTATATCTTCGCCATGTTCGATGAAGATCTTAAACAACCCCCGGGCACGGAGAACCATTTTGGACTTTTCAGTCCCGGCGGGATACCTAACTATCCAGTATTCAACTGATTACTACGTACAATCAAATGTTAATATCTTTTAAATAAATAAAAGTTATTTCTGTGGTTTATATATTCACTATGATCTTTGAATGTGGATTATAGTGTGTTTCTCTCTCTATATATAAATATAGTTGGTGTATTATATTATGTCCCCTTGTTGTTTTGAGAAAATAATCAATGGGTATCCAATGCATATATTGTTCGATACATGTACAAGAAGGAAAAGTGTGGAAGAAATATAGGAAAGAAAATAGAATTTCTTTGTTCCTTAGAAATGAGAAAAGTAGAAAGTTTCATCCGCAGAATAAAGGAGGAAAAACAAGTGATTTTATTATAAAAAAATTATAATATTATTATTGTTCAAAATAATATTAAATATAATCACAATACTATATTGGTAACGGTATAGAGTACTTAAATGTTTTTTTTTCTCTCCCACCGAACTAAGTAAATTATTATATATGTTCCTTTTATTATATTCCATTCAATTAACCGAAGAAACACGGAGTATCGTAATATATATAAAAAAAAAAAACTAAATGGGTCCGGTTCAGGTGGGTTTTACAGAAAATTCTAACCGGCTTCGGGTTTTGAATTTTAATACCAACTCGTTTAAGTGTTTACTAAATTTGTCTCATTCGGGTCGGAACCCGGCTAGATTGGATTACATTGTCATCCCTACATAGTGATGTGATGGTTTATAGTATATATGTCTTATAATTTTAATGATTGAAGGTTAACTTGGTAAATTGACAAAATAAAGTACTTTGAATTTTCAAAAGTGGACATTTATTTTAAGACGGAGGGAGTATATGTTTTTGATTTTCTAAATATGTTTTATGTTTAGCCCAAAAGTAATTTAATTACAACTTTAAACATAAATACGTCAAAAAAATTTATTTGGTATTTTTTAAATATTTACTAAAATAATTTTATTATTTATATTACTGTATAAAATAAGACGAATCACACTAAATATACTTTAACCGTGAAAATTCAATGATGTTTGCATATTATAATTGTATATTTTGTTACATAAATTGTTTAACAGGTTGTGTCGAAAATAAATTTTCCGAGACTCATTGGGCAAATTGTTAATATGTATATGAAAAAAAAAAAAATTGTTAATATGTATATGAAAAAAAAAAAAAATAAACAAAAGATACCCAAATTAAGAGTGATATTCAATGCTTGCCTTAAGAGGTATTTTACATGTGCTAAAACCTTAAAAAATAATTGGTAATGTTTTAAAGTTTTAATGGGCCAACATTAATCAAGTTAGGAACAATCTCACAACGTCATAACTCAGTGGTAAATCTGACATCTATGAATTTAGTCTTTGCCATATTAATTAATGGGTAATTTGCATTGACATTCCTAAGGTATTAATTAATTGCAGGTAAATGGTGGTCAACATACTATTTTGCATTGACACATCTTGAAGTTTATAAAGTATTGCAATGACATCCCTTGGAGGTATAAAATGACTTTAGTGCCCTTGATTAATTTAATTTTCATGTGAAATCTCTAAGTTACCCTCATACGGTCATACATAAACCCTACACTTTACCTATTACACCAACCATCATTATCATCACACTCTTATTATTAAAAAATCTACAATAAATAAATAAGATATACAATATATATAATTTTATTTTAAATATAAAAATTTTAAAAAATAAAAAATATTTTAAAAAATATATTTAAAAGTAAATTGTACCACTAAAATTTCATCAATAATAATACTAAGAAAATTACATTATTTAATTACTACTCTTGATTTTCATTATATTACTATATAAATATTTCTCAAAAACATTAAAGGGTTATATTTAATAACCATTATAGGTATTACATATCTAATAAAATATATATAAATTTTTATGTACAAATAGAAAAAAAATTATATATTTATACTATTGCCAATCAATAATTTTAATAAAATTTGATAATATAATGGTAGAATTTCTTAAATATATAATACATATAATGAAATATCTTATTTAGATATGTAATACAAAAGAAAACCTCATTCCATTATGAAATTTGATAATATAATAATAGAATTTCTTAGAAATGTAATACTTACAATGGGTAATGTGTAAAATATTCCATTATATTACTAATTTTCATTTAAATTATTGATTGACAATAGTATAAATAAATAAATATATATATATTTCATACATAAAAAATTATATAAACTTTATTAGATATGTAATACCTATAATGATTTTAGATATAACCCTTTAATATTTTTTGAGAAATATTTATATAGTAATATATTAAAAATTAAGAACAGTAATTAAATAATTGAATTTTCTTAATATTATTATTGATGAAATTTTTTTAGTGGTAGAATTTACCTTTAAATATATATTTCAAAATATTTTTGATGTTTTTTAATTTTTATATTTAAAATAAAATAATATATATTATATATCTTATTAGTATTTATTTGTGGTAGATTTTTTAATAATAAGAGTGTGATGATAAGAGTGGTTGGTGTAATGGATAAAGTGTAGGGTTTAGGCATGAAGGTAACTTAGAGATTTCACATAAAAATTAAATTAATTAAGGACACTAAAATCATTCTATGCTTCTAAAGGGTGTTATTGCAACACTTTACAAATCTCAAAGAGTGTCAATGCAAAATAGTTTATTGACCAATATCTATCTATAATTAACCAATACCCTCAGGAGTGTCAATTCAAATTACCCTTGATTAAACTATGCCCCAAACACGAGACAATAAATTTAAATAAACACTTATATTAGCTGCCATATTTAGAATTTACCTATATTACAGGAATTTAAGAAATACTTTAGTAAACTACTAATAAGCAAGGAGTGGGGCATCAATTAAATTGAATAATCCCATATATTTATCTGATTTTACTATACAATCTTATTTTAGTGGTCTTAAATTATTCACGGACACATATTTTTAAGGAACCAAATTGGTTTTGAACATTCTTAGAAATAAATATATGTATGTAAAGTTTTAAATTATTAATTATATTATTGAAAAAGAGAATAAAAATAAATACAAAATTAAAAATGGATTATTACAAGACAAGGGGGACAAAATGGTCAATGTTTTTGTGTAAAACATATCCAATGAAGGTATTTTGCATTTTTTGAAAAGCAGAGGGTAGTGATTTGGAGCTGACCAAAGTACAAGAAGGATATTTTGCAACTTTTGAAAAGCACATAGTAGTGATTTGGAGCTAAAAAATAGCATAAGGGATATTTTGCAACTTTTGCAACGCACATGGTATTACACTGTACGTACAATAATTAGTAGAAAATTTTAAGAAATACATTAGGAACCTACTAAATAATAAGCAACTAATTGACCAGCAATAAAATCAATAAAAATCTTACCACGTCATAATTTATGGGTAAATCTGTCATCTATGAGTTTAATCTTTGCCATATTATGCCCAAACAAGAGACAATGAATTTAAATATACAATTATATATAATAACTGCTAAATCTGGCATGTATCCATATTGATTAAACTATGCCCCGAAAAAAGAGACAATGAATTTAAATAAACATTTATAATAGCTGCTAAATTGGCGTGTGTGTAGGTGTATTTAGAATTTGCCTATATTACAGGAATTTAAGAAATAATTTAGTAAACTACTAATAAGCAAAGAGTCAGCCAGTGATTAAGTCGTCAGTAAAAATCGATTCAGTAATTACCGTAAATTTGATATTATACCACAGTAAGCTACTAATAAGCAAGTAGTGGGGCAGCAATTAAATTTAATAATTCCATACATTGATCTGATCTGTTTATACAATCTTATCTTAGTGATCTTAAATCCTTCACAGACACATTTGAAATTCTTGTGTAATATACTAATTATATGTACATACTAAATCTTAAAGATTATCTAAAGGCTATATATAGTTGTTTGAGTACTGTCCAAAACATTATTTATTTGGAGCTGTAATAATTAAAATAATACATGATCCAATTAAGATGGGTCACAGGACTGATGGGCCGAAGACGAATGGGCCGAAGAAATAAATAGGCTCATTGGGCAAATTATTAATATGTATATGGAAAAAAAAACAAGAGATACCCAAATTAAGAGTGATATCCAATGTTTACTTAGGTCATATAAGGAGGAATTTTCTAGTCCAGTGAAAATTTTACATGTGTCGTAAAACCTTAAAACATTTTCATAAATTTCAAAAAAATTCCATAATCATTAAATTTAAAAAATAATTGGTAATGATTTAAAGTTTTAATGGGCCAACATTAATCAAGTTAGGAACAATCTCACAACGTCATAACTCAAAAGTAAATCTGACATTTATGAATTTAGTCTTTGCCATATTGATTAAAGGGTAATTTGCATTGACATCCCTTGAGGTATTGGTTAATTACAGGTAAATGACAGTCAATGCCCTATTTTGCATTGATACTCCTTGAGGTTTATAAAGTGTTGCAATGACACTCCTTTGAGACATAAAATAACTTTAGTGCCCTTGATTAATTTAATTTTCATGTAAAATCTCTAAGTTACCCCCATACATAAATATTACACTTTACCCATTACATCAATCACATTTATCATCACACTCTTATTATTAAAAATTCTATAATAAATAAATAAGATATAGAATATATATAATTTTATTTTAAACATAAAAATTTTTAAAAATAAAAAATATTTTGAAAATTATATTTAAAGGTAAATTATACCACTAAAATTTCATCAATAATAATACTAAGAAAATTCCATTATTTAATTATTGCTATTGATTTTCATTATATTACTATATAAATATTTCTCAAAAACATTAAAGGGTTATATTTAATAACCATTATATGTATTACATATCTAATAAAATATATATAAATTTTTATGTACAAATAGAAAAAAATTTATATATATTTTATACTATTGTCAATAATTTTAATAAAATTTGATAATATAATGGTAGAATTTCTTAGATATATAATACCTATAATGAAATATCTTATTTAGATATGTAATAGAAAATAAAATCCCATTTCATTATGAAATTTGATAATATAATGGTAGAATTTCTTAAATATATAATACCTACAATGGGTAATGTGTAAGATATTTTAAATAAGATATTTCATTATATTACCAATTTTCATTTAAATTATTGATTGACAATAGTATAGATATATATATATATATATATCATACATAAAATATTATATTTATTTTATTAGATATGTAATACCTATAATGGTTTTAGATATAACCCTTTAATATTTTTTGAGAAATATTTATATAGTAATATATTAAAAATTAAGAACAGTAATTAAATAATGAAATTTTCTTAATATTATTATTGATAAAACATTTTTAGTGGTAGAATTTACCTTTAAATATATATTTCAAAATATTTTTGATGTTTTTGAATTTTTATATTTAAAATAAAATAATATATATTATATATCTTAATAGTATTTATTTGTTGTAGATTTTTTAATAATAAGAATGTGATAATAAGGGTAGTTGATGTAATGGGTAAAGTGTAGGGTTTAGGCATGGGATAATTTAGAGATTTCATATAAAAATTTAATTAATTAAGAGCACTAAAGTCATTTTATACCTCTAAGGAATGTTATTGCAATATTTTACAAACCTCATGGGATGTCAATCCAAAATAGTCCGTTGACTAACATTTACCTGCAATTGACCAATACCTCAAGAGGTGTCGATGCAAACTACCCTTGATTAAACTATGCCCCAAACACGAGACAATAAATTTAAATAAACACTTATAATAGCTGCCATATTTAGAATTTACCTATATTACAGGAATTTAAGAAATACTTTAGTAAACTACTAATAAGCAAGGAGTGGGGCAGCAATTAAATTGAATAATCGCATACATTTATCTGATCTGACTATACAATCTTATCTTAGCGATCTTAAATCCTTCACAACCATATATTTTTAAGGAACCGAATCGGTTTTGAACACCTTTAGAAATAAGTATATGTGTGTTAAATTTTGAATTTTGAATTATATTATTGAAAAAGAGAAAAATAAATAAATGAAAAACTAAAAATTGATTATTACAAGATAAGAAGGACAAAATGGTCAATATTTTTGTGTAAAACTAAAACATATCCATGGAAGGCATTTTGTAATTTTTGAAAAATAGAGGATAGTGATTTGGAGCTAACCAAAACACAGGGGTATTTTGCAACTTTTAAAAAATATAGGGTAGTAATTTGAAATTAAAAAAAAAAAAAAACACAAAGGAATATTTTCCAACTTCATGGAGTATTACACTGTACGTACAATAATTAGTAGAAAAATTTAAGAAATACATTAGGAACCTACTAAATAATAAGCAACTAATTGACCAGCAATAAAATCAGTAAAAATCTTACCACGTCATAATTTATGGGTAAATCTGTCATCTATGAGTTTAATCTTTGCCATATTATGCCCAAACAAGAGACAATGAATTTAAATCAACAATTATATATAATAACTGCTAAATCTGGCATGTAACCATATTGATTAAACTATGCCCCAAACAAGAGACAATGAATTTGCTTACCCGAAAAAAGAGACAATGAATTTAAATAAACAATTATAATAGCTGCTAAATTGGCGTGTGTATGTGTATTTAGAATTTACCTATATTACAGGAATTTAAGAAATACTTTAGTAAACTACTAATAAGCAAAGAGTGAGCCAGTAAAAATCGATTCAGTAATTACCGTAAATTTGATATTATACTACAGTAATCTACTAATAAGCAAGTAGTGGGGCAGCAATTAAATTTAATAATTCCATACATTGATCTGATCTGATTATACAATCTTATCTTAGTGGTCTTAAATCCTTCACAGACACATGTGAAATTCTTGTGTAATTACTAATTATATGTACATACTAAATCTTAAAGATTATCTTAAGGCTATAAATAGTTGTTTGAGTACTCGTCCAAAACATTATTTCTCTGGAGCTGAGGTAAAAATCAACACAACAGTCACTTTCGGTTAGTTCAATTCAAAACTTTTGTTGTCTATATTGTTTTATTTTACCTAAAGTTGAGTCATTATTTTTAAACTGATTATTGTTGATGGCTTAAATTAATCTTGTTCTTGCACTATTAGAGCTAAAACTATTAAAAACTTCTTGTTATTCTTATTGTGATTTGTTTGTTTTGTTTCACAAGCACTTTATGATTACACTGCTTATTTTTACTTTACATATGAATGTGAAAGAAAAACATGAATTATGAGCATACTCTTATTTGCACTATTGTTTCTTTTGAAATAGTACAGCATTCAAAATTACTGGAAGTTTAAGTTTCCAATTTGCACTAGATAAATAAAAATCCAACTATTTTTTTTTTCTAATTCAAAAACAAAGATCTATACTTGTATTTACACGGTGAGATCATACGTTGCTTAGAGATAATCGATTTATGCATATTTCTGAATTCATAATCCTTTTATGCAGGGGTGGAGGCTCCACCCAAATTTTTAAAAATTCCTTTTAGTACTCTAAAAAGTATATGTTTTATAGATAAAGTTATAAAATTTTCTTTAATAACCCACAAAAAAAAAAAAAAAATATATATATATATATATATATTATAGATATTGCATATGGCGCCTCGCAAATCTTTTTCCGTTTTTATGGTTTTCTCTCCTCTTTTTTCATCAATCAAAGATATTTTCACTACACTAACTGGCCTCTTATATTGCAGGTTGCTAATTCAAACATTGTTGGAATCTAATAAATGTTAAGAAACATGAATAGCCAAATTGCCTCCACAGAAGCAGTTGACATAGGAGTCTGCTATGGAATGAATGGGGACAATTTACCTTCTCCTCCTGATGTGATCAAGCTATACGAAAAATATAATATTAGCAAGCTGAGACTCTTTGACCCCAATCCTCAGGCACTTGAAGCACTAAGAGGAAGCCACATTGCTGTCTCGCTAGGAGTCAGAAATGAGGATATAATAAATATAGCATCAAGCCAAGCAGCTGCTGATTCATGGGTCGACAACAATTTGGCGCCATATCTATATGACATCACATTCTCATACATATCTGTTGGTAATGAGGCCATCCCAGGCCCTTTTGGTAGTTCCATTGCAGCAGCAATGCGAAATCTCCAAAATACCGTCAACGCCCGTGGCCATTCCGGTATCAGGGTGACAACTGTGGTGTCTTCAGCTGCACTGGGAAGCTCATACCCGCCTTCATCTGGCACGTTCACGGCCGAGGCACGCGATGGACTTGTTCCCATTCTGCAGTTCTTATCGGCACATGGATCGCCACTCATGATTAATGCGTACCCTTACTTCGCCTATGTCTCGGATCCAACTAACATACAGTTGCCCTATGCAATATTTACAGCAACAAAGCCAGTGGTTCAGGATGGACCTTTGAGTTACTCCAACCTATTTGATGCCATTGTCGACGCGTTTTATTCCGCGATGGAGCGAGAGGGTTTTGGTACAGTGGGAGTGGTGGTGTCGGAGAGCGGTTGGCCTTATACCGGGAATGGTGATTTTACGACTCCAGAAATTGCCGAGACGTATAATAGGAACTTCATTCAACACTTGACAACAAGTGGCACGCCAAAAAGGCCTAATGACCACATTGAAGGCTATATCTTCGCCATGTTTGATGAAGATCTTAGACAACCTCGGGGCATCTTGAACCGTTTTGGACTTTTTAATAGCCGCGGCCAGGCTAACTATCCACTATTCGACTAGCCACCATCTAATGTCAATTAACAATTACTTTTTCTAAATCAATAAAATTTATCTTTCTGGTTCTATTCAGATGTGATTATGATGTATTTATCTGTTATGATAATTGTAAGTGTCAAATTTCACTCACATCAAAAGATCTCCCCTTATTCAGGCTCAAATGGCCATATTTATACATTTATGTTTGTGGATCATGGCCTAAGTTCATGGGGTCATGACCCACTCTCTTAATAACTACCCACTTTCCTTGTGTAGTGGGTTGTTACTCCCTTTTTAAGGGAGTGGCTTAATGTTGATGGTCCCACTTATATCTGGTGGGCTCAAATACATGGGCTGCTCTCTATCTACATTTTACATGGGCTCAATACACCTTGGGCCTAATAAATGGGCCTGGGCCTATAATTTTCACTATTTACACTAGCCCCATTCGGGTCTGACATACAGTTCGTGGGCCTGACCCGAATTTAATTGAATTGATTGATGACAGCCGTTTTTTTGATGACGTCAGCGTCATTATTGTGGAGAGACGTGTGATCTCGAATTTCATAATGGCGGCCGTCGTTTCACTGTATTCGATGCATAGGGAATCGACGCACCCCTTCAGCCTTAATGATGTCTGTTAGTATGCCGTGTGTATATAAATCCTTGTGTGGCCTCATTTTCATTCTTTATCACTTTCAAATTTTGCAAGCAATCTCCAGCAGTGTTCAAACTTTGACCGCCGACCATACTTTGGTTGCCGGAGGTTCTTCTTTCTTCTACCGGTTCTCTGTGTAAGTTGTCATTCTCATCATGTCTGATAGTAGTGTCACAAGGTCTACCGAGGAGATGACTCACCAAGAGTATGGTGGGTCTGAGGTTCCCAGCCCCCCTTCTACAAATCCATCTTCTTCATCCTCTCCTCCTTTGTCCATACCTAGTCGTCCGGACCTATCTAGCCTGAGAACAACTATTTCGGAGATAAATAACCAGGCAGATGTTGTTGATACTGTTCTGATCGGGACTTCTGTCATATCTAACCCGGTTGGGACCGATGCTCCTGGAGGCGTTCCCGTTGGATCTTCCACTGAATCAGCCCCTTTCGTGGCAGAACCACTTGAAAGTCATAAAAGAAAATCCGTAAACCTTAAAAGTCTGAGGAGGGACTGTAGGATCCCAAAAGAGGTGATCTTGACGGAGTACGACCCTTCTCTTGACTTCAGAGTGGGCGACGGAGTGGGTCCGGACGAGGTGTTATTGTCGGCCCTTTAGATAAAGATGCTTCGGTTTCCTCTTCATCCTTTGTTTCATTTTATCTTCTTCACCCTGGTAATAGCCCCTCTGCAAGTCAATCCAAACTTCTTCAGAATAATCTCCATGTTAATTTTGATTAACAGAGAGAAAAAGCTATCCTTGGGTCTGGCAGATCTTCTGCTCAGCTATAAGATTGTAGATCTGGAAGATTGTGAGGGGAGGTACAACTTCTACCCATTCAAGGGTCGGGCGATCTGCCAAGGGACCGAGAAAACAGAGAAATATTGGAAGGAGAAGATGGTTTTGGTAAAGGGGGCTTGGTTCTACCCCTATTCTAGGAGATGGCCGATACCCTGTGTTTTCAAGCATCTAGCCCTTCTCCCTTTTTCATTTATCCATAAGGAATCTTGCCTCTGTTCCGGCTGTGACCAGCTCAGGGCAGATTTTGTTTATAAGTCATTAGGTTATAAGGATACAGATATAGTGGCTCAGGATGTAGAAGCCCGTATTTCTTTATTAAAGTCCAAGGTCTGGTCGGACCGTATGTCATGTGCTGACCTGCTTACTCCTGCCAATTTGCAGGGTATATCCAGGTTAGGAGCCAAGTATAAGATTATTATGGATCCGATCAGACCAGTGCTTGAGGACGATGATGATGATGTGGAGGAACTGGCTGCACCTTCAACTGATCCAGTACACATGCCTCTGGATCTTGATCCTCAGGCTGTGACCGTCGCCTTGATGGGCGATGCTTCTGGGTCTGCACTTGTGCAGGCCACTATTCCTGAGATTCTTCATCCTTCCTCTGCCCGAACCAGACCGGTGGGGGAAGAGAGACCAAGTAAGAAAAGGAAGCATAAGGGTAAGGAGAAGAGTTCTGCTTCTTCTGATCAATCCACCTCCAGCCTTACTTCTATGTCTGCCATGATAAATCGGGCGCAGGCACTCTGGACGCCGGAGGAGCTTGAGGCACAGAGGAATGCTGAGCATGCCCGCCTTGTGCGTAAAACTCCGGGGTTGTTATTGGGGGTACGTATTTGCTTTATTCCATGTTATTCCTACTTTTGTATACATTACTGACCCACATTACTGACCCATTTTGCCTTGCATTTTTCTTCTTAGGCTCTCTTCAGCGTCAATGCGTTATGCCTTTCCCACGAGGAGGGCGTGAAGGAGCTTGAACGCCTGAGAGCTGACCTAGCTGAGAAGGACGATCAGGAGAAAAAACTGAAAGCTCAGCTAGGAGACCTCCCATCCAGGGTTGCCCAATTGGAAGAGGAACTGGCTCAAACAAAAGAGCAAAATGCCAGGTTGACCAGTGAGAAGGAGAAGCTGGCATCTGACCATGAGGCTCTTCAACACCGATTCGGCATCTCTCAGTCAGCCCTGGAGATGTGTAAGAAAGGAGGGCTTGACATGCACCAGCACTATTCCCAGATGAACAGGATTGTAGCTGGTGAATTCTGGAGGAAGGGCTTTGTTGTTGGAGAGAAGGATCCAGCAAGGAGGAAGATCAAAGATCCTGATGCCATGGATAAGGTGTTAGGGGTGCAGAGGCCATATTCCAGCCCCGAGCCTAGTCATGCTCAGAATCTTTTCACAGAATTCCTTAAGGGATATCTCCCTGCTGACCCTCTCAACCCCTCCATAGAATTCTTCCCTCCGACCACACATGTGGATACCTTAGGAAAGGATTTTAGTGGTTCAGGCCAAGCTTAGGTCACTCTGTATTCCTTTTGTAGTGCTGTATTTTGTAACATGCCTTTCAGGCAATTTTGTAATACAAAACGGCAATTTTTTGCTTTATTTAATGGAAACTGCACTTTCCTATGGTACGAGTCAGGCAATTTTTATCGTGAATCAGGCTTATGAGCCTCTGTCATCTCATTACTTGAAATTATTTTAATTTTATTCCTCTGGGAGTGAATCAGGCTTGTAAGCCTCTGTCATTTCACCACTTAGGAAATATTTTAATTTTATTCCTCTGGGAGTGAGTCAGGCTTATAAGTCTCTGTCATTTCACCACTTAGGAAATATTTTAATTTTGTTCCTCTGGGAGTGAGTCAGGCTTATAAGCCTCTGTCATTTCACCACTTGGGAAATATTTTAATGTTATTCCTCTGGGAGTGAGTCAAGCTTATAAGCCTCTGTCATTTCACCACTTAGGAAATATTTTAATGTTATTCCTCTGGGAGTGAATCAGGCTTGTAAGCCTCTGTCATTTCACCACTTAGGAAATATTTTAATTTTATTCCTCTGGGAGTGAGTCAGGCTTGTAAGCCTCAGTCATTTCACCACTTAGGAAATATTTTAATGTTATTCCTCTGGGAGTGAATCAGGCTTGTAAGCCTCTGTCATTTCACCACTTAGGAAATATTTTAATGTTATTCATCTGGGAGTGAATCAGGCTTGTAAGCCTCAGTCATTTCACCACTTAGGAAATATTTTAATGTTATTCCTCTGGGAGTGAATCAGGCTTGTAAGCCTCTGTCATTTCACCGCTTAGGAAATATTTTAATTTTATTCCTCTGGGAGTGAATCAGGCTTGTAAGCCTCTGTCATTTCACCACTTAGGAAATATTTTAATGTTATTCCTCTGGGAGTGAATCAGGCTTGTAAGCCTCTGTCATTTCACCACTTAGGAAATATTTTAATGTTAGGCTATTTGTTTGCAAGAAGGATGACCATCTTTTATTATAACCGTGAAATTACAAAGATTAGAACATCTGACTGAATCAGGATAACAAACATGGAATTTTTAAAGCTATCTATAAAGCTAGGCTCAGACGCCTCTGTTTAATTATTCTAAAAATGAAATAAATATCAAGGATAGTACCTCTTCAGTCGTGAGGCATTCTATGAATTGGGTACCATATTGCCGTCATTATTCATGAGGCGGTAAGCCCCACGTCCAATGACCTCTGTGACTGTGTATGGTCCTTCCCAATTTTCCCTGAGCTTTCCGATAAGCCCGATTTTCTTTCGCAATACCATATCGCCCACCTGGAATTCTCGTCTTTTGACTTTTTTGTTGAAGGTGTTCCTGACCCTCTGGTGGTAGGCTGCTAGTCTGATGGCAGCTTGTTCTCTTTTTTCTTCGAGCAGATCGAGTCCATCAACCAGTTGTTGGTCGTTCAGTTCTTCCTGATACAGCTCTGTTCTGGCTGTTGGCACTATCTGTTCTGTTGGAATGACTGCTTCTGTCCCATACGCCATTGAGAATGGTGTTTCTCCTGTAGGGACTCTTGATGTTGTTCTGTTAGACCATAATACCTCTGGAAGCTTGTCTGGCCACACTCCCTTGTACTCTTCTAGCTTCTTCTTCAGGGTATTCAGTATGGTTCTGTTGGATCTTTCAGCCTGGCCGTTTCCTTGAGGGTATGCGACCGATGAGGTTCTCAATTGGATCCCATGTTCATTACAGAATTGTCTGGTCCACTGATTATCCAGATTTAATCCATTGTCGATCACTATCACCCTCGGCACTCCGAACCTACAGATGATATTGTTCCATATGAATTTGATTACGTGCCTGTGAGTGATGGTGGAGTAAGATTCTGCCTCGACCCATTTTGTGAAATAATCAGTTACTATCAGTGCTTGATTTACCGATCTGAGAGCCATGGGAAGTGGTCCAACTGCATCAATCCCCCATTGCGCAAATGGGTGCGGGCTGAATATGGGGTTAAGCAGTTCTGGTGGCGGATGAATGAAGTCTCCATGGAACTGACACTTTTTGCATCTTCTGACAAAGGCTTCAGTATCATGGGAAAGATACGGCCAAAAATATCCTTGGCTTAGTACCTTATGGGCCAAAGCTCGTCCCCCTGAGTGATTTCCGCATGAGCCTTCATGGATTTCCTTCATTACAGCCGATGCCTCCGAAGGTGTGAGGCATCGAAGGTAGGGTCCACCAAAAGATCTTCTATATAACTGGCCATGTAGCAAAGCATATCGGGTCGACTTCATGCGAATTTTCCGAGCCTCTGCTTTGTCAGCAGGAAGTGTACCATTTTTGAGGTATTCTGCTATGGGGTCCATCCAGCTCGGCTCCCAAGGTATTGCGCACACCACATCTGTGTGATGGATGCTTGGGACATCAAGATAGTCGATCGGGGTGACTCTGGTCAGGTCCTGATTATTGACTGAAGCCATGTTGACCAACCGATCCGCATTTTCATTTTCCTCCCTTGGGATCTGACTGAGGGAATACTGCTCCAGTCTGTCTAGCTTCATCTGAGCCAACTTCTTATAGGGCTGCAGTTTTTCTCCTGCGTCGTACTCGTCTTGAACTTGTTTCACCACCAGTTGTGAGTCACTGAAAATACGGAGTCTCTTAATATAGAGGCTCTGAGCTAGTCGCAGCCCAGCTAGGAGTGCCTCGTACTCAGCTTCGTTATTGGTGGCAGGAAACTCCAGGCGCACTGACTGCTGGATTCGGGTCCCATCTGGTGTTATAATTTCGAGCCCAATTCCCGAGCCAGCTGAACCAACTGATCCGTCTACATAGAGCGTCCATTCGGGTTCGTCTGGATCTTGGAGGATTGACTCTGGCTCTGCTTCTAGGAGAAAATCAGCTAAGGCTTGACCTTTGATAGCTGTTCGTGGCACATACGTGATGTCAAATGTCCCAAGTTCCAACGCCCATCTGGTTATTCTTCCTGTCAGATCGGGTTTGGACATGATGGATCTCATCGGCAGGGTGGTTGGCACAACGATTGGATGAGTTTCAAAATAATGCCTCAGTCGTCTCTTTGCGTTGATTAGAGAAAGAACAGCTCGCTCCGCCATGGTGTATCTGGTTTCCGCATCAGATAGGGATTTGCTGCTGAAGAAGACTGGTTTCTGGCACTTTTTGTCATCTTTTACTAGTGCTGCGCTGGTTGAGGTTATTGACATGGCAAGGTACAGATGCAATGGTTTTCCTGGATTTGGTGAGGCAAGGATCGGTGGACTTTGGAGATACTGCTTCAACTTCTAGAGGGCCTCTGCCTGATCTGGCCCCCATACGCTACCTTTTCCGCCTTTAATTGCCTGGAAAAATGGTCTGCATCGGTCTGTCAGTCGGGATACGAACCTGCTCAGTGCGGCTACCCTTCCTGTCAGAATTTGGACCTCCTTTTGTGTTTTTGGCTCTTCGCAGCTTATCAGAGTCTTGACTTGCGATGGGCTGGCTTCGATTCCTCTTCGGTTGACTATATGTCCGAGGAACTGTCCGAAGGAGACTCCGAAAGAGCACTTGGCTAGATTGAGCTTCATCTTGTACCTTCGGAGTGCATCGAACACTTCTTCCAGGTGCTCGAGATGGTCGCCTTTCCTCCTGCTCTTTACCACCGTATCATCTATGTAGGCTTCAACCGTTTTGCCCATCTGACCTTTGAATATCCTTCTGACAAGTCTTTGATAGGTGGCACCTGCATTTTTAAGTCCGAAAGGCATTACTTTGTAGCAGTACGTACCTTCTTCGGTAATAAAGGCTGTTTTCTCCTCATCAGCCTGGCTCATCGGGATCTGGTTATAGCCGGAGTATGCATCAAGAAAAGAGAGTCTTTCATATCCCGAGGTGGCATCTACCATCTGATCAATTTTCGGCAGAGGGAAGCAATCCTTCGGGCAAGCCTTGTTTAAGTTGGTGAAGTCCACGCAGACTCTCCATTTTCCGTTCTTCTTTCTGACTACTACCACGTTTGACAACCATGATGGGTACTTAACTTCCCTTATGAATCCGACTTCTAGCAGTTTTCCCACTTCCTCGGATATGATCTGGTTTCTTTCTATCCCGAACCTCCTCTGCTTCTGCCTTACAGGTCTGACGTTTGGATCAACATTCAGGTTATGCTGAACGATAAAAGGATCAATGCCCGGCATGTCGAGATGAGACCAGGCGAACACGTCTGAATTTGATTGGAGGAAATGAATCAGCCTGTCCTTTTCTTCTTTCTGGAGACATGATCCGATGAACGTGACTCTGGTGTGATCCGTCTGACAAACTTTCACCTCTTCTAGGGATTCCGTTGTTGACTGAGTTTCCTGACTCTCTGAGGTAGGGTCTGACTGTAATTGCTATTTCTCGTTGTACAGGGACTCTTCTGGTGCTTCCAACACTTGTTTATTTCTCTGGTTCAAGTCCTTCATGCATACTGAGTAACATTCCTTCGCTGCTACCTGGTCTCCAGGAATATCTGTCACGTCCACTCCATTCGGGTCAAGACAACGCATGACCTGATGGAGTGTTGAAGGAACACCTTGCATCCGATGGATCCACCCGCGTCCCATCAGTAGATTGTACGATGGTTTGACGTCCACCACTACGAAAGTTTCTCTCAGGGTTCGGCGTGCTGCTGATACTGACAAATGGACTACGCCTATTGGCTCTACGCATCGTCCATCAAAGCCGGCCAGAGGAATCCGAGCCGGTTGAAGCTGTGATACATCAATTCCGATTTTGTCGAAGGCCCATTTTGTCATGATATTGGTGTTGTTTCCTGGGTCAATCATTACGCGTTTGATCAGACAATTAGCTACCAGAAGAGTGATTACCAGAGGATCTTCGTGAGGCATCTGAATATTCTGTATGTCAGCCTTTGAGAACATGATCATTGATTCTCCCTGTAGGAGGGTTGTCTGGCAGACTTCGCCGACTCGCCTGAGTTTATGTGTTTTTCTTAGCTTTGACCTTCTGCTTCCTTCGGCCTCCAACGCCTCTTCACCCCCTTGGATCATGTGGATAACCCTCACCGGTTGTCCTGATGTAGTGTTGTTCGGCTGTGTCCTGTGCGGTTTGTCTGGTCTCGGCTGATCCTTCATTACGTAATCTGCAAGCTCTCCTTTGGCGATCATTGCCTCTACCTGCCTTCGGAGATTTCTGCAGTCATTTGTATGATGACCATACTCGCTGTGAAAGGCACAGTGCTTGGTCATGTCCCTCAGCTCCATCGGTTGTCTGATCGGTGGAGGTGGTCTGAAAATCCCTTTAGTTTTGTTTTCTTGGAAGAGCTTCCCTAGGCTGGTTTTGAGTGGAGTGGATCTTTCTTCCGTCCGTTGACGCTTGTCTGAATTTCTGGATGATGAGGTTTGCCGAGATGGATCTTGTCGTTGAGGCCTCTGATCCTTCATCCTTTCTTTGGATTTTGCCTCTACCGTTACCAGAGAGGCTCTTCTGTGTCTGACTGCTTCCTCCTCTTCTATTCTGAGATACCCTTGTGCTCTGGAGTTGAGCTCACCGATGTTGATAGGGGGTCGTTTTACTAGTGAAGAGTGGAATTTTGTGCCAGGGATGACCGCCATACGGAATGCCTCTACCGCTGACAGTTGATCGCAGTCATCGATAGAAGACATTTCGACGTTGAATCTGGTTAAAAAGCTCTTGAGGCTCTCCCCTTTTTCCTGGGTCATGGTGAAGAGGCTTGATATCGTCTTCCTCTGCCTCCGATTGCTGAAGTATTGACCAATAAAGCGTCTGCAGAGATCATTCCAACTGCTGATGGATCCAGGAGTCTGCTTCCTGAACCACAGAAGTGGTGCCTCCGTCAAACTGGTTGAAAAGACTTTGCACAAGAGTGCTTGGTTCCTTCCATAAACAGTCATCTTGGTCTGCACTTGGTAGATGTGATCGAGTGGATCTTTTGTACCATCATATAGTGTAAAAGTTGGCAGCACAAACTTCTTCGGGAATTCTGCTGCTTCAATTTCTTCGGTGAATGGAGACTGAGTCATATCCGTTGTCGCATGGATGGCCAGATCATCAGGGGTCTGCAATTTCAAATCTTTCATCACTTCTCTCTGGATTTTGGCAGCCATTTCGTGCAAGTCATTCTGAGTCGGGACCTGCATCCTTGGCATTCCCCCTGTTATGGGGTGAGAGGACTCTTCTTCTTCCCTCGGGATTTTATCTCCTCGGGCGGCGGATGCGTCTTGCCCGTGATGAGAGTTGAAAGGCTCTGGCTCTTCTGCGCACTCTGCTGGATTAGGACTTTGGAGAGGAAAAGGGCCCTGAGTAACTTGATGGAGCAATTCAGCATTCTGCCGCTCGAGGGCCGCATTTCTTTGCTCGACAGCCTCCAACCTCCTCATGACTTCTTCGAACCTGATCTCATTGTTTGTTGACCGTGTGGACACCATTTTAAATAAAACTTGTTGCAAGTGGAAAAAATATTATCTTTCCCACAGACGGCGCCAAATGTAAGTGTCAAATTTCACTCACATCAAAAGATCTCCCCTTATTCAGGCTCAAATGGCCATATTTATACATTTGTGTTTGTGGATCATGGCCTAAGTTCATGGGGTCATGACCCACTCTCTTAATAACTACCCACTTTCCTTGTGTAGTGGGTTGTTACTCCCTTTTTAAGGGAGTGGCTTAATGTTGATGGTCCCACTTATATCTGGTGGGCTCAAATACATGGGCTGCTCTCTATCTACATTTTACATGGACTCAATACACCTTGGGCCTAATAAATGGGCCTGGGCCTATAATTTTCACTATTTACAATAATGTTTTTATCTATTGGATCCAATATGACCTGTATATATCAAAAGCTCTCTCACTACAGTCTACATACAATTGAGATATATATATATGCAGTGAATTCTTATTTCCTCTGAATAAAAGATATGTTCATTATAATTAAGCTATAGGCCTCAAGCACTCAAATACAATACTTCCAAATGCATAGTCAATAATCTAAATACATTTCAATTAGAGGCGTGACAATAATTCACTTTCCTTTTTCAGAAAAGGGTAGTCAGTATATCCTACAACAGGATCTTGTGTATAGAAAGTAAGCCGAATGTACCTGTTGAGGGGTGCTTTGACCCTGAATCTCAAAACCAAGTCGGGGTTCGAGATGAAAAGGCGACCATACGACACCAAATCCGCATCCCCTTGAGCCACAGCCTCCATTCCGAGCTCTCGAGTGAATCCACCACTACATATGAAGGTTCCTTGGTAAGCCTTCCGCAAAGCCCTCATGAACTGAGTCTCCTCGTGTTCACTGCCATGTCTTCCGGACTCTGTTTGACCATAAGCGGTGTACCTAGGTTGAGTTACATGAAGATAAATGAGTCTCGAGCCTGAGTCTAGCTGGAGCTTGTTAAGTCTCTGAATCACTGCCAGGCCGAGACTCAGAGGGTCAGAGTCTGTGGCGTCAAGGTGGTCGATGGCTGGTGAAATTCTGAGACCAACTCGATCACCACCAATGGCTGCAACGACTGCTTGGACAACTTGGATTATGAATCTGCATCGGTTTGTAAGTGATCCACCATACTCATCAGTTCGGTCATTGATCCCGTCCTTCAAGAATTGGTCAATGAGGTAGCCATGTGCCCCATGGATTTCAATGCCATCAAAACCTGCATATTGTTTGATAATTATATGAAAATAATGGATAATCTAAGCACATAATAATGCGAAGTTACAAAATTCCTGGCATCAAACTAACAAATATAAAGCTTTTTACATAACTACTAAAAGATAAATGCCAAGTGACTCAAGTGACCCATATCATTTATACAAAATGTTAAATTTTCTTCATAGAGGGAATCATGGCTACATGCCAATGCGACCCAAGCCAAAATTCGGGCCACAACTTCACAAGTTCTGTGTCGCCTATTAAACTTTGTCTAAGAGGATCATATAAGGTTTTTATTTGTGAATGCGTAGGATTCCAGTAAGCATGTAAAATGACACACACCGACAAGGAAAGTCTTACTAAAACATTTCCGAAATATAAAGAATTTGGAATCACAATTTCAAATGACAATATCGGCTCATATATTCCTGCCTTACGGGGTTCTCCACTCTAATTATTTTTCATTAACACAAAAAAACGTATGATCCAATGATCCGTTTGCATTCAAAAGTTAAACATAGCTGCAATTCAAATTTGGTCCTTCTCATGCTCTCTCGTCCCCCTAATGTCATGAGTAGTGAAAAAATAGGGTCGATTGCGGGAAAGGAGGGTTGTTAGTGTTTGCACTTTGCAGTGCGCCCATGTTATTGATGTGGTTGGCCAGTAGTATATGATAGGCCAAGAAAAGTAGAGGTAGTTATGACAGAAATAATCGGATTTTATCATACATAAAGATATACAAAGCAATCGGACAAGAACGGATAATCAAATGCGTCACATTTAGTTGAAGCCACATCAATCAAGATCTTATACAAAGTTACAAACCACATACCACATTTTTATTTTAATATATCCTCTCTATCTCCAACTTTCGTGTGAAAAAAAGAAAAAACAAATTAGTAAATTATACTACTCTGTAAACCCAGACAAAGAGAACTACTACTCTATGAAAAATAAGCATCTGCAACAATGTTTGACCATGGAATTTAGTACATGTAATTTAAGTATTGAATTAATAAAAAAACAGAACATAGATCACTTGTAGACTTCATCACAAAACAACCTCAAATCTCCAAACAGCATGTAAAAAACCATAACCTAGCTAACATTTAAGATTTTTATTTCCTTGTTCTGTATTCCAATTCATGCCAGTGTAGCATATGATAAAATTTGAGAAAAATATAATTTGTATGTATAACATTGCCCTTTCATCCTAATGATGTTAGGATTAAATATCTCCAATAGATAGCCCAAACAGCAACTCGCAAACAAATAATAATCTATTTGTTACAACTCATTGGTACCAAATTATAAAAGAATAACATGATACTTCTTGTTGGGCCAGCTCATGTTCATAAAACCACGTGAGTTTAAGCACATACGATGTAATTTAGTGGAATTTGTGTCCGACTCTCTATGGTTCAAGTTCAAATAAAGAGAATTTGAATGATTCTATACAATTTACCACGTGATGTTAGGTACGTATACATATGTGGAGGAATATATATATATATATATATATATTATTAAAAATGACCGGGTAACATTTGGTGTATCCAATAACATATGAAATAAAGACACATGTCCAAATTAAGAAATATATAAAAAAAGAAAAGAATATGATGTCAAAATTAAAATTTTATTATAAATAAAGTTCATAATGCAAACTAAATTATCTTAAAATTTTACTTTTTCTTGTGTTTATTGTGTTGATCATTGCCACTTTTGTTTAGAACAATAATTCTATGATAAAAGGTAATGTGACAGACATATGGAGGTTTGTCATGCCCAAATTCATGTAAAGACTGAATTAAAAAAAAAATTAGCTAGATTGAACAATTTTTGGCAGTTATAAGAAGGATTTGTTGTAACACAAAGCTCCAATACTTGGTACGATATTGTCCGTTTTGGGCCCAGCCCATACGGTTTTGTTTTTGGACTTCTCCCAAAACGCTTCATGTCAATTGAAGACAACACTGCATATATGAGCACATCCACCGGGCGATACAAACATCCAAAGTCGGATATGACATCACTATAATCGATGCTTGTAGTGATACTATTGAGAATTATTTGATTCCAAATGGTAATACCACAACAAATATAAATACTTTTATTTATCTAACCGCTATTACACTTTTTGTTAAATTCTGCAATGTAGATATGGTAGATAATATTATCTTTCACTTTCATCATCAAAATATAGTGATATATATGTTTGAACATATAATATCTATGAATTAATAATGAACACTAACCTGCTTCAATGGCATTTAAAGCTGCCTGTCGATATTGTTCGACCACCACAGGTATATCGGAAGTGGCCAGTGGTCGAGGGTTGGGATAAATTCCGTGGGACCCATCTGGCATCAGTATTCTCCACCTATTTGATATGGGCTTGCTCGTCGACGATATAGGCGGTGCTCCACCAGGTTGATACACTGACCATATCAAATTCAATTCGTAAATTTTAAAAATAAAAGAGTCAAAATTAAATTGGTCACACTATTCAGACCGGGATATATGTTGACCATTAGAAATAAATAGCTTGATACATAAGTGTAAATGGTCAAAAATGCTCAACACAATAATCCCCTTTTTATTTAATTATTATTTTTCATATATACATTTTTCTTTTCAGCTTTAGGCCAATACCATTTTAATTACATCATCATCATCATGACATCATTATCATTATTTCTAAAAAAGTATAGATTGTAATGGGCTTATTCTTTCAGGCTTGTGAGCACCATGTTGGGCCAATGACATGATGGAGTTGGGAATTTCCACATTTACAATAAGTATATTAATAACCATCAAATTCAATTCATAAACTTTTTTGGGAAAAAAAAAAAAAAAAACCCAAATCAAGATTAATGAGTCAAACTAATCACAACCGTCATTTGTATTGACCATCAGAAAAAAGTCGAACACATACCTTGATGAGATGCTCGACCTACATGCCAAAGTTGACAGAAGATTATAGCCCCCTTGGCGTGGACAGCGTCCACCACCTTCTTCCACGACTCCACTTGTTCCTTCTTGTAAATCCCTGGGCAATGTGGAAACCTGGTCCCACTTCCACCATATCAGTATATGTTATATATATATATATATATAATCATACATTATAATCTGACGGTAGGTTACGAGCAGCACATACGTTTCAAGGGTGAAATGTGCAACTAACCCCTCAAATATGAATTGTGCAACATACCCATAAATTACTATATTTTATTGCAAATTATCCATTTTCTTATATTTTTTTATAAATGACCAAACTGAATTTTACTTAATCGATTTTTTTATTAACATAGAAAATATGAAATAATTGTTACTAAATTAATGATATATTCTTCATTTAAATTTTCATAACGTGCACATAATTTTTAAAATTAATTATTTAAATAAAAATTTTAGATTATTTAAATAAAAATGAAGTAAAAGGTTTAGAATACTTAAATAATATCACAATTATAGATATAATATGAGAAAATTAAAAATTATTTAATTTTTAAATAATTAATTAGTTATTTATAAATACATTTCTACGAAAATAAATTTTCATTTTGCTATAAAAAATTTTAATAATGATAATAAGTAATTTAAAAAATTTATAAATATAATAAGAAGGGTAGGATAGTTCTCGAAATTAGGGCAAATTGTAATAAATCAATAGGTCAGGGGCTTGTTGCAAAAGTGCAATAGTTTAGGGGGGTTTATTGCATTTTACCCTAAATGAAATTCCCATAGAGCGAAATGACGTAATTACCCAGCGGCTTGGGGAGAGATGAGAGTGCCTTCAGTGATGAGAAGTCCACCGTCGGTCGATCGTTGAACGTAATATTCCTTGAGGGCTTCGTTTGGAATTTCATTCAGCGCTCTGCATCTAGTCATAGGTGCTAGAACCACCCTACACAATAATTTCACACCATAAATTCATATTAACAATAAAATTCATATAGTTTTGAGTATGTTTTATAATTTTATTGATGGGTAAAAAAAAAGAAAAAAGAGTTTGTAGCCGAAAAATATATGCCAAACACAACCCTGTGAAACTGATCATATCATTTCCAAAATAATTGGACGAGAATGCCCTTTTTATAGTTTAGAGGTTTTCAAAACAGACCTGTGGGAGAGGTTGAGCTTGCCCAGCTTGTAGGGAGAGAAGAGAGTTGTGGTGTCTTTAGGCGACGACGTTTCAGACATTGTTGTAACGTTGTACGGAACAGGAGGACTAGGAAGACTTTGTTTTGGATGATAAAGTGAGAAGTTGCAATAAGAGAGAGAGGGGAATATATGGTGGAAGTGGTGTGTGTGTGTGTTTAAGAAAGGTGGAGTATTTATGTTGGTGGGTAAGAGATGATCTGGTGTAGCCGGATATAGCGGATGGGTTTTGGTCGTGCCATGTGATGTGGTGATGGAGTTGTGAGTGACGATGGATGATGCGGTCGGTAATAGGAATTAGTGGGTCCAGTCACGATATATACACGAGGATTGCGTTGGTTTGACCACAATGTCGACTTTAGCCGCCTTGCTAACTTCCAAACACGTTTAATACAACAAAGTTTTTTTTTTATAATTTATTATTAATAAGGATAAATTATATATTTGTATCCGATCAACGTTGAAAGGTGCTGATGACCATTTTAACGGGTTACTGGTTATAAATCTAAGGCGCTCCTTCCCAATGCAAATGTTTGCGGGACGTTAATTTATTCGTTTTGAGAAAAGCAAAAGGTTGTTGTTTTAGAGGTTTGATATATTAGAATAATCTCGCCAGAATTTTAAATAAATTACATACCCGAAATTTTTTTTCTCTTATGTATTGAAGTAATAACAAATTAAACTACTAATCATCACACTAGCATGGATTCACACCCTCGAAAATGAATTAAGAGATATATAAATTGAGACCCAAAGAGTAATATATAAATTTAAAATTATATATTTGTGTACCTTTCTTGTCATTCATCTTGTTATAGATCGCCACCTCATCTTTCACATTGCGAAATCTTAGGCATTTTTAGAATGTTCAATAAATTGAAAATAAAATAAAATCAGTCTAGAGCATTTAAAAAAAGTTAATGAGCATCAGCTTTTTCTTCTTCTAAAAACAGAAGCAAAATTTATGGTAAACAAACCCTAGTCTGGAGACTCCTCTCGCTCACAAATCAGGGTGATAGTACTCTTTATGTATTTTGTTTGGGCTTTGCCCAGTGATCTAACTTATCAAGGCCCACAAGAAATGTTAATGTTAAATATGTATACAAGTATATTACTAGGATAAAATACACTACCTCCCAAAAGAACGGTAGGTACAACTAGTACGTGAACAACCAACAATCGCACTGTAAAAATTGGATAGGTTTGATCTATGGTCATTAGAGTGTCCTAAAATGATCTACTAAATTCATTGAGTTGTTCCAAAAATATAAAGCACATTTCAAGATAAAAGTTATTAAAAGATAATCGTTTTAATATGCACAATCAAAACTGATATAGGCTTTATTATGGCAGTTTTACAAAACATTAAACTTGTATTTAATGTAGATATATTGTCTTTAGTATGTCTTAAAACCCATTTATGAGGGTAGGACTAAGTTCATGTATAAAAGAAGTGAAAAAGAAAATGAAAAGGATTCGAAATTTCTCTCACTTACTGATTCTTGAAATCTTCATTGTTATCTTGCCATTTATCTATTTCTTAGTTTCTGCTTAAATTATAAAAGTCGAAATTCGTTCGGCAATTGCGAACGGGTTTACACTTTTTGGACAGAAGCTACTAGATTAATGGCGGGAGAAACTACCACGCAGTTAGGATACACAATTGCTATCCTTCAACGCCTGGAGGCTCTTGAAAAAGAAAATCAAGAGTTAAGAGAAATGCTTGATCAATCAGAACGTCAGGAATTGCCAGCAGGAGGACGACATAATAACCCCGCCGCTGACGAAGAGGACAATCATCACGAAGCCAGTTCAGCAAATCGTACTCGTACCCAGCAAATTGGGGATGAGATAAACGCCAATAATCGGGCAGTTCCGATCGATATGGTGACCAGGCTTTAGAAGATCGTGAACGAGCAAGTAAAAGATCTCAGAACACAATCACCAGCTGATCTAGCCACAGAAATGACAGCAAAAATGATTAAAGCACCGTTTAGCACTGAAATACAACAGGCAAGAAAGTCAGACAAGTTTCGGATGCCAAAGTTTATTATGTTTAATGGGACACATGACCCAATTGAACATCTCTTTCATGTGGAGCAGATGATGACTCTTGACATGGCTGATGATGCGCTAATGTGTAAAGCTTTTTCTACAAGCTTAACGGGCCCAGTCCTATTATGGTTTAGGCAGCTGTCCGGTGGTTCGATCGATTCTTTCCAAACTTTGATGGAAAAGTTTCTGGCACAGTATTTTGGTAATCGGAAGCAGAAGAGGACCATTTCTAACATGTTCACGATGAGGCAAGCGAAAGGCGAAACATTGAAGAATTTCCTATTCAGATTTTATTTGGAAATGGGAATGATACCCAGTTGTGATCAACCAGCAGCAGTGGAAGCTTTCAAGGTGGCTATCGAACAAGGGACCAGCTTTCACAGATCGTTGGTGAAATCAACGCCTGTCATCATGGGCCAGTTGAATTCACGGGCGCAGGGGTATTTGAGATTGGAAGAAGATGAACGAGAAAGGGGTCATCGTTCGGCTCTGGTCAGCGTGGAAAGCAAGACAAAAGAAAGGATAATCAAAAAGGCGGATAATGCGAGTAGCCAACGATCAGCTCCGTATAAGCAACATGATAAGAGACCAAGGTATGACATACCAGAAACTCCGCTCCGAACAACCTTAGCGAAGTTGTATAACGAGAATAAGGCAAAAGGCATCTTTCGCCCACCATTTCCGCTGAGAACTCCACCAGAGCAACATGACCGATCGAGGCACTGTGTTTTCCACAATGACTTCGAACATCTAACCAATGAATGTAGACACTTGAGGAGGCAGGTTGAGACCTTGATAGCCAAAGGAGATTTGAAGGAATACGTGGACAGTGGAGTGAAAAATTTTGATCGCCCGAAACCCAATAAAATTACGGGCGGACAACCGGTCAAAATCATTGACACGATCCATGGGAAACCAGAAGAAGATGAGGAAAGTCGTTCAGTTCAACGTTCACGAATGCGCAATGCCAACAAGATTCGAAGGGTTGGGGAAGTGAATGTAATTCAGAACTACCCAATGCCTACAATAACATTTACCCAGGAGGACTTAAGACGTGTACAACTACCACATGAAGATCCACTGGTAATTTAACTCATTGTTTCAAATTATTTAGTTAAAAGGGTGTTAGTTGATCCAGGTAGCAGCACGAACATCTTGACCAAATCAACCTTCGAGAAGATCAGTATCAGCACGGAGTTGATCAAGCCGACGGCCAGTCCGCTGGCAGGCTTTGATGGAAAGAGGATTTGCCCGATCGGGATCTTGAGTTTACCTGTGACAGCCGCAAAACGAACCTTGACAGAAAATTTCATGCTGGTGGACGTACAACCTTCCTCTAATCTGATCGTGGGAAGAGGTTGGATTCATCGAATGCGGTGCGTAGATCCTTCATGGAAATGATTTATAGACATTCAAGGAGATCAAGTGGTGGCGAAAGAGTGCTATGCCATTGTCAGCAAAGGTTTGAAGGGCGAAAGTTCTGAACGAAACTTATAGCAATTACCGAACCTCCGTGATCAGACTGACGATCATGAGAAGACCGAAGAGGACACCATCACAGTAGATCTGATTGTCAGGAACAAAGGAAGGACCACCCGAATTGGAAGAGGACTAAATTCTGAAGAAATGAGCAGCTTGATTTCTATGTTGAGATCAAATATTGATGTTTTCGCTTAGGAGCATAGCGACATGCCCGGGGTTGACCCAGGAACCATGATGCATACTTTAAATGTCTACCCCGACGCTCAACCCGTACGACAATGACCCAGAAGGATCGGAACCGAATGAGGAAAATTTGTAGATGAAGAGGTTAGCCGATTGCTAGAAGCCGATTTTATCAGAGAAGTTCATTATCCCGATTGGTTTTCTAACATTGTCGTCGTACAAAAGAAGAATGGGAAGTTCCGGATGTGTGTGGATTTCACCAACCTAAATAAAGCTTGCCCAAATGACAGTTTTCCTTTACCAAAGATTGATCGCATGATCGACGCAACTACCGGGTTCGAACGTCTCACTTTCCTAGATGCTTATTCAAGGTACAATCAAATCCCAATGAATCCAAAAGATGAGGACAAAATGGCGTTCATCACCGAACGAGGGACCTATTGTTATAAGGTCATGTCGTTCGGTCTAAAAAGTGCAACTTACCAACAACTGATCGATAATATTTTTAAGACCCAGATTAGCGACACAGTGGAGGCTTACATTGATGACATGGTTGTTAAAAGCCAACGAAAGGATGATCACCTAAAGCACTTGGAGGATGTGTTCGCATTCCTACGATCACATAAAATGAAGCTGAATCCGAAGAAATGCACTTTTGGTGTATCTTCCGGACAATTCTTGGGACACGTAGTTAACAAAAATGGAATCAAACCAAGTCCCGCACAAGTTCAAGCGTTACTTGAGATGAAGCCACCTCAGTCCCCAAAAGAAATCCAGGTGCTAACAGGGAGATTAACAGCTCTAAGCCGGTTTATCTCCAAATTATCAGATAGATGCAAGCCGTTCTTTGATGTGTTGAAGTCTAAAAAGACGATGGCTTGGGGAGAGAAACAACAAGAAGCGTTCGATCAATTGAAGCACTATATGGCGAAACCACCAATCCTGATGGCACCTAAAGATCATGAATCCTTATGAATCCTTATTTCTCTATCTAGCAGTTTCGCCGAACGCAGTCAGTTTAGCGTTAGTGCGAGATGATGGGAGCAAGCAACACCCAATTTATTACGCAAGCCTTGACGACGAGAAAAGGTATTCGAGGACAGAGAAGATAATCTTAGCTTTGGTTCAAGTCAAGCGAAAGCTACAACATTATTCCGAATCCCATCCGATCAGAATTCCAACAACATTTTCGATCAAAACGATTTTATCCAAACCTGACTTTTCCGGGCGAACGACAAAGTGGTCAATAGAATTGAGCATGTTCGACATTACATATGAACCGCGAACGTCCATAAAAGGTCAAGCGGTGGTAGATTTCCTCCTCGAATTTGAAGCAACCGAAGATGAGATCTACAGTGAAAATCTAAGGTGGGAGCTATATATGGATGGATCGGTAAATAGCCTGGGGGAAGGTGTTGGAATCGAGCTAATATCCCCGGAAGGCACCAAGTTACAACAATCAATAAAATTATGTTTTGAAAGTTCAAATAATAAAGCTGAGTATGAAGCCGTTCTGGCAGGTTTAAGGTTGGCAAAAGAGCTCCAGATCAAGGAATTGACCGTGTTCAGCGACTCACAGTTAGTCGTAAACCAGATCGCTGGGAGTTATAATACAAATGAAGAAAGGATGCTGGAGTATAAAAATGTCGTTCAGGAAGAAGCTCAAAACTTTCAGGTAATTACTTTCAAACAAATTCCAAGGACGGAAAATCATGTAGCTGATCATGTAGCAAGTCAAAGTCTTCAACTGGCGACGATATGATCAGGATAATTCCTGTGGATGAATTATTTACTCCATCGATCAGTAAAAAGAAAGAGGTTTGTATAATTCCGTACGAGCCAAGTTGGATCGATCCAATCCTTCAATATTTAATGATCGGTGTTTTACTTGAGGATCAACGAGAATCAAATAAAGTAAGAGCAACCGCTACCAATTATTTGGTGATCGATTGTTTTTTATATCGTCGATCAATGAGTGGGCCTTATCTACGCTGGTTGACTCCATCTGAAGCATAAGAGGTACTCAAGCAGTTGCACGATGGAACATGTGGAGGCCATATTGGGGGCAGATCATTATCTCACAGAGCAATAACACAAGGCTATTTTTGGCCATACATGATCCGAGATGTGGAAGAATACGCGAGAAGATGCGATAAATGTCAGAGGCATTCGCATATAATCCATCAGCCAGCAGAACTACTCACAACAATGGTTTCCCCTGTTCCGTTCGCACGATGGGGAATGGATGCGGTCGGACCATTAACAAGGGCATCATCAAATCAAAAGCATGTGCTTCTGGCTACGGATTATTTCACTCAATGGGTCGAGGCCAAAACTTATGTAAGAATCACACACACTCAAGTGATTGACTTTATCCTGAATCATATAATATACAGGTTCGGAGTGCCAAAGTACATAATGATGGACAACGGCAAAAATTTGGACAATCAGTACGTTCAGGCATTGCTGGACGAGTATGACATCAATCAGAACTTGTCATCTGTCAGCTATCCGCAAGCAAATGGACAAGCCGAGATAACGACCAGAACGATTTTTTCCGGAATAAAAAGAAAACTAGAAGGGATCGAAGGAAGAGGAAGATGGTTAGATGAATTGCCAAGGGTTCTCTGGAGTTACCGAACGACTCCTCGCAAACCAACCGGACATACTCCATTCGCTATGGCATACGGAGTCGAGGCAGTAATCCCAGTTGAATTGGAAGTCCCCACAATAAGAACTCATCTCTTCAATCCTGAACAGAACGAAGAAATTCTAAAAATAGAAGGTAATTTCATAGATGAAAAGAGGGAAATGGCCTCAATAAGGCTGGCAGAGTATCAACAAAGGTTGATGAGGAGTTACAACAAAAAAAGTAAAACCAATATCATTTCAAGTGGGCGATCGAGTACTAAGAGTGTTGGCCAGCAGATCAAACAAGCTAGACCCTACATGGGATGGGTCGTACACAATTACAGATGTGATCGGCAAATGAGCTTACAGATTGGCCAATCAAGATGGAAAACAGATCGAACGAGCTTGGAATGCAATACACCTGAAAATGTATTTTCAATAAAAATTTTGTTCTTCTTAAATTACGTTCAAAATTTATATGACAAGATCCGTACGAAATCAATAAAGATATTATTCATATCTTCCCATAATTTTTTTCAAACTATATAAAAATAAAAAACACATAAAAAGGCCAAGTAAAATAGCTTGGCCAAGATATAAAAGACCATAAAAGGATGGCACCAAGTTCCTGCTTTCACAAAGACGCATAAAGATGTGCATAAAAAAAAAGTTGTATTCAAAAGAATACATTATCCTGTTCGAAAGATACTTCAGCACTTCAGTGTCAAAGTTGTATTCGAACCCTGTTCGAAAAATACTTAAGCACCCCAGTGCCATCTGTTCAAAAACATTAAGCACATCAGTGCCATCTGTTCAAAAACATTAAACACATCAGTGCCATATGTTCAAAAGTATTAAGCACATCAGTGCCATATCAAAAACTGTTCAAAAACGTTTACTACAGGAACACAAAAAATATATACGATTTTACAAACCTTAAAAATTGTTTAAAGTTAAAAACTTCTAATCAAGAAGTTGAAAGTTAAATTTCATCAGTGGGTGGCTGCTGGTTCTCCGAAGTAGGAATGGAAGGCTCAGCTGACACTTTATTGGCAGTAGAAGGGACTGCAGAAATAGGCTCTGGTCGTTCGGCCGGTATGATCCCATGCAAAATAAATTGAGCAAAGTCTTTCTCATCTTGGGAAGCCTCAGGCTCTTCATACGGGTGAACAACACCGCAAGCAGCATCATGAGCGGTTGGATTATCATATGTACGAGCATATGGGTCCAATGACATTTGATCATAACAAAATTTGAACCCATCACAGAATTTTATGTCAAAAATGCTCACATATCTCCAGTGCATTTCCATACATCCCCTTCGGCAAACTTCTAAACCGATTTTCAGAACAGCATTGGAAGTCTCAAGGTTGTGGACCTGCTTCTTCAATTCAACATTCCGATCAGATTCTTTCTGATGGAGTTTCTTTAAGCTTTCCACCTCGAGCTCCAAGACCTTCCTCTGTTTCTCAGCCAACATGACGCATTTATCAGCTCGCAGGTATGCAACATCAATGTTTTTTTCTCTTATACTATCCTATCTCAACAGCTTTACAGAGAGTTAAGACATTAAACACAGACTGAAAAGAGAAGAAACATTAGTAAAAAAAAAAACAAACTTTGGTACCTCCAAAATAGAAACAGGAGCCCTAGCCAGAAGCTCGTTCTGATCAACATGCTGTTGAAAAAGTTCATCTTTGGGTGGCCACATTCCACGAGCAAGAGCCATCAGGGAATCAGGGTCGGACATGGCCAGCGAACGGCGATTCAAAGTACTTCCATCACTTTTTTCGAATTTAGGGATCCAATCACCTTCAGGATCAAATGATGGAGGGAAGCAGCAATCTGGAATAGTGTAGCCGCTCACAAATTTGGCCTTTTTCACCAGCTTCTCATGCTTCTCAGCATCGTTTCTTTTTGCATGCTCTAAAGGGGGGCCCAGCTGCAACTTTTTCTAAACGTTACTACCATCATCGGTGTTCGTCCTCTTCAGAAGCCCCTTCGTCTTCTTCGGATCTTCGGTCAGATCAATCATTTTATTCTTCCCTTTATCAGAAGATGAGCTAACAGGGGGAGTAGATTTATGTGCTGCAACACGCTTGGAGGCTGTTACCGGAATCTCCATTATAGTAGCTTCTGGAGCACTGATAGTAATTAACTTCAAATTTTGAGAAGTTAAAAGTGATTTGCTGGACGGAAGAGTTGCAAAGACTTTCTCGTTCGGGTATTCAAGACTTTCGGTTGTATACAAAACACAGGCATATGATCAAAAAATAAACAAATACGCAGTTCAAGTAAAATAGACGAAATTTGTAAAGTACAAAAAGTACATTTGCCAGGTTTTTGAATCCACACTTCAATTTCTTACAAATACCGAAGGTCCTTGACAGAGGATACGGGCCGGACGCATCCACCCTCCAATTTCCCCTAATTTTCACCATCTTATCTTTCCATTCCTTCTCAGAAGAAGGATTCCTATCACAAAGTTTCAAGGTTGAATGGGGGTGCAGATGGTACCGAACAGGGTTTTTTCTGATCTGATTGACTTTGTAACATAGCAGAAAATCACCCAAACCTAAGTTCAAACCTCGTTCGTGATTCAGAACGAGCATTACAGACAAAACCCTGAAGAAATTAGGGTTTACTTGCAAAGGTGTAAACCCTAAAGAAAAAAGAATGTAGTGATAGAAGGGATGTAGGGGAAATCTAAGTACAACCAAATGGTGCGCAGAAAATAAGGTGTCACCCGGTTCAACTTCTTCATACGATTTGAAGTCTAAATCAGAAGAATACTTAGAAATCGAAACATCTTTGGGAATATCAAACTCTATTCGACATCTGTCAGCTAATGACAGTTTACGTAATTGTTTTCGGGAAAGCTTTTGGGGTTTCGATTCAATCAAATTGGGGGCAAACACAGAAGAAGAAACAACAGGGGTGTCATCAACAACCACCTCCAGAGAAGGGGTTCGGCTACTGTCACTACTCATGATATTTTGATTTAAGAAAGAAAGATGAAGGACGAAAAAGAAAAGTAAGACTAACCTCAAGAGTTTCTTGCTGGAAATCGTCTTCAAAGAGTAAGAGTCTGTTTTTGTAAATGGAGAAGAAGTATTGAAGAAGACGAATGAAGTAAGGAAATAGACGGTTACACATGGCTCTTTGAATTCTCACCCTATTTCAAAAATGTGAAATGAGCTTGGGAATTGGGGGCAAAGTGTAGGCCCATTTTCTACATCAGGTCCACCATACAAAATCAGCACTGGATCAACATATATTAATAAGCCTAAATAGAAAACAAGGCCCAAAAATATAAAGCCCATTTCAAGATAAAAGCTATTAAAAGATGACCGTTTTAATATGCACAATCAAAATTGATATAGACTTTATTATGACAGTTTTACAAAACATTAAACTTGTATTTAATGTAGATATATTGTCTTTAGTATGTCTTAAAACCCATTTATGAGGGTAGGACTAAGTTCATGTATAAAAGAAGTGAAAAAGAAAATGAAAAGGATCCGAAATTTCTCTCATTCTTACTGATTCTTGAAATCTTCATTGTTATCTTGTCATTTATCTATTTCTTAGCTTCTGCTTAAATTATAAAAGTCGAAATTCATTCGGCAATTGCGAACGGGTTTACAGCCGGTTGTTAATGATATTCTTTGTTAATTATCTGTAAAATATTCGTTTGACCGAAGGCTTCCAAACACATGGTAAGCTAACCCGTGCTGACGAATAACTAATAGAGATACCCAATATAATAAACACCAATCACAATCATGATTGTATAAAATTTTAGGGACTTACCCATATTACTATCAAAACAACATATTATTGTCATAACACTATTTATTTATTTGAAAGTATTATTGTCATAACACTATTTATTTATTTATTTAAAAGGAAAACATTATCACTATCATAACAATACCGTGACTAATTTTGCTTGCCAACTTTAAAAGAGGACTGATTATATTGTTTTGCAAACCTTTTACAGCGAATAGTCCTATAAGGAGGTCTAACCCCCAAGTCCTTGCTTATCCTCCATATAATTATATATATATACCTAACGAAACGGATAACCTATATATACATATCAGATCACCAACTGGTGGGGAGAGTGCGGGCCATTTTGGGGCCGTTCTTATAAGTGCTTCTCATAATTCATGATTCATCATTATCTAGGTTAATAGCAAAACACCCTCCTGAACTATACCCTTTCTCTTACTAAATTCCCCTGAACTATTTTTTGTGCTGAAAACCCCCCAAACTATAGTTTTTCCTGCACAGTTATAACACCGTTAAGTAAAATTGCACTGGGATCCCCTGAAGTTTTTGTTAATTTCGCTCATGTCCTGAAATTTTATTTTCCTTGCAATGACACCCCCTTGAAGGGGTGAAATGACCGGAATGTCCTTGTTTTGTCTCCCCTATTTCATGAGATAAATATCTAGGTTGTGAAATTACCTCCATGCCCCAAGATTAGAACCCTATAACATTTGGGGATATTTTCAAATATTTTTTTCAAAATAAAAGTTAAAGAAATGAGGTTGGAAATATTTCAAAACTTTTAAATAATAATAATAACTAATTAATATGCATTACTTGAAGTGTAACTCTAATGAATATTTCAAAAGATATAGAGTAAAGGGTTATAAATATTTTCATATATTTTTAAAAATATTAATTAATTAATATACATGAATTAAAATGTAACTCTAATGGATATTTCATAAAATATGGAGTAAAGATATAAGACAAATATATTTCGGCAAGTAACAAGTGTTAATCGTTAAGAACAAATTTTGTGATTTCCTATTCCAAATCTTCAACCTAATAATTACTCACTTTCTAAGAACTAATTTTTTATGACCGCATATATACATTGAAACTTTAAGGTAACAATTTTGCCACTTACTTGAATTTCTATGTCACACACTGCTTCTAGTAAGGCTCCAACTTCATTTAATGAAAATATTTTAAACAAAATTTGCCCATATGAGATTCTCTATAATGATTGTGGCTTGTTGCTTGATGAAAGACAACTATGTAACTAATAATAATAATACTTACAAGAAAAAAACATATTCAAAAATAAAAATTTGAATGAAAACTAAGAAATAAATAATCAACTTGCAATTTCCATCTTGATAAATATTCGAAAAACTAGACCATTCAATTTTAAATGAATCCAGGGGTTACAAGTTCTTGACAATCTTATTTTAAAGGGTTAACACTTGTTGCTTGCCGAAATATATTTATCTTATATCTTTACTCCATATTTTATGAAATATTCATTAGAGTTACATTTTAATTAATATATATTAATTAATTATTTTTTTAAAAAATATATGAAAATATTTATAACTCCTTACTCTATATCTTTTGAAATATTCATTAGAGTTACACTTCAAGTAATGCATATTAATTAGTTATTATTATTATTTAAAAGTTTTGAAATATTTCCAACTTCTTTTCTTTAACTTTTATTTTGAAAAAAATATTTGGAAATATCCCCAAATATTATAGGGTTCTAATCTTGGGGCATGGAGGTAATTTCACCACCTAGATATTTATTTCATGAAATAGGGGAGACAAAACAAGGGCATTCCGGTCATTTCACCCCTTCAAGGGGGTGTCATTGCAAGGAAAATGAAATCTCAGGGGGCGAACAAAATTAACAAGAACTTCAGGGGATCCCAGTGCAATTTTACTTAACGGTGTTATAACTATGCAGGAAAAATTATAGTTTGAGGGGGTTTTCAGCACGAAAAGTATAATTCAGGGGGGCTTAGTGCACACCAGGGGGTTTAGTTAGAGAGATGGTATAGTTGAGAGATTTTTTGCTATTAACCCTCATTATCTATTGAAAGTAAGAAATAACATTTTAGCCTTTGACCATTGACAAGCGTGATAAAAACACACTAGATTTTTTGTCTAACCACAAAAATAAATGAACTTATAAATATCTTAGAATTTTATTTACTGCTTTTTATTTTTGGAAAGTTCAAGCAAACTTCATGGAAAAAAAAGAAGTTGATATTTGATTACTCCGAGACAGGGGCAGAGCTAGAAAAATTACCTAAGAAGGGCCAATAATTTTTTTATAAGTTTATTAGTAAAATTTATACTTTTTCGGGTTACCAAAATGAAATTTTTTTGTAAATTTTTATATTTTTCTATGCTACCAAAATAATTTAAAAAAAATTTGGGAGGCCATATGCAATTTTGATAAATATATCTATAATATACAATTATTTTGGGGCTAGAAAAACTTTTGAAAAAAATTTGAGGAGGGGAGCCAACGAATGGTTGGCTCCGCCCTCGCTCCGAGATATGTATTAGGTCTAATGCAAACAATTTATTGAGACAATACTACATGTATGATATACAATTTGAATTTTACTATATTCAGTAGCGATGTCTTGTTTTGCTGAAATTATATTAATTAATCGGAATGAAGTTCTGAATATATGATTTATTGACTTTTTTTTTTTTTTATATATATATTTATCTTTCATAATACAATGCACGTTATATCATGATCGTAGTATATATATATGTATGTATTAGTGATTGTTTGTGAATCGGTGAATAGAAAATATGTCCATACCAAATATATTGACTGTTGTAGAAAAAAATAATTATAAAAAAGATATAATAATATCATCCGACTATCATTAAATTTGTAATTGATGTAAATAGAATTTTTTTTCACTAATAAACGAAAGATTGATGTAATTTTTGGTAAAAGTGATTATAATATCCAATATTAATAAGTTGAGGAACTTTTATTATTTTTCAAAAAATCTAAAATGAAAGAAATAAAATATTATTTATGTTGTTATAGGTTAGCAGGTAAGGGCAAAACAAAAACACATTTATTTAAGAAAAATAAAAGACAAGAGATATAAACAAATCTCAAATTCGTACATTTGAAATGTTTTTCTTTTCGAAAAAAACGAGACCAAAATCACTATTCCAATTTCAAAGAAGGTCTCATTTTATCTTTTTCTCTTTTTTTTATTATTATTATTTTTTATTTTCCCCTTTTAATAAAATTTTTCGTTCGGACACTTATCACCCTTGTTACCAAACATAACAAATTTGACCCTGTCACTCAAGATATTTTAGTGTGTTATATAATGGAGTAAAAGAGAGAGAGAAAAGAAGAGAAAAGAAAAGAAAAGAAACCACCTACTGTAGTTATGATTTTCCTTTTTGGTTTTATTTAATTTAATTACTTAATTTACTTTACGTTTATGTTAATTCCTGTCTGTGGGATTTGATTCACTATTCACTTCAAGGAGGAGCAAACAAGAGAGAGAGAGAGAGAGAGAGAGAGAGAGCGTTGCGGTGCTTACGGCCTCCTGAACTCTTCTCTCTCTCTAAAACTCTTCCATCTGTATCGATCATTTTACAAGGTGAGATTGTTTAATTTCCCTCCAATTTTCTTATTAACTTTGCTTCTAACAATCACTGTTCCGAGTCTTCCACTTTGACTATTTCTGATTCTCCTTTTCAAATTTCTATACTTAGCATGATTTTATATTTGTTCCTTTTTCAATTGCGTTTTTCACATGAAATTCCTTTCACTGGTTCCACACACACACACACACACACACACACACACACACATATATATATATATATATATATGCTTTGAAGTTGATACTCAAAGCAATAAGCACCTACTTTGATTCAACAAAAAAATTGTGATACTTTATCTTGTGGAGGTTTGTGTAACTGACAATTTTTTTCTGAAAGGGAAGTAATTGAGCGAATTTTAAGAACTCGAATCAACTGTTAATTAATTATCTGTTTAGTTTGCAGTTCTTTATGTTTGAAAATTTGTGATTTTGGGTCTGAGTGGTGACAGTAAAGAGGAACAGAATTGTAACAGTACCATGAATGTGTAGTTCCGCTTCAACTTCAGAAACTGTATTAAGAAGCTCAATCGAAGTAACTGGGGTCGAATTTCGCCCCCATTTAAGCATTATGTCTAGTAGGGTAGTAAGGGAGAGGATCCCCTCATGTGCACAGGACACTCTGTGCTAATGTTGTTAAAGGTGCGCCTAGGGTTTATCCTCATCGAGAGGCGCAAGACTTGAGCCTTTTGTGTGCACGTGGGCCTTGGACAATATTTGCGCCTCCGACAATATTTTGATTTCTTGTTGATATAGCAAGATTGTGGATACCCACTTCTTGTTCCAAGTCTAGTTGTTTTAAGATGGTTGGGAACTTTGTATTTCTTTAGGGTTTTAAATTGTTATGCAAAAAGCAGCTATTATACATGGACTCTTCAGATAAAGTGAGGTACCTGTGTCGGACACATATCCCTCGGTCATGGGTGTGGCTACGTGACACTTTTAGTTGGACATGTTCTAAGAAGGTATATTGATCGTTCAATAGTATTATGTTATTAGTTTGGAATAAGTTCAGAGCGTATAATGAATATTATATAGGATAAAAGACTTCTTTACTCCAGAAATGAAATAGATTAATATAGATAGTATGCAGTATCCATGTGTCCTTCTGTTTAGCGATTTGACATGTCCAACGCATGGATACACACCTGTATCCAACATTCATACCCGAGTCCTTGTAACATAGGCAAGCAATAGTCTCCTTATGGTTTTGATTGTGTCGGACTTGGCTTTTCATTTGTGATTTTCTTAGCAGGAGAGGGGAATTTTAAACATGGTGAAGGATAAAGAATCAGGTGGCCTTAGTTGGGGTGCATCATTCTTCATTCAGACTACAGAGGACGTCACAAGAGCTGTTGCTACTGTAACTGCAGCTGATACCCCTCTTCGTTCGCCACGACCATCAGTGGTATTTTCATCAAAAGATGACAACAGCAGTAGCCAACTTCAGAAAATTCAGCACCATGTTTCTAGAATACTCAAAGGCTTCTCACAACCTCCTGAAGTGAAAAGGGAATCCTACAACCCAGAAGTACTAACTAGCCTAAAGCGTCAATGGACAAGTTCTCAGTTGCAATCCCTGGTATGCTACTGTTGGTCCTTGACTCCTTGTAACTCATTTCTTTGGAGAGCACTTCTTATTTTGAATCTTCTTTTACTTCTTGCCTTTTAAGTCATTGTTACTTGATTTTAACATCTACAGCTCAATTTTATTCGCAATTGTTTTGAAAAAGAGAAATTGAGATAAGTGGTGCAATCTGAGTTTGAGGCTGCTTAGTATGACATCAAAGGTCATTCTTTGGTGGTATTCCCACCTACATGGGGTGCTGGGAGGGAGATTAGAGAGAAACTTAACCTTTTAATTAATTTTATTTAATTTCTGTAGGATCATAGGTCTTTAAAAGACCCCTCAAAGCTATTTGAGAGCATGGTGGTTGTTGGACTTCATCCTAATTGTAATATTCAAGCACTTCAAAGTCAGTATCTTGCAAGAAAGTCTGGAGGTTCTGGGAAATTTCGAAGTGCGCTTAGTCGTCAGAATCCATCGGAGACGGAACCTAACCTTGAACCGCAGGTGCTGATTCTTATATGCAAATTGCTGAGCATGCTAGGATCAAGGCCATCGGGAATGGTTTAAATATGTAATATAGTTTATCTGATTCTCTTATTTCAGGTTTTGTTTGTTTACCCCCCTGAAAAGCAGCTACCACTTGAATACAAGGATCTCCTTTCATTTTGCTTCCCAGGAGGCCTGGAGGTTGGCTGTTTATAGATTTTCTTTTCTTCAATTCATTGACGAATTATTTCTTTTTGAAAAGGTTCTTAGTGTTAAATTTCAGAATTTTGTCCCATGGTTGTTTATGAATGTTGATTAGGTTAAAGGCTTTAAATATTAAGCTATACCCTCTATAATAGCTTAAGCCGTTAGAGTAAACGGTGGTTAACATGGTATCAGATCCAAAAATCTAGAGATCAAACCTTACTGTGACTCTGGAAGAGGGGGCGTGTTGGTTGTGTTAAAGCTCTACTATCTAATTGACAAAGTTTTAGAGTAAATGGTGGTTAAAAATGGCCATTGTGGATTCAAAGATTTTGTTTTTAGATTATAGATAATAATATCTAGGGCTATTATCACAAAACCCACTGTGGTTTCACAATATTATTAAATTGCCCTTGCCCCCTGGCCTATCAACTAACCCCTTGAGATTTCCAATTTGATCAATCTCCCCCCTAAACGTGAATTGGGTGAAGTGTGTAGTCCAAGAAAAGTGATTAAAATGTTTTAAAGTCCATTAGTCTGGAGCTATCGAAACAAAAAAGAAAGAAAGGAGGGATTTGTTTATAAGGTGGGGCACTAATAACCCATCTACGAATTTTATTGTGTCTCACATATCCCACCTAAGAAAAACAAGACATGCGGCATACAGTTTAATCACCCTTTTTAATTAGAGCATTAGGCCCCACATTAAAATGATTTAATGAGCCTGGATATTCAACTATTATCTTATTCTTGTTGCAAGAGACTTATTCGTTATCAATTATATAATGTGGGGTACTTTTGCATTTTTAGTACATTATTAGTATATACAGAGTATAGTGGAAGGAATTGAAGGATGAATATCATTGAATTCATTCTTTCACTCTTTCGCCATCTCTCTCTCTCTCTCTCTCTTCATCTTAATATTTTTTTTGGTGGTTGATTTATTGTACATATTTACTATCAGTTGGTGCTCCTGTTTCACCTTCTGTGGGACTACATACCTATTCTTATATTGTCTGCATGTCTCTATATATATGATTTCAGGTTCATGCTGTCGAGAGAACCCCTTCAATGAGTGACTTGAATGAAATACTTCTTGGGCAGGTGCATCTGCCGTCTCCCACATTATACTATTACATGATTTTTTACTTTAATTTACTTCTTAATTAGTTATAATTTATTAATTCCGTTGGCCCATTTCTACATAATTCTACTGTTGATTAGAGTTCGACATAGATTTTATATAAAAGAGAGCAAATTTGTCAAAGCTTCCACCGTGTGGAACTCATTAAGTCTTCCACTGTGTGGAACCCATATGATTGTTAAAACACCCATTCTTTTTTTTTATGAATGATACTTTTGTATTTAAAATGATTATTGTTAGCTTTAGAATTATATAATCTGTTTCTTGTCTGACAATAATCTCAGTAAGCATGCTGCTATTTTTTCAGGATCACCTTAAGCAAAGTGACATGTCGTTCGTATTCCGGTTACAGGTGATCTCTTAAATACCAAATTCGGGGCTTTCTGCTTTTTATGTACACATTTATTTTTGATTTTTGTTATTCCAGAATTCTCATCGCGTCACATGTTTTCGTTTTCACTTGACTTTTCTATTTGAGATGTTAACTTTGTAGTTCGCAAGACAGAAATAGGGTTCTACTTGCTTCCAAAACTGTGATTGCTTTATTTATGAGGATTGGGGCCATTAACATCTGCATCTACTTTGTTATAGGGAGGCCATTTCCGTGGTTACGATGTTTCATTGTGTCAATAGATATACCGAATGGTCTAGATTTAACGTAGGTGACTATTGTTAGGACCAGAGTACTCGAAGTACGAAACACCCATTATGTGTTAAAGTTTCATGATGGTATTCCTGAACAGGAATTAGTGTATCCCTTAGCATGAGGGAGTATAAATTTCGGTGAATCTTAGACATTTGTTCTGCTCAAACCCTTGTATCCATATTGAATATTTACAGTTCAGAACTTATTTCTTCAGCCTTACCAGAAACCTGGTATGCAGTGTCTTTGTCCTATTGTCGATATCTGTAATTATTTTCTTCAAATTGTCATAGCCTGAAACGTAGTAACGTAGCATGTTTTTAACAATCAATTTATGAAATTTATACTTGCGGAACCAATACTCAATTGTGAAGTGCTGCCAATATGTCACCATCTCCTAGGGAACCAAGCCAATGTTCTACAGTTAGATTTCTTGTCTTAATTTTCATCTAAGGCTTATCTAAGAAAGTACTTTTGGTTATATAGAGTTGATATTCCCATTTGGCTACAAGTTTATTTATATGCATGTCATTGCGAATAACTCAATGTTTACGCTCATGCTTATATTGCAACCATTTCCCGAATTCATAAAGCAATATATTTTTGCTTTAATCTTGTACGCAATTATCTTCTAAGTTTTTCGAAAGACTGGATAGGGTTGGACTTTGAAGGCTTGCTTTCCGGCAAACTTAAGTGTATAGACTATCTGCTAGAGAAAGTCAATAATTCCTCCAAGTCTCAAGAAGCAGCGGGACATTAGTTTTCATCCATTACTAGTAAAAGATACACATTATTAAATTATTTGTTTGATAATTTTATTATTTTTTATGCAGGTTGCTGATAATTCAACTCTATATGGTTGCTGTGTGCTAGTTGAAGAAATGGTGCAAAAAACCTCTGGCCTGGTTTCCTTGATTTCAGACGCACAATCTTTTGGCTCCAGTTTGAGTCGTCATATTTTAACCACACGACGGTGTTATTGCATTCTTTCAAGGCTTCCATTTTTCGAATTACATTTTGGTGTACTGAATAGGTTTGTTAATGCTGATTTTCAATGGAAATTCTCTTATATTTTTTTCCATGCTGTCGTGTTGCCTGGATTAAGAGTAGCTTATTTATAATTATAATATGCATGATCTTTGAGTTTCTGTTGTTTAGCTTCTGATGTTGTATGGGAAATGACTCCATAAAACCATACTCACGGATGATTGATCAATTTGATTGTGAACATGTTCTTTCTTCTTTACTAGTATTTTGTGTAACTGAAGTATTATAAGGTTGTCAGCAGAAGGATATTAGAATAATTTGCACTATGAATTGAGTTTTGAGCTTCATAGAACGAGTTATAACAAAATAGCGGCAGAACTGGGTGGGAATGGGCCACTCATTATAAGACGGGTTTTAGACCTAGAATTAGATACATTGTGCAACTGAAAAAAATATGATAGGAAAGTGTATTAATTTATATTAGTAATTTAGAGCAATTATGCCTGGAATCTGGGTAATTTTCCAATGGTGAATTCCTGGTACATCAGTAAGGCGTAGGTTTATGGCAGTGGTTGGAATATGTTTGTTACTGAATATATGCTGCTTCAAAGATGGAGGATAATGATATATGGAGAAACCTATGATCCTAGTTTATTTTCAAATGTTAGTTCCAAGTGGTCATAAAACCTAGCATCTAATTGATATTTCAGGACTGAAATGGTGTATTCAGTCCTTCGACGTTAAATGATTTTGTGGATAGTTAGGATGAAGTATAATGATTTACAAACTGAGAGAACGGGATGGCTTCAAGGGCCCAGGTTCTGATGCCTCTTGGACGTATTGGAGTGGGATCTACATGAGTCCCACTCCATTGCATTCAAGGGCTTTGAGATACTCTGGCCCTTGAATTTGACACCCCTCCTCTATCTGCTCATTGAAGTAATATAAATGTTGTGCATAGGTTTTTGGTTCATGAAATTTTCACTTCTATTTTTTATTTTTATTTTTTATCTCGTGAATCGGTTGGGAACATGTTGATAATTGCAAAAAAAAACATATTATTGATTGATGTAATAGAAAAGTTGAGTTTTCTGAATTCAGAACCCCATCCGATAAAAACCCTTGCAGAGCATTCCCTTGCTTGATTTAAATAAGCCAATAGCTGTTTAGAACCACACTAAGTCTATATTTCTCCAGACTGGTGTACAGTGTGCAGTTCTGTGTTTAGCTGTCTGCTTGCAGGTGTTAGAGATTGTTTTTTGGTCTGTTTTTGTTGTTGAGATGCTTTACTTCAAGGGAGTCTCCTCTTTCTCTTTAATGAAGTATTGCTAAAAAAGGATTTCAATTGTCGGTTCTTGTTATGGCTTGTATTGTTGCCTTCCTTTAAATTTAGAAAATCCTTTTTTCTGTTGCCTCTGTAGCATCTTCACTGAAGAAAGGTTGGAACTGTTAACAAAAAGTATTGCTAAACTAGAGTTGGAACCACCTAATGAGTATGGCGAAGAAGAAATTGTTGGGAAAAAACTGGTTGGAGTTTCACTGGAACAAAGGGAGCAGGTCATGCTGAATGGAACAGGAAAAGATTCCCAGTTAAATGGAAGTGATTCTACTCATGGAAAATTCACTAATAATATGTGTCACCTTGAGTTTCAAATATTTGATGGGGGCTTTCACTCGTTGAAGAAGGGCATCAATGATGAAGCTGCTGTTCTTCTAATTGATCCTGCAAAAGAAAAGCTTCCATCTGGAAGAAAATCTGGAGTTGCGACACATTTCCCTGAAGCTTGTGATAATTATGTTGATGATATTGTAATGAACAAGCAACCAGTGGAAAAAAGATTTCCGAATGCTGTTTTTCCACTTCTACGATATCAACAATATGAAAGCTCTGACTCTTCCTCCAGGTACATCCTTTTTCAGTTTTCAAGGTCATTGCATCAGTACTTATATTTACTGGAGGCTTACTGGCTTGAGTAAGTAATCTCGCGTAACATTTAAGCATCCTCGTGACTCATTTCAAGATCAAGTAAACTCGAAGTCATAGGCTGAAATTAGAGACAACTTAGAGGTGTTTTATGTAACAAACAAATATCAAAATATTTGTTGCTTTCCCGATGTTTCCTCACGTTTTCGAGATTATAGGAGTTACTAGACAAGATGCGATTAATAACCAGCATATGATAAAGGAGACCCATAGATGCACCTGTAAAAAACTAGGTAGATTTATTAGTGTAAAAAGTAAGAGACAAAGAGGTCAATCAAAACTCACGTGAAATGAGATAATTAGCGACAATATAAATAAATTAAATATTATAGGAAACATTTGTTACAATAGAAAATAATGGGAAAAGAGTATTGATGTGGCATACCCTGTTCATATGGGATAAAAGCTAGGCTGACGGCCGCTTTTTTCGCAACTACTTGATATCTGCATAAATCCTATTTTTCAGTTCTGCTTTATCCAGGGCCATATCCTTAGTTGTTTAACATGTTATCATCTTTTTCCTTACTGACTCTACCCCTCTTAATTTGTCTACCCCTTCTTATTGCATTACTCTCTAGGTGACTACATCAGTATTCCTAGCTAGCACACTCAGGGATTTCCACTGTCAAATATCTAATTAAAATCAATAATGCTAGAAGTACTACAATACAATTTTTTTAAAAAATTAGGGAAACAAACAGCCTAAACCATTATTTTTCTTTTTCGGTGTAAGGAACAAAGAATGTGCTTTCACCTTCAGTAAAGCAATATGTGAGTGTTTGCATTACAATTACGTTGCACCTCTTGCATCTGTACTTTTTGTATGGGCTGGAGTCTTGGAGATATGGTGCAAGAAAATCACGATACTTGAACGAATGTTAGGCTTCACTTTTCTTAATGCATAAAGATGTGGGAATAATGTGGAACCTGTGGTCTAATGCAACATTAAATAAGGTTTGGATTGTCACCTTTGTATTGCTTGTGACTCTCTTTGTATAGTGAGTCCACTGACCTAATTACAGCTTATGCGTCTAGACGAAATTAGTTTCACTTTATTTTCTGAGATAAATCCTAGCTGAGGAAAATTTTGTTTATTTAAACTTTTACACCTAACTGTGATACTATTTTTGGTGGAGCTGACATATTTATTGTGGGATGCTTTTTAATATGCCTTATGTCTGCTGCAGTTTCCATGGCTCTCCTAGTGAAGACAGAAATTTTAGGAGTGACATTGATGAAGCAGAGAGTGAAGAGGCATCCTCCTCTGGCCAGGAATATTATTGTGACCACAGTGATATTCTTGAATGGGCTAAGGTTCGAATTATTTGCTTCTGAAATTATGATATTCCCATGTATATATAGCTGTACACACGCATATATATATGGTGTGTGTGTGTCAAGCTCTATGCCACATCATTCTTGTGCTTCGGAAGTTTTCTTTTGCCAATTTCCATTTTCTGTTTGTTCTATCAACATTTGCAGGCAAACAACCATGGACCTTTGCAAATTATATGCAAGTACTACCAGTTATGTTACCCTACAAGGGGTTCAACAATCTCATTCCATCCTTTGGAGCACCTGCAGCCTCTGGAATTTCATAGACCTCATGAAACAGTTCTGCGTATTGCTGGCTCAACAATTTCTTTTGAATCATGTAGTACGAGTTTGGAATTAGCAGAGGTGCATCAGTGGAAAGCTAAACTAATCCCTTCCCTTCTCACGATTCTTTTTCCATGTCCCCAACTTTGTCTTTTTTATATTTTTTTTCTTGAATTAGTTTTGTTGCTTGTTTCGTTTGGAGAATGTCAGTCTTTTATATCTATATTGTTAATTTTTGTAGGTACACAGTGTGCTCATGGCGGAGGAAGAGGCCACTGCTTTGTCTGTATGGGCGATTGCATGCTTATGTGGCTCCTTGCGACTCGAAAATGTAAGTTTTTGTGCGATGTAGAGTGATATATCTTCTTAGAGGAAATGCCCAGATATCATGCAGCAATTTCTGAAATGTAGCCAGTTTTAGGCACCTATAATTTTTCATTGCTATTCATAGAAAAGCATAAAGTCAGCAATTTTCATGTGTAACTATACGTTTTAATCTCAAAATCGCATTGTTAATAGTTATTGCCACAACATTAAAAACAGTAACAACATTAATTATATCTAGTGAGTGAAAGGGTGAGTTTGATCATCTGATTTTGAAACCTACTTGTTGTACTTTGAATGTTCTGTTTCAAAAAATTTACAGTGCTAGAAGTGTCTTCCATCATCAGTATGGATCTTATTTGGATTAGGTTCTGTCTGTCATAGTTCCATCATCTCTTTGTTTCCCTTCTCGTTGTCACTAGATATATACTGGCAACTTACAGTAACTATATATAATTTTTCATTTTTCTTTTGAAAACCACACACCCACTTTGTCTCCATAGAGACTTGTACCCGACCTTCTATTTTAATAGGTGAGGAAACTACTAGGCTACAAGCCTTGGTAGCTAAATTTCCCTTATTCTTTTCTACTACTGGAGAAAGAAAACTACGAGCTTTTGCGTTTCCTCTTGTTTTTGTACTGCCTTCAGCTTGGACACCTAAAATACTTCAGTCACCAGACCTCCTTGTAATCTCCTGTGCTGTTAAAAGAAGCCTAAAGGTGAAGTGATCTCATCAGCCTCTGTTTTACCATGTATCGTAAGATTAACGTGCTCATTTGTTGACTCCCATGTACTGAATATTTTTAGTAGCTTCAATTTTCTCGACGCTATATCGATTGTCAGACGAATCGCAAATAAGGTTCTGAGTTGTTGACTCTTCTTATGCTTTTAGGTGTTAACATTGTTAGCTGGGACTCTGCTGGAGAAACAAATTGTGGTGGTTTGTTCAAGTTTGGTATGTATGACCACTCACATCAAATTGATCATGGTTTCGTGCTGATGAATCAAAATCAGCATTTCTGGTTTAATTTAAATATTGGCAAATACGCCAAGATGGTTGGTACCCATCAACTACTCTCATGGCTTAGTAGTACCTGGCTGCTAATCTTTATCTGACGCTTGGTCCTGATGTTCACCGACAGAAATAATACTAAAACATTAAGATTTTATTTAATTTCTTCTTGGATTCTAATTTGTTTAATAAACAGGGAATATTGTCTGCTTCAGTTTTATCAATAATCCCTCTAATTCGGCCCTATCAGTGGCAAAGCTTATTAGTGCCGGTACTGTTCCTTTCTTTTCTGTAAGAATTTTCGTTCTGCTTTCAGTAAAGAATACTTTTGCCGGATCTTGTTTACTGTTATACTTATTATAATTTCCTTTTGGGTCCGAATTTTGATTTGGCTATAAATGACTTTCCAGGTTTTGCCAAATGACATTCTGGAATTCTTGGATGCACCTGTCCCGTACATAGTGAGTTTTCCACTAGCATTTCAAAGCATGAATTATAGGCGGGAGCATTACAGCAAAATCTATATGCGAATAAGGATGTTTCAAGTTATTAATTTGTTATTCTGTCACATGTCTTCAGAAGTATGTCAGATACAAATTTTTGAAATATATACACTCCAACAAGGGGTGTGGGATATGTGTCCAACACTTTTGCTTCAAAACGAGCTAAATGCTTTTTTTTTTGTAGAAAAAAGAAGCTAAATGCCTATTTTAAACGCCGCTACAGAAACGTTATTAAAAATAAATCTAGGTATTACATAAAGGAATATTTAACAGTGTCTGTGTGTTATCCTATACAGGGATTTGATACATGGGGTTTGACACATCTTACACTCATACAGATACTTGCACCTGATATATTTTCTTAGTTCACTTTACATATTGCTCACTACTTGCATCAATATTTAGCTTCTCAGTTGTTATCAATAATTTTCCGTTATTAAAGAATGCTTGATAACAAAGTAGGTACATTACAATGCGTGATGTTATAGATGCTGGTATAAATTGTTTGTGCATACACAAAGTATGGTAAAACACATGTTGTGCTTACTTTGTCAATGATGATGCTTCCATTGCTTACATCATCTAACATTGGATATTTATCTTTTAGCTTAAATTTTCTTTCATCTGGAATATAATAACTACATGTATTATGATTTTTTTTCGCCTTTTAGGTTTTTGGGACTTGCATTTCATTTATAAAATGGAAATTGTTTTTGGCCTTTTCGTTTCCACGATTTACCATTTCACTGGTAAAATCATAATCGTGTTCAACAGTTGCATATTTTTTTGTTATTTGCATTTTTTCTACTATCAAGGATATTTTTTGACTTTTTTTTTTTCAATGTTTACCTAAGTAGGTTGGTGTGAAGAACAAAACAATTGAAGTGCAGTCAAAGTTAACAAATGTCATTATTGTTGATGAAAACAAGAACCAGGTGGGTTCTATTAGCATTTGGATTGTCTCTCACTATAGGAACACCATCTTTTAATCATTACTGTTTAACAATGCAGGTACATGAAAGGTATCAAACTAAGTCCTTTTTAATACGAAGTGTCTCAAAATTAGCAATCACCTATATTAAGAACGTTACAAAGAATTTCTATATGTGGTTCGGATACAAATTGATGTAGGATGAACATGATGAAAGATGCTACTGCTAGCTATTATAGTCCAATGATGTGGTAGTACTACAAAATGATGAAAAAAGGTTCGTATAATACAGTCGATTTTGTTATGGGGCAAAGTATGAAAAGCTATTACATTTATGTAGAAGCGTTGGAAATCTCTTTTATTAGTTGGACCGTCTCTCCCTGTATGTGTTCTTTCAATCATGATTATTTTAACAATGCAGCTGTGTTAAAAGATATGATACTAGATCTTTTGTATTTCAAGCATTTCTATTTTTTGGTTTGGATAGAAATTGATGCAGGAATTAGGATGAGCATGATGAAACATGCTACCACTAGCTCTTATACTCCAATGATGTTGGTAGGACCTCAAAATGAAGAATAAAGGTTCCTAAAGTTGATTTTATAGTGGGGCTGAGCTATGAAAAGCTATTAAATTTTTGTATAAGTAGTGAAAATCTCTTTTAGGCTTTAAGTATGGCAAAATTGGCTATGTTTTTATTGATGTGTTTGGTTGCTGAAAGTTCAAAATAATTATGGATAATTCTGTAGAGCAGTGATTTTATGATTTTTGGGTATTAGATTTTAGGGCAAATGATAATGGGAAGTCAGTGAGGATCTAATTGACTAAAGTTTTTACTTGAAAATAAGTAAGTTATTTATTTTCTTCTCTTGAAAGCACGAATTTTAAGACCTTTGTAAAACATGTCTAAACCAACCAAAAATTAATCCCAATATCCTTATGGACTTTTAACACTACCTGTTGCAGCAAATACAGTTAATTACTTAGCATAAGAAAGCATAAATAAAATTAAACCAGCTGCAAACCAAGTTGAAGAAATATAAAAGAGACTTGATGAAAACTAAGCGATCTCAATTGGGTCCCAACCATCATCAGCAATAAGCAGAGGAGAAATCAGAGGACAATTCTGCCATCGGTAACTGGTTTCTGTTTTATTCATCAGTTGTTGACTATTTCTTCAGACATCATGAGTTAAAGGATCCTCCTTGCGTGATGTTTAGAACTTCTTATTCACGCACCATCCAGAGGATTGCTTGTTCACCTTCATGGCACAGAAGGTGCCAGATACCTTCCATAAGCTTTCCCTGATTGAACTTTAATAGATTAACCCCCAGTTCCTTGTCTTTTACTTTCTCCTGATCAATATTAGATTTGTGATAAAGCCAATTTCTTTTTGCTTCCTTCATTTTGTTCCTTTGGTTCCTATTTATTACATATGAGATGAACTAATGCTTTCAAGCGAAGTTATCTGATATATATTCTTGTTGCATGAGACAATAGGTGAGGTCACCAACAATACCGCAGCTACCACAACATAAGGAGTTATTTTCATCCTTGAGTCCTTACCATGAAAAACTTGTGGGAGAAAGTTACTTGGGGAGGAAAAGGCCAGTGTATGAATGTACTGATGTACAGGTATATTCTTGTACTTGACCTTTCATCATGAAATTTCATTTTTTAAGTGTACACTAGATTCTATATTCTTTGAGTAATGTGATCATTGTTTTGTGGCTGTAGTTCCAGACTACATGTATATCCTTGTCCAATATTAAAAGAGTATTACTATTCATACTTGGTTTCAAATATCTGTTTGTTTTAGAGTTGATCAGCCATGGGACACCTCAGTATTAGCCAGAGCATAGACAAAAAATTAACAATATTTTTTAAAATGTTTAGATCCTAAAGAAAAAAGAGAACACATGAGGGGAAGAAAGTCTTAATTTGAAAAATTAGTTAAAGAAAATGGGGTCTAGAATTCCATAAATGCACTTTTGCATTGATCTGCCCCCAAATCTTGAAGATCTTTTGTAATATTGAAGGTAAGCAACACCACCATCCCTTTCGTCTCCAAAAGTAATTTTACTCATCGTAAAAGAAAACTAGCGTAGAAGACTGGAAAGACAGAAACACGAAGTTAAGGATGAATTGAGTATCCTTATATTCTTTTGCAGTGTCTACCGGCACCCTATACATACTATTGTGATAGGTGGCAATATTGTCAAATCCTTGAGGCAACTTATTCGAAATACTGCTGATTACTTAGATGGGATTGTCCATCCCAGTAAATGAATGATGTGCTGGCTGGTTTCCTACTGGATAAGTAATTCATATAACAATATCCTTGTTCAAATTTTCTTCTCCGTCGATTTTTTATTATTATTTTTATTTGGGGTCTGGAGTTTATATTTCACTTGACCAACCTTTCTGTTGTAGGCAGTTGGGTCTCTCTTTTTACACTTTGGAAACAATTGTAAAACCTGAAAAAATGAATCTTTAATTCTCAGTTTTTCATACTCTTTTTATTTTATTTTATTTCATTTTTTGTTTTTTATGTCATATGCTTTATGCGTGTGTATATACATATATATTATTTAATGCGACATTGTGCTATCCATCAAATACATGCTGTTGAAGCGACCTTTTCTTGCTTGGATCCTCTGTCTGAGAGGTGCATTATTTCTGTCAATCCTACTTTCTTAATAGTAGTTAAAACCTATTAATGAGGTCCACTCAGTCCAGGAAGCTAGTCTAAAATCCTGACTCGTTCATGGGGGCACTGTATTTTTTGTTGCTTTCAAATGGCTCTTTAGTGGGTGAATTATTATTGCAGGTTGAAGCTGCCAGTGGTTTCCTTAAAGTGTTGAGATCTTACTTGGATTCTCTATGCTCTAATCTACGTTCTCACACAATTACAAATGTGCAGTCCAATGATGACAAGGTTTGTGTTCTATCTAATATTATCTTGAGTAAAGCAGATTTATTTAACTCAAAGGGGATGGAATTTTGTTCTTTCTTAATATAAAAATAGGGAACTAACATGACAATTTCCCCTACTTTTCAGTAAGAAAAGTTACTAACATATGATTGTTGAGATTAGGGTTAGTAAAGAACAGATGAGATGAATTATATGGAGGAATCGTGTGTGAGAAAAAATTTGTACCTCCACCCTACCCCCCTCCCTTTTCTTCCCCTTTCTCTCTCTTTCTCTCTCTCCCACACACACACACCAGTAAAGAAACAATAAAAAGACAATAATACCCTTGTACCCTTGTGAGGGTAAACTAATTCCCATTGTGTCCTGATATACCTATTCTAACAATATTAATGTTCTTGATTTAGACATTGATATTTAGATATGGTTTACACAATTTCATCTTAAAGGAAAACCTGGTTAAAACTAGTGAAGTGTCCACAAGCAATAAGAGCATACGGGAAGGGTCTTTGGATGCTTTTTATTTGTGGGTAGTGAAGTGGATAGGGAACAGGTGTAGTCCACTTTATAGGTTTTTCGAGTCTTTTACCTAAAGGATAAGAAATCAAGTACCTTGGCCTTCTGCACAGAATCTCTTGACTGTTTACACTACAAAAGTTCTGATGTTAAATTTTGTTATTCTCCACTAGTTATTCAAAATTAAGTGTATTCTGGTCATCTGAATCTTTGACAAGTTCTCTCAGTGTATGAGTACCTATGGATATTGTTCTTACACAACTTATTTAGCAGGCTGAATTAGTTGTGAAGTATGTGAAGCATTATTGAGTCACTGTTTCTGATTTTTGGGTATAATTCACTTAAAGTTCTTTCTATTCGTTAACTTGACGCCATTTTCATTTATTTATCTCCCTCTTGCAAAGGAAGCTGTATGGTTTGATCTGATGCTCGCAGTTGTGCCCACAAGCATGTGGATTATAAATGCATTAGTACATGTTTCGTCCAAATGTAGATTAGCACGCCTCATTTCGTGGAGTTGCCATCAATATATTGATTTGGTATAAAATAACATATTTTTCCCTATGAACTTTAGGTATCGTTGCTTTTGAAGGAGAGTTTCATTGAGTCATTTCCCAAGCGGGATCGACCATTCATGAAGGTGTGTACCTTGAGCTTTCACTGTAACTTATTATCTTAATGCAATAAAAACTTATTCAATAGCAATAATATAGTGTAGCCTTTCCACAGGTTGATATATACTGCTAGATATGATGTCTTGGCAAGAGCTGTCAAAACTTTTCTTTTATAGTGTTCTTATCATGCACAGTAATTCACCCCTTCCCCCCAAAATATCTATCTTATTTTTGGGTGATCATTGACCATTTTTTTTCCTTCCAAAAGTTTTATGATTTTAGTATGGACAGATGAAGCTCTACTAAATTGTAGTTTGCATTACTATGCATTTAATTCTAGTAGCGGCCCAAATGACTGCCCGCCTTGCTCTTTATGCTATTTAAATTGTACCTTTCTAGAGTAGTAGATGATGAAAGCTTATTAATGTGTTACTCTTTCCTTGTATTCTGTGACAGCTTTTCGTGGATACACAATTGTTCTCTGTACATACAGATCTTGTACTCTCTTTCTTCCAGAAGGAATAATGCTGCCAGAAAAGGTTGGCCTGGAATTATATTATTTTAATAGATTGATAGAACGCAAGTTCTGTAATTTGTTATATTTTCAGTGTAATAGTGACACAGATTTTGGTGGAATAATAATATTCTGTATTCTTATCGATAATAATAATCAGAAGGACATGTTTTACAGCCCTATTGAACATGATGATTTGGGTTTTTGTTGATATGCTGAGTAAATTCAGAAGATAAGGCAATGTTGTATACCAAATGGTATACGAATTCTGTCATTTGTTTCATGTTACACACTTTGTGACCCTTTTTGTTATGTGTATCTGTGCTTTGCACGAAGTATTTAAAGTTGCAAAATGCTAATCAAGTATGTTTGTAAGTATTGATTCTCTAGAAAGTCAATTTTTCCTACCTGGGATGTGTTTTTCTCGTTTTTCTCCTTCATACTTCTAGTAGAAGGGCAAACTGAAACTAGGGGTTTCAGGCATGGGGCACAGAAGCCTCAGCCAGTCATACTATTACACAGACGGAAGTTGAAAGGTGAGTCTTACTCAAATGTGGTAAGAGTCAAACAACTAGTGATTTTCCAGTATGGCTAATCAGTCTATGAAGTAATTCCTTCTCTATTAAGTGATGTGATGATCATCTCACTGCAGGCTAAAATTGATCGCTGAGGAGTTGGAGCCGTGATGTTGAGAATCTAGAAGCTCCCCAACCAGTCTCAAAGCTACTTATTTAAAATTAGTTTCCTACAGGGTGACCTCTGTAGCTCAAACCTCGTGCAGGTATACCCAAAATTCATAAGAAGTATCCAGAATAATTGTCCTGGATCCGCACTTTCAAGAGCACCTACCATCTAAATTGAGACCTTGTGCAGGTATTTGTGACCCAGGTTGCACCCTTGTGCCCACTTTCACTTGCACCACTTTGAACTACCATCTAAATCGAGTTCTTGAATTATCATGCTGTCGTCTTTTGTGCATGTAAGGCTCTCCATTGAGTATCTTTGGTATTTATTCTACTCCAGCCAGAACTAAAAAGAGTCCTAACTTCTGGAATACAACGTGACTATGTTCATGCAAAGAATTCTTAAATTTGGTTAACCCGGAAGATTTGGCTGCCGCTATCTGCCATTGGAGGGAAGAAAATTTTCTACCATGTGAGATTTGACTATGTTTATGCGTAAGTAAGCAGGATTTTCCCATATGTTGGGGTTTTAACCGTCCCTTTACTAGAATTACCTTGTAATTGTAGAGTGAGTATTATGATTCGTGGTAGAAGTAGTTTCCTTTTTGGCAGTCATTTCAATTTTTGTATTTTCTCTCTTGGTACTATGAGCAGTTATGTATCTTTTCCAAAATCAATTCTTGCCAAAATGATAATATTATTACGGGAAAAAAGAAGAAGGTAGCATTATGTGTCTCTCTGTTCCATTTATTTATGTTTGTGAGTCCTATATATATATTTAGTTGTCTGATAAGACCTTGAGGCTGTTGGTAATTGCCCAACGCTGTATCAGTATGTTGGCGATTCAAATACGTGCTGTACTACCAGAAATCAAAGGACAATGGTAAACCGTGGACGCCCTTACAATGAGCTCGCGCCCTTGTTTCTAAAATATAAATCAAATTATGGTTTTATCTTGCTCTTTCTTAGGTGCACATTATCTTTGGCCTTAAGCTCAATGACATCCCAGAACTGGGTTAGAGACTAAACTCAGGTTTGGCATTATGGAATTTTGGAAGCATAAGGAAAAACAGAAAGTGAGGTTTTTAAAGTTGGCTTTGTAATGCCTGAGTTTGCCATGTCCTACTTTAAACTAGTCATGTTGAGATGTTTTAGTCCTAGACCAGGTGATAAATAGTTCAATGTAAGGGAATCTTATTGAGCCATTGAAGTCAAAGGACCAAATGGTCCTTTGTCACACTAGCACACTAATAGGGTTTACTTTTGGAGTAAAATGTGAAATAATGGTCATGTGTACTCTACAACAGAATGCTTTGGGAATCTTGAAAGAGATTGTATTGAAGAAATGCACCTGAGGAAACTTTGGTTTTAAGTTGTCCTGGTCTAATATTAAAGGTGTTTTGCATGTGTTTGGAGACTGTCATTGGGGTGGGGGTGGGGGGACAAGGACAGCCCCATGGACTGTATTGCTGGTGTACTACTCTGCTGCAGCACTAGGAAATATAGTGTGTCGATTGATTGCAACCAAACAAAACTCTATAGAAACAAGTACTTCTATGGAAAGAAGCACATCTTATGACTATTTTACTTTAATACCATGTTTTTCTTTTCTTTGATATATTGTTGAATGTTTGGCCCAACATAAATTGAGTTCCAACTACTTTGAAGCCAGTTACTTAATTCATCTTCTTTCATTGTGCTACTAATTTTCTGACAAAATATTTTGATGTGACAAAGTGTATTAAATTGGTCGTCAACTGCTTCAAAATCTCCAAAAGGGATTGGACCATTCAATTATATTAGATACATTATTTGGTGTTTGGTTTCGTACGTGTTGATGACATTATGTAATATTGATACTCGGTTTAAAGATTAATTTTGTTCGTATTTATTATATTGTTCCTGTGGTACAAACAGATACCGCAACTTTCTCCCGACATAAACTCGTATTGTAACTCTGAACTATGATATAAAAAAAATCTGATTAGTTCAAATTCGAATAACTCTCTTTATGAATCCATTTTTTTAACATTTTCAATTACCATTGTAATTATGTAAATTAATTCAATCTTCAAGGTCTGAAGCCCTAGTCTGGAAGGCTGAATCTTCCCCCATTTCTAAAATTTCCCAAATGAAAACAAGGTCAAAAACTCATAAAAGTAAACTCAGTACTGGGGTTTTCTAAGGTAAAGGTACAGAGATGAAAGGTAAAGTGAACAGTAATGTAAAGTGAAACAGTAACTGTAAAAGTTGAAAGCTTCTCTCATATGGGGGTGTATCTATCTATGCACATGATATAATATAATAATATAATGATACCTTCACATTTATTTAATACTCTGTCTACCCCTTTAATTTATAGATTTCCGTATAGATATATGGCAGAGACAATAGCTGCCACAGTGACAGTAGCTGCAGAAGATGCAACAGAGGGGTGCAGTCATAATATGAGCCACAGTACAGTTCAGGAGAGAGAGAGAGAGAGAGAGAGAGAGAGAGTGTATTAGTTTTATCCATGTACAGAAGATTCTGCAATGCAAATGGTCCCTGAAATAAATATACTACTCCACCTGCTATTTCTCTGACCCCAACACTAGCTACCACCCTTCTTTAATCTCTCTCTCTCTCTCAACTTCTTTAAACTTGTTCTGTTTCGTCTTTATTTTCTCTCTTAAATCTCTCTTAAATCTCTCTCAAATCTCTCTCCCCCTCTTAGTGATGAGTGCAAGAAATAGGTTGCTTTTCACAGCCTCTCAATGGCAAGAACTTGAACACCAAGCTCTTATATTCAGATACATGGTCTCTGGTGTGCCCATCCCTCCTGATCTCCTCTTCACCATCAAGAGAGGCTTGGACTCCCCACTTTCTCCAAACCTCATCCTTCAAGAACCTCAACACACTAGTAAGCACACTCTACTACTTCCATATATATATATATATATATTTACATTGTTATTCACTACTACTTCCTACCATAAACTCTCATCCCATCTATGTTTAGAAAATCAACTTTTTGCCAAAAAAAAAAAAAATAAGAAAAAAAATTTGAAATGTGGGTATTTGTGGTGCAGTTGGGTGGAACTGTTTCCAGATGGGATTTGGGAGAAAAATTGATCCAGAGCCATGGAGGTGCAGGAGGACAGATGGGAAGAAATGGAGGTGCTCAAAAGAGGCATACCCTGATTCAAAGTACTGTGAGAGGCACATGCACAGAGGCAGGAACCGTTCAAGAAAGCCTGTGGAAGCTGTTAATGCTACTACTACAACAGCAACAGCATCATTTGCAGCATCAATCAACTCATCATCAGCCACACAAACACCAAAAATACCCATCTCATCAATCTCTAGAAACCCAATGAATCCCTCCTCCACTTTCCCCCAATCCACTGCCTCTTCTCACTTTCTCTCACCAATCCCCTCTAATTCCCATCTCTACCACCATAACCAACCTTATTACACTAATACTACTACTCAAACACACCACCCTTACCTCTATGAGCCCCATTCTTCTTCAAAACAGCCAGGGTTTGCTTCCTTCTCATCTTATGACAGTGATTACAGGTTAATATACATTTTCGCTTTACATTATACAGTATAGCGGGCTCTAGGCTCCTTTGAGGCGCTTGATTTGCGCATTGCCTTGCACCTCGTGCTTGGCTCTAGAGGACATCCAGCGCCTTAGTGCCCTTGAGCCTTTATTAACACTGATATTATATACATACATATATATATATATATATGTGTGTGTGTGTGTGTGGTAGTTGGTGTTTGGGTTTTTAAGTGTTTGATTGATGACTGATGATTTTGTTTGTTGATTGGTGAGAAGAAGCAGATACGGGGATGGGTTGAAAGAGGGGGTTGATGAGCATGTTTTGTTCTCTGAACCTTCTGGGACTATGACAAGTTATTCTGGCTCATCCAAGACTGATTCTTGGCAGCTGACACCACTGACAATGGGCTCTTCTTCTTCACTCAACCATTTGAAACAGAGGACCTACTCTGCTTTACAGCTTCAAGGCCTCACTGATGCCTCAAATCAACAAAACCAGGACCGACAACATTTCTATGGATTGGGTAGTGATGTCAAGTGTGAAATGTCCTTGAAGATTGAAAGAGATGAGGAACCCCAGAAAGTAATGCACCATTTTCTCGACGAATGGCCGCCGAGAAACAAAGATTCATGGCTCGATTCAGACGATAAATCGTCGACGACACAGCTCTCCATTTCCATTCCCAACTCTTCTCGTGACTTCTTCATAACCCACAATGGTAATTGAGTTCACCTAGTACTTTCACTTCCTGTACTCGGCTCCATTGTGTTTGTGTTCTTGATTTTATTTGATTTTGCAGATAAATGAGTTAACTTGGCCAATCGAACACTTCAATGGTGACGGGTTAGTGCTTTCCCTTAAGAAATTGCTCTCTTTAGTTTGTTTAATTAATTGTTGAGTTTAATTTAATTATGTTCCTTCTAAACTGAAGGATGAAATGTACTATCTTTTTCTCTTTTTGGCTTTTTGCATTTTGTCTGAGTGGCACAGTGAAAATCTTTGGTGAAAATCTTTTGCTCCACGTTTGTATGTTTTTATTAAGAAGTTGCTTTCAAGAGCCTGTAAAAGCTTCTGCTTATTCTAACATCCAGTGTCCCATTGGCTATTTTGGCTTTTGCTAATGTGTCATTTCAACTTAGTCGAGACTCCACAGAGAGAGAGTTCTCGGCTGAAAGATTTTTACCAACAGTTGTACTCAACTGTGGCAAAGTTGAACGTATTGTTACTTACATATGATTATCCATTGACTATTGTGTATGAACTAGGTAATATTTGATTTTTTTTAATAAACATGTTTACGTGGAACCACAGCAATCTTCTTTAGCCGTACTGGTCCAAGAAGATCTCATTTTGATAGTCTATTAAGAGGGGACAGAGCACTTAATTGGTATAAATTGATGCATCTTGGCTTTTATTAGACTAGTCTCCTTTTGGTATAATTTCTACTTCTGATTTTTTACAAAAGAAAAAAAAAATCAATGTTGTTTTAAGAAACTGGTACTCCTCGCTTCTTTAAAACATTCTTTCAGGATCCAGAAGTTCTTTTAAATTTTTTATCAAATATCGTTCAAAACAGTTTTTTCTTTCGGGAAGCCAAAAGCAGCGTTTGAAAAGTCAATTCAAACAGAACCAACATGATCTAATAATATCAATAGCAATTAAGCAACATACAAGGACAATGTAGTCAAAAAATTTCAACACTGGATATGTTTTGGTAATTTTTTGTAGCATATCTACATGTATGTAAGTGTTCACCTTGATCTGTCCGGCAGGTTAGGTTTCTTTCTTAGGTGAAATACACCGACCTTCTTAAAATTTTGATTTCTCGAAAACATCAAAATTCGCCGACTATGGTATTTTTGTTAATGCGTTGTATCTTTTTTTGTGTCATAAAATTGAAGAATATTGAGTGTTTATGCAAATTTTTACCAATGAATCCGACTCTATAATAATAAGAGGGGGATTTTTTATTTTTTTTAATGATAAAAAACGCACACTCTCACATGAGGCTTGAACCCTTAAGAGGAAGAAAGGAGGGAGATCGTTGAGATCATATATTTATGAATATACAATATAATAAATGACAAACATAATCATGAATAACTTAACCATATTCAAGAATATACAATATAATAATTGACAAACATAATCTTAACCATATTCAAGAATATACAATATAATAAATGACAAACATAATCATGAATAACTTAACCATATTTTGGCCAAAGGGTTCAAAAGAATGGAGCTAAGGAACTAGATGTAGTCAAGTTTGGCAAAAAAGGGACTCTATGGGCCTGTTTACTGATTGTTTCTGCTTTCTGTTTCCTGAAATTTGACAATAATATGAAAAATACGTTTTTTAATTTGTTTCTGTTTTTTGAGTTGAGAAAACGTTTCCTCTCATTACAAAAGAAAAAGGAAACATAAAAAAAGGTACTTTCTCTTTTTGTTTCCTCAAACTCACCATAATCATCAAAATAAAAAGAATAAGAAATATTAAATCAATAATAAATAAATTATAATAATAAATAAATAAAATAATAAATAATAATTGCATAAAATATTATTTAAATTAAAATATAATAAGAAATAAAATAAAATGAATAGAAAATTAATAAAAAATAATATATTAATAAACAAAATAAAATAAGTAAAATAAATAATAAATAACTAAAATGATTAAAAAAAATAAAAAAATGATTAAAAATACAATTAATAAAAAATAATAAAATAAAAATTGATAAAACAATATTATTCATAAATTAAATAAAATAAAACTAATAATAAATAAAATTGAATAAATAAATAAATAAAATTAATTAATTAAATAAATATAATTAATTAAATAAATGATAAATAAATAAAATAAAATAAAATTTGGAAAAGGTAGCTTAATATTTTTTTCAAAATAGTTTTAATGTTTGTTTTTGAAAAATTAGTAAACATAAATTTAGTTTTTGTTTCTTCTACAGACAACAAAATCTGATTCTGTTTTTTCAGGAATTAGAAACAGAAAGCAGAAACAGTTAGTAAACAGACCCTATGGCTAGGGGTGCACACGGTTCGGTTCGGTTCGGTTTCGACCAAAACCGTAACCGAACCATTATTTTCGGTTTTCTAAAAATGAAAACCGTAACCTAACCGTTAGTAAAAAAAACCGAACCGAACCAAACCATTTTTTTCGGTTTGGTTTCGGTTTTTATAATTGTCTTTCAAAAAAAAAATAACGACATAACTCAAAAGATAATATAACTAAAAATATAAACTAAATTACATAGAATAGTTCATGTTTCAACTATTACAAATACAAAATTAGTGGAATGAAAGTATGTCATTCAAAATGAAAAGCCATTTTAGATGCTACTATGAGACAGTGTGAGAGTGGGGCGGCTACTTTGGCATAGTGGCATTGTTTAGGTTAAAGATTTTGACTAATGAATTTACTAAACTACCCACTCTCTCTTTGTACCAAAATGTTTTATAAATGAGCAAAAAGAAATTATGAATTTAATGAAACTATGAATACATATATACATATATATATATATATAATATGAAATATTATTATATAAAATCGGTTTGGTTCGGTTATTTTCGGTTTTTGACTAACTAAAACCGTAACCGAACCTAAAATATCGGTTTTTCAATTTTGAAAACCGTAACCGAATCAAATCATCTTAAAACCAAACCGAACCACCGGTTTCAGTTCGGTCCGATTCGGTTTTCCGGTTTTTTCGGTTTTGTGTGCACCCCTACCTATGGCTATGACAGGATCGTCTGTCCTAAACGCAGTTGCGATAAAAAAAATGTAATAAAATTATAATCAGTTGCAGCATTTTTCATTAAAAAATTAGCAAAATATTTTTGCTGTAATTAAATGCCGCAAATAAAAAATGCAGTAAAAATATTTTGTTGATTTTTTTTATGAAAGATACTCTCAACTGATTATAATTTTGGTGTATTTTTTTTTTATTGCTACAGCCCTCAAGACAGACGAGCCTGACCACTATGAACATGGACAGAGATAAGGAGTGGAGTAGAGTAGAGGATGCTCCATGGAGTTAAAGTGGGTTCAGAGTGCAGAGACTTTTACAGACTTACAACACACAAAATTAGTAGCTATGGGTATCAACTTTTTTTACCCTACTTTCAAGACAACCACCACACCCCTCAGTCTGTCAGTGTCAGGTCAGTCATCAAATACTACTGACTCAGGACATGAACCCACCGCCCCACTTTTTCAAGAGGAAGAGAAAGGGTAATCATGGAAAAATATTTTTGGTTGTTTGGCATAGGGGAAGAAAGAAAAGAAGGTTAAACAGGATTTTTTTTCGTTGTTTGGCAGAGGGGAAGAAAGAAAAGAAGGTGAACAATACTTGCCTCCTACCCTATAAAAGGAAACTTTCTCCTACCCAATGTTGTGGTCCAATAAATTATGGACATGTGTATAATAAATCTTATAAAATAAACTTATAAAAAAAATAAAATTATCCATCTTTAAAACAAATATCTAATGTGAACCCTAATTAAGCCACCCATCCTTTGAGCAAGAAGCCATTCTCGTTCTCAGCCAAAATCTGGAGGTGAGGACCGAAAGATAGTGTCCGTCAACAAATGGCCTATGCTAGAAGGTTCTGGGATTGAATTGGCAAATCCCAAAGAGACATCACAGAAGAGGACCATGATGTAGACAAGAATCATCTTTTGATAGTTATTTATATTAACAATGGCTATAACTCCAAATATGAATGTTCGTAAAGAAAAAATATATATTCAAAAATTATTTATTTGATAATCATTGTTGTGATTTTGATAGAAATTCACACTTGTTTAAGTTTACCAGAGATGATAAGGTAAAGACAATGAAATTAGAGAGAAGTATTTAACTCAATTAATCTTTTAAAAATTAATCTAATTTATGTTTAAATGTAGGACACATGTTCATAAATTCAGTGGGCCACATCATGGGGTAGGAGGAATTTCATCCTTATGGGTAGGAGGCAAGTATTGTCCAAATCGTAAAATCATATAGAATCGTAAGATTTACCATTTCGAATTGCGATTTTGACAACTATGATCCTTCCCGCTAATTTAGTCCCATAAAAAGAAATAAAACTAAGTCAAATTTATGAATTTTTATGGCATCAATTCTTTTCCAAATTTTCTTTAGCCAAATGTCTAAACTCTATCAGACCACGTTACAAGGACTCAAACATTATTCATATGACCATGAAAAAAAAAAATTTTGTTTACATAAGTTTATATTCTTATTTAATCTTTTTTTGTATTGATTGTTTTTATTAGGCTTTTGACTACTTTCCACTAAAGATGCATAATTTCCTTGGAGGAAAAGCGATGGTCATATGGCTATTGTTTTCATTGAACCTTATGACTTATGACATGAGTCATGAATTATAAAAGAACCATGACAAGCGTTTAACTACATTTATATATCAATTTTACAATTTTAGCTTGATGAAGACATGATCTCACATTGTCACATTATCTTTCTAATATATTATAGTTGTTTCAACTTTCAGTACTGGGCCCACATAAAAGTTCAATATGAGATAGTCTGGCCCACTATCAGTTTGGTATCTTCTTGGGTTACCACTCAAAATTAATTGGGCTGTTGGTGAAGATCAATATGGACTTGATCCAAGTTAATCAGGCCTCAGTCAACAAGGCGTGTTTGTTTATAATTCTGAAAACTGTTTTCAAGAATTTTGAGAACAAAAAATATTTTAAAAATAATAAAAATAAATTTTCTAGAAACAGACACTTTTATAATTGAATTATCTGAAACTATTTTCTGAAGACTGAACCAAACAGAATTTTTGAACAATTTTTTGATTTTCACTTTTCAGAAATGCAAACCAAGTGGCCCATAGACTATCTTAAATGAGAATTAGTTAAAGAAATATATATATATATATATATATACATATATATTTTTTTTCAGTGCTTACAAATTTTAAAAGAGATACAAACTCATAAATCATCACTATTTTAATTTCTAGAAGTCCAACTATAGAAGATTAATTCCATAAGCAAACCTCTCTAATGTTGAAATCCAACATGAAACCGATTGGGATAATCTTTTACATAACACGAATTCCAATACAATATAATTTTTTACTATCTTTCTTTAATTATCATTCTTCCACCGACTTTAAACAAGTATCAGATTTTATTAATTTTTGTCTTTTCTTTATTTTACAAGGGTATAAATAAAAATTTCATTAATATCACTACAATAAAATATATTCTCCGAAAAAGACAAAAAATTTAACTTGAACAATTAGTTTGGAAGAGAGTTACTATGTTCCGAAGAAGACAATCATATATAGTTTACTTCGGCTCACACAAGACAACCCTTCTTACACGTCTTAAAATTTCTTCTCCTAAATTTTTTTGGCAAGTGGCAACTCTGTGCATGAAAGTGGGACTTACCTAATTACATTCACTTAATGATACAAAAACAGTAACGTTAACGTTTTTCAAATTAGTTTTGTTATTATTTCTTTTTCATTTTGAATTAGTTTAGACACAAACGGTGTTTTTCTATGCACACGGGCACTAGGGGTAAAATTTATTATTTGAAGACTGCATGCCTTTTGTAGTTAATTTGCTAGTTGGCAAGCGTCGTCTTCAATAGCTTAATATGTATTATTATTACCTGTGCCCAAAGAAACTATGATCCTATGTTTGAGAATACAATAAACAGAATAATGAATATTGAACTATGTATTAAAATGTATGTTTTTATATATAGGGGAGAAGGTATGGAGAATAAGTAAACTTGTGGGGGGGACAAACCAATATAATTTTGGTAGAATAGTGGGAACAAGAAAATACAAAGTGGATTAAGCATAACTATCTAGATGGGCCTAGACCCTAATATATTCTAACACTCCCATAGAGCTCATTGCTAAGAAAGTCAAGAGTTTTGCATACTAAAACTTTCGGAAATCATGGATGGTTTTGGGTTTGCTTGGTTTGTATTTCTGAAAACGGAATTCTGTTTTTTGAAAACTGAAAATCAGAAAACTGTATAAAAATCAATTTAGTTTGGTTTTGTGAAAACTGTTTTCAGAAAATTCATTTATAAAAATGTCTATTTTTAAAGAACTTATCTTTATTATTCTCAAAAAATAATTTTTATTTTTCAGAATTCTCTATAGTAATTTTCAAAAATACGAAATAAGCAGATACTTTATTTTCTCTTTTGGTTTCATAATATATTGATTTACCCAAAAATAAAAAAATGGTGAAAGTTGAATGACTCATTTATATGCTTTTTCCATCTCACGACTATTATCATAAGAAAACTCTTTTAAGAGCGTTGCTCATTATAGGAATGCCTTTAATAATAGTTGCACAATATACTTTATGAATCTCTAGCAATGTCGACTATTAGCTTAAGTCATTGTCTTTCAATTTCCTTTTATTTTTATTTTTTATTTTATTTTTATGAGAAAACAATTAATTAAATTTCCTTCCATTTTTTCCTGAACGTGTATATAATTCTATGTGCATGTACCCATAATATATCACTAGTATTTTGTTTGCTACCATAAGTATCATCAATTATTGTCCTTTTACTACTATATCACTTTTTTTTAACCCACTAGTCAAGAATATATCAAGATCTTTGAAAGAAAGAGATTTGAAAAGGGCCTTACACTTGATGGTTCGTTTATGGATGCATCAATCGCTTTCAAACACAGTGCACTTAATAATTTCAGGAAACTAGAAGCTAGATAGAACAACAAACAGGGACTGAAACCCTAGCTGCCATTGGATATTCGGAGTCAATACCTATATACAAGAGACTCGTCATTTGAACAACTCATGCAATTAATTTATTACCACAGTAACTCAGTTAATTTGTTTTTAGCCATCCAAAAGGTAACAAAGACAAAGATCTGAAGAAATATGTATCAATCATAACAACTTTCATGTGCGGGAGAATATAATATTCACATCATGAAATACTTATATTGTAACAACATAAAAAGCTTGCTATTGGGCTTGTACATACATATATATATATAATTTTATACCCTAATCCAACATTATTTTAATTATATTACGTACTGTAGGCCCATTTTTTAAATCAGGTCCACCAGACAAAGTAACACTGGATCAACATATATTAATAAGCCCAATAGAAAACAAGGTCCAAAACTAAAAGCACATCTCATGATAAAAGCTCTTAAAAGCCGACCGTTTCATTATACACAATAAAAACTGATATGGATTTTAATGTGGCGGTTTTACAAATAGTAAATCTGTATTTAATGTAGAGATATTGTTTTAAATATGTTTTAATACCCATTTATGAGGGTAAGATCAGGTTCATGTATAAAAAGACGGAAAGAAAAAGAGAAAGGGATCTGAAATTTTCCCCATTCTTGCTGATTCCTCAAATATCTATTGTTATCTTGTCATTTATTTAATAAATTGCTTCTGTTTAAATTACAAAAGTTACAATTCGTTCGGTAACTACGAACGGGTTTATACTTTTTGGCGCCGTTTGTGGGAAATCGAAGGTTCTAATCAGAAGCTACTAGATCAATGGCGGGAAAAACCATCACACAGCTAGGAGACACAACTGCTATCCTTCAACATCTGGAGGCTCTTGAAAAAGAGAATCAGGAATTGAGAGAAAAGCTTGATCAATCAGAACGTCAAGAACTGCCAGTAGGAGGACGACAGAATTACCCCACTGCTGAAGAAGAGGATAATCATCACGAAGCCAGCTCAACAAATCGTACTCGCACCCAACAAATTGGGGATGAGATGAACACTAATAATCGAGCAGTTCCGCTCGATATGTTGACCAGGCTTCAGAAGATCGTAGACGAGCAAGTAAAAGATCTCAGAACACAATCACCAGCTGATCTAGCCATCGAGATGACAACGAAAATGATTAAGTCACCGTTCAACACTGAAATACAACAAGCAAGAAGGCCAGACAAGTTCCGGATGCCAAAGTTCATTATGTTTAATGGGACACATGACCCAATTGAACACCTTTTTCATGTGGAACAGATGAAGACTCTCGACTTGGCTGATGATGCGTTAATGTGAAAAGCTTTTTCTACGAGTTTAACGGGCCCAACCCTATTATGGTTTAGACAGTTACCTAGTGGTTCGATCGATTCTTTCCAAACTCTAATGGAAAAGTTTCTAGCCCAATATTTTGGCAATCGAAAGCAGAAGATGACCATTTCTAATCTGTTCACGATGAGGCAAGCGTAAGGTGAAACTTTGAAGAATTTCCTGTCCAGATTCAATTTGGAAATGGGAATGATACCCATTTGTGATCAACCAGCAGTAGTGGAAGCTTTTAAAGTGGCTATCGAATAAGGGACCAGCTTTCATAGATCCTTGGTGAAATCAACACCTCTCAATATGGGCCAGTTGAATTCACGGGCGCAGGTATATTTGAGATTGGAGGAAGATGAACAAGAAAAGGGTCATCGTTCGGCACTGGTTTGTGTGGAAAGCAAGTTAAAAGAAAGGATAATCAAGAAAGCTGATAGTACGAGCAACATACGATTAGTTCCATACAGGCAACAGGAGAGGAGGCCAAGATATGACATACCTGAAACTCCACTCCGAACAATGTTAGCGAAATTGAACAACAAGAATATAGCAAAATGTATTTTTCGTCCACCATTTCCGCTGAGAATGCCACCAAAACAGCAAGACCGTTCGAAGCACTGTGCGTTCCACAATGACTTCGGTCATTTAACTAATGAATGCAGACATTTAAGGAGGTAGGTTGAGACATTAATAGCCAAAGGAGATCTGAATGAGTACGTAGACAATGGAATGAAAATTTTTGATCGTCCAAAGACTAATAAGATTGTGAGCGGACAGCCGATAAAAATCATTGACACTATCCATGGAAGACCAGAAGAGGACGAGGAAAGCCGTTCGGTTCAGCGTTCACGAATGCGCAATGCTAACAAGATCCGAAGGGTTGGGGAGGTGAACGTAATTCGTACTTACCCAATGCCGACAATATCATTTACCCAGGAGGACTTGAGACGTGTACAGCTACCACATGAAGATCCATTGGTAATTTCGATCATAGTTTCAAATTGTTTAGTTAAAAGGGTGTTGGTTGATCCAGGTAGCAGCACGAACATCCTAACCAAATCAGCCTTTGAAAAAATTGGCATCAGCATGGAGTTAATCAAGCCAACCTCTAGTCCGCTGGCAGGTTTTGATGGAAAGAGGATCTGCCCCATTGGTGTACTGAATTTACCTGTAACAGCTGCAAAGCGAACTTTGACGGAAAATTTCATGCTAGTGGACGTGCAGCCCTCCTACAACTTGATCATGGGAAGAGGTTGGATTCACCAAATGCAGGGAGTTCCTTCAACTCTACATCAGGTGATGCGGTGTGTTGATCCTTCAGGGAAAGGATTTGTTTACATCCAGGGAGATCAAGTGGTGGCGAAAGAATGCTACGCCATTGTCACTAAGGGTCTAAAAATCGAAAGCACCGAACGCGACTTATAGCAATTACTGAACATTTGTGATAAGACTGATGATGATGAGAAGACGAAAGAGGACACCATCACAGTAGATCTGATTGTTGGGAGCAAAGGAAAAACCACCCGAATTGGAAGAAGCTTGGATTCTACTGAAAGAAACAGTTTGATTTCCATGTTAAGATCAAATGTTGATGTTTTCGCTTGGGAGCACAACGACATGCTCGGAATTGACCCAGGAACCATGATGCACACTTGAAGTGTTCATGCTGGTGCACAACTCGTACGACAACGACCCAGAAGGATCGGAACCGAACGAGAAAAGTTTGTAGCTGAAGAGGTTGACTGGTTGTTAGAAGCTAGTTTTATCAGAGAGGTTCATTACCCCGATTGGATGTCTAACGTTGTCATCGTACAAAATAAGAATGGGAAGTTATGAATGTGTGTGGACTTCACCAACTTAAATAAAGCTTGCCCGAAGAACAATTTTCCTTTACCAAAGATTGATCGCATGATCGACGCAATGTCCGGATTCGAACGGCTCACCTTCCTCGGTGCTTATTCAGGATACAATCAAATCTAAATGAACCCAAAAGATGAAGATAAAATGGCGTTTATCACCGAAAGAGGGACCTATTGTTACAAGGTCATGTCGTTCGGTCTAAAAAATGCAGGTGTAACTTATCAACGACTGATCGACAAGATTTTTAAGGCCTATATTGGAGACACGGTGGAGGCTTACATAGATGACATGGTTGTTAAAATCCAACGCAATGGTGATCACTTAAATCACTTGGAGGATGTGTTCGCATAAAATGAAGCTGAACCCGGAAAAATGCACTTTTGGTTTGTCTTCCGGACAATTCTTGGGACACATAGTTAACAAAGATGAAATCAAATCAAGTCCCGCACAAGTTCAAGCATTGATCAAGATGAAGGCACCTGAGTCCCCAAAAGAAATCCAGGTGCTTACAAGGAGGTTAGCATCCCTAAGCCGGTTCATTTCCAAATTATTAGACAGATGCAAGTCGTTCTTCGATGTGTCGAAATCTAATAAAATGATGGCTTGAGGAAAGAAATAGTAAGAAGCGTTCGATCAACTGAAGCTTTATATGGCGAAACCACCAATCCTGATGGCACATAAAGATCATGAGTCCTTAACTTTATATCTAGCAGTTTCACCGAACGCAGTCAGTTCAGCGTTAGTGATAGATGATGGGAGCAGGCAGCACCCAATTTATTATGCAAGCAAAACATTGCTTGATGCCGAAAGAAGGTATTCGAAGACAGAGAAAATAATCTTAGCTTTGGTTCAGGTCAAACGAAAGCTATGACATTATTTTGAATCCCATCCGATCAGGATTCCTACAACATTTTCGATCAAAGAAATTTTATCCAAACCTGACTTCTCTGGGTGAACGACTAAGTGGTCAATAGAATTGAGCATGTTCGACATTACCTATGAACCACGAACGTCCGTAAAAGGTCAAGCGGTGGCAGATTTGCTTCTTGAATATGAGGCAACCGAATATGAGATCTACAATGAAAATCCAAGGTGGGAGCTTTATGTGGATGGATCTGTGAATAGCCTGGGGGCAGGCGTGGCAATTGAACTAATATCCCCAGAAGGCACCAAGTTACAGCAATCAATCAAACTGAGTTTTGAAAGTTCAAATAAGGAGGCGAAGTACGAAGCCATTCTGGCAGGTTTAAGGTTATAAATGGAGCTCCAGATCAAATAATTAACCGTGTTCAGCGATTCATAGTTAGTTGTAAATTAGATCGCAGGAAGTTACAATGCAAATGAGGAAAGGATGTTGGAATACAAAAGGGTTATTCAGGAAGAAGCACAAATTTTTTATGTAGTAACTTTCAAGCAAATTCCAAGGGCGGAAAATCATGGGGCTGATCATGTAGCAAATCAGGCATCATCAGTTGGGGACGATATGATCAGGATAATTCCCGTGGATGAATTATTCGCTCCATCGATTAGTAAAAAGAAGGAGGTGTGCGTGATTCCATACGAGCCGAGTTGGATCGACCCAATCCTTCAATACTTATTGATCGGTGTTTTACCTGAGGATCGACGGAAAGCGAAGAAAGTAAGATCAGCTTCTACCAAGTATTCAGTGATCGATGGCTTTTTATACCGTCGATCGATGACTGGGCCTTACCAGCGGTGTTTGACCCCGTCTGAAGCACAAGAGGTACTCAAGCAGTTGCACGAAGAAACCTGTGGAAGACATATTGGGGGTAGATCATTATCTCATAGAGCAATAACACAAGTTTATTTTTGTCATACATGATCCGAGACGCGGAAGAATATGCGAGAAGATGCGACAAATGTCAAAGGCATTCGCATATAATCCATCAATCAGCAGAGCTTCTCACAACAATGGTTTCCCCTGTTCCGTTCGCACGTTGGGGAATGGATGCGGTCAGACCATTAACAAGGGCAACATCAAATAAAAAACATGTGCTTCCGGCCACAGATTATTTCACTAAATGGGTGGATGCCAAGGCTTATGTAAGAATCACGCACACTCAAGTGATTGATTTTATCTTGAATCATATATTCTACAGGTTCGGAGTGCCAAAGTACATAATGATGGACAACGGCAAAAACCTGGACAATCAATACGTTCGGGAGTTGCTGGACAAGTATGGCATCAACCAGAACTTGTCATCGGTCAGTTACCCGCAAGCAAACAGACAGGCCGAGATAACGAACATAACGATTTTTACCGGAATAAAAAGAAAATTAGAAGGGATCGAAGGAAAAAGACGATGGTTAGAGGAATTTCTAAGGGTCCTTTGGAGTTACCGAACGACACCCCGAAAGCCAACCGGATTGACTCCATTTGCTATGGCATACGGTGTTGAGACAGTAATTCCAATTGAATTGGAAATCCCCATAACAAGAACACAACTCTTCGACCCAGAACAGAACTAAGAAATTCTTAAAATTTAAAGTAATTTCATGGAGGAAAAAAGGGAAATGGCCTCAATAAGGCTGACAGAGTATCACAAAGATTGATGAGGAGTTACAACAAAAAGGTGAAGCCAAGATCATTCCAAGTGGGTGATCAAGTACTAAGGGTGTTGGCCAAAAGATCAAATAAGCTAGATCCTACATGGGATGTGCCATACACAATCATAGAGGTGATCGGTAAAGGAGCTTACAGATTGGCCGAACAAAATGGAAAACAGATCGAACGAGCTTGGAATGCAATCCACCTGAAGAGGTATTTTCAATAAAATTTTTGTTGACCTTAAATTTCGTTCTAAGGTTGTATGCTAAGATCCGTACCAAATCAATAAAGATATTGCATTCATATCTTCTAATATTTTTGTTCAAAAAATCACAGAAAGAAAGTTCATGAAAAGCCCAAGTAAAATAACTTGACCAAATATATAAGCCATATAGGCAAAAATAAAATACCATCTTAAAAGATGGCACCAAGTTCCTGCTTTAACAAAGACGCACAAAGAAGCACCTCAAAATTTTGTGTTCCAAAAACACATTAACTTGTTCAAAAATACTTAGTACATCAGTGCCACCTTAAAGCCTGTTCAAAAATACTTAGCACATCAATGCCATCTCAAAACCTGTTAAAAAATGCTCACCGCAGAATCATTAAAAATATATATTGTTTTACAAACCATGAAAATTGTTCAAATTAAAACTTCTAATCAAGAAGTTGAAGGTAAAACATCATCGGTAGTTGACTGTTGATTTTCTGAAAGAGGAATGGAAGGTCCAGCTGAAACTTCATTTGCAGCAGAAGGGTCTGCAGAAATAGGCTCTGGTCGTTCAGCCGGTATGATTCCATGCAAAATAAATTAAGTAAAGTCCTTTTCATCTCAACAAGGCTCAGGATCAACATACAGGTGAACGACACCACAAGAAGTATCATGAGCTGTCGGATCATCATATGTACGAGCAGATGGGTCCATTGACATTTGATCATGACAAAATCTGAACTCATCACAGAATTTTATGTAAAAAATGTTCACATACCTCCAGTGCATTTCCATTCCCCCTCTTCGGCAAATCTCCAAGCCGGATTTCAGAACAACATTCGAAGTCTCAAGGTTGTGGACCTGCTTCTTCAGTTCAGCATTCTGATCGGCTTCCTTTTTATGAAGTTTCTTTAGGCTTTCCAGCTCAGTTTCCAAGATCTTATTCTGTTTTTCAGCTAACATGGCGCATTTATCAGCCCTTAGATATGCAACATCCATGTTTTCTCTTGTACTCCCCCATCTCAACAGCCTTGTAGAGAGCTAGGACATCAAACATAGATTAAAGAATGAAGAAACGTTATCATTAAAAAAAAAAAATTACCTCCAAAATAGAAACAGGAGCCCTAGCCAAAAGCTCATTTTGATCGACATGCTGCTGAAAAATTTCATCTTTTGGTGGCCACATACCACGAGCAAGTGCCATTAGAGAATCCGGATCCGACATGGCAAGCGAACGGCGATTCAGAACACTTCCATCACCTTCAGGACCAAATGATGGAGGGAAACAACAGTCTGGAATAGTATAACCGCTCACAGATTTGGCCTTCTTCAGTAACTTTTCATGTTTCTCAGAGTCATTCCTTTTTGCATGCTCTGAAGGGGGGCCAAGCTACAACTTTTTCTGAACATTACCGTTGTCATCAGTGTTCGTCCTCTTCAGAAGCCCCTTTGTCTTCTTCTGCTCTTATGTCAGGTCGACCAGTTTATTTTTTCCTTTATCATCAGACAAACTGATAGGGGCAGGAGATCTTTGTGCTACAACACGTTTGGAAGTTGTCACCGGAATTTCCATTATGGTAGCTTCTAAAACGCTGGTAGCAATTAATTTCAGATTCTGAGAAGTTAAAAGAGTTTTGCTGGAAGGAAGAGTAGTAAAGACCTTCTCGTTTAGATATTCCAGACATTCGACTGTATACAACACACAAACATACGATCAAAAAAACAAATACATAAGCAGTTCAAGAAAAACAGGCAAAATTTGAAAAGTACAAAGGGACACTTGCCAGGATTCTTGAATCCACACTTGTATTTTTTACAAATATCGAAGGTTCTTGGCAGAGGGTACGGGCCGGACGCATCCACCCTCCAATTTCCCCCAATTTTCACCATCTTATCTTTCCATTTCTTCTCAGAAGAAGGATTCCCATCACAAAGTTTCAAGGTTGAATGAGGGTGCAGATGGTACCGACCAGGGTTTTTCCTAATCTGATCAACTTTGTAACAGAACAAGAAATCACCCAAACCTAAGTTCAAATCTTGTTCGCGATTCAGAACGAACATTACAGATAGAACCCTGAAAAATTAGGGTTCACTTGCAAGGGTGTAAGCCCTAAAGAAAAAATAACGTAGTGATAGAAAGGATGAAGAGGAAATCTGAGTACGGCCAAATGGTGTGCAGAAAACAGAGCTTCATCCGGTTCAACTTCTTCATACGATTTGAAGTCCAAATCGGAGGAATACTCAGAAATCGAAACATCATTGGGTATTTCAAACTCTATTTTACACCTATCGGCTAAAGACAATTTTCGCAATTGTTTACGCGAGAGTTTTTTGGGTTTCAATTTACTGGAACCGGGGGCAATTTCAGAAGAGGAAACAATGGGAGCATCATCCACAACCACTTCCAGATAAGGGGTTCGGCTATTATCGCTACTCATGATATTTGATTTATGAAAGAAAAATGAAGGATGAAAGAAGTAAAACTAACCTCAAGAACTTCTTGCTGGAATTCGCCTTCAAAGAATAGGAGTCTGCTCTTGTAAATGAATAAGTAATGTTGAAGAAGATGAATGAAGTAAGGAAAGTGGCAGTTACACATGGCGCTTCGAATTCCCACCTTATTTCAAAATACGAAATGGGCTTGGGAATTGGGGGCAAAGTGTAGGCCCATTTTCTACATCAGGCCCATCAGACAAAGTAACACTGGATCAACATATATTAATAAGCCCAATATAAAACAATGTTCAAAAATAGAAGCCCATCTCATGATAAAAACTCTTAAAAGCCGACTGTTTCATTATACATAATAAAAACTGATATGAATTTTAATGTGGCGGTTTTACAAACAGAAATCTGTATTTAATGTAGAGATATTGTTTTAAATATGTTTTAATACCCATTTATGAGGGTAAGATCAGGTTCATATATAAAAAGGCGGAAAGAAAAAGAGAAAGGGATCCGAAATTTTCCCCATTCTTGCTGATTCCTCAAATATCTATTGTTATCTTGTCATTTATCTAATATATTATTTCTGTTTAAATTACAAAAGTTACCATTCGTTCAATAACTACGAACGGTTTTACACGTACCCTATTTAATTATGTGTTAGGTGAAGAGTCATGGATTAGGTTAACAGATTAAAAGCCATACTAAAATAAAAATTATACTACATAAACTCACATTAAAGTGATATATTAATTATTATACGTATCCTACTGAAGTTGATAATCTAAAATAATCATGCAATAAAGCTAGAAAACGACATTCCAATACCAACATTTAATTTTTCGAATAGTCACACCAACATTTTGCATATAGTATTCATTTTGTTTTATGAAGAAAGCACTTTAGTCTTCGGCCGCCTGAAATTAATTTGGCTTTTATATGTCTTGTAAATATATAGAATGAATTAGGTTGAATCTATCAACTTCAAAAATTGACCTGTGCTACTACCTACTAATTGGTGCTAGACTGTATTGCATTCATGTCGTGCTAGAGTTTGAACCCACAATGTGACCTTTGATTTCTAGTTAAGATATATATTAGCCTAGTACAAAGCCTATGGCACTATTGTCAGGCAGAATATGAAATTTATAAAGCGTGTTTAGTTCAAATGCTAAAATTTATCCATCGGTACTGTTCAAGTAACTTATTTAAGGGTTAATTTCAGTAAATCCCTCCATACTATACAATTTAATCAACTAATTTTTATTGTGTTCATTTTACCCCCTATACTAATCAATTTCACCAATATGTCCCCTCACCTCTCAAAATGCCTAAACTACCCTCAATCGTATAAGGGGGTTTAGTGAATTATTTCGGAAAAAATAATATATACTTTTTGCAAAAAAAAAAAAAATTTCAAAAAAAAATCATATTTTGTTCCAAAATTTGATTTTTTTTTTCGAAAAATATTTTTTTTTTGCGAAAAGGTATATATTATGTTCCAAAATATGAATTTTTTTGCGAAAAAGTATATATTATATTTCAAAATATGAATTTTTTTTTCGAAAAATAATTTTTTTGCAAAAAATATATATTATGTTCCAAAATATGATTTTTTTTCTGAAAAATAATTTTTTGCGAAAAATATATATTATGTTCCAAAATATGATTTTTTTTGCGAAAAAGTATATATTATGTTCCAAAATATGAATTTTTTTTCGAAAAATAATGTTTTTGCAAAAAAATATATATTATGTTCCAAAATATGAATTTTTTTCGAAAAATAATTTTTTTTGCAAAAAAATATATACTATTATGTTTCAAAATATGATCTTTTCCAAAAAATAATGTTTTTGCAAAAAATATATACTATTATGCAAAAAATCATATTTTGGAACATAATAGTATATATGTTTTGCAAAAAAATTATTTTTCAAAAACAAATCATATTTTGGAGCATAATAGTATATATTTTTTGAAAAAAAATTCATATTTTGGAACATAATAAATATTTTTTCGCAAAAAAAATATTTTTTTAAAAAAAATCATATTTTGGAACATAAGATATATTTTTTGCAAAAAAATTATTTTTCGAAAAAAAATTCATATTTTGGAACATAATATATACATTTTCGGAAAAAAAAATCATATTTTGAAACATAATATATATTTTTCGCAAAAAATTATTTTTCAGAAAAAAATCATATTTTGGAACATAATATATATTTATTGCAAAAAAATTATTTTTCAAAAAAAAAATTCATATTTTGGAACATAATATATATATTTTTGCAAAAAATATATGTTTCAAAAAAAAAAGTTCATATTTTGGAACATAGTATATACTTTTTCGCAAAAAAAATATTTTTCAAAAAAAAAATCATAGTGCGCATTTGACACAAATTGAGTTCAATGGTTTGCCCCTTCTCGTTGATAACACTTATTTACCGATTCAATACTTATTCAATTAAGTACGTTTGATAAGAAATGTAAAAATCGCTTAAGATAATAAGTGCTACTTAAAATGAGATAAATTTTTAAGTAATATAGTCACTACTTAACACTGAAATATGAAAATTGAAAATTTACAGAAATAATATAAAATATAATTTTTTTAAGCACCACTTAAAATCTTTAGTAGTTAAAATTAAGATTTTAATTATTTTTTAGTAAAATCAAACACCTTAGACTTTATACTGGGGAAAACATAAGGTTTCACGTTCAAATCCTACTGGCTGCAAATAATTCATTGGAACCACCGTCCATGACCACGGACATAGTCCGACCTTACCCGATCCGCTTGGGGGTTTAATGGTCTTGCTTGTCTTAACCATAGTTGTCAGAATCGCAATCATAATTAAGTCGTAAAATCTTATGATTCTACAATTCCATTATGATTCTGTACGATTTTACCACAATTCTATTTACATATTTTTAAGGATTTTTCGAACTGAAATAATGGTTTGAGGGTTAGGTCCCCCATATGAAAAACCCAAAATATTAATGATTTGGTTTAATATCCCAATATATTGCCCAAACTTATGAGAAAAATAATTGAAGGATCAAAATGTTAATGTTTTTGTTCATATTTTATGTTTAGAGTATATTTTTGTTGTATTATATATTATAAGTATATATATATATATATTTATTTATAACATTGGTGGTGACCCGTGCAAAGGCAACCCCCCACACGGATCGGGTAAGGCTCGGATTATGTCCGTGGTCGTGCTCTAATGAATTGTTCGCACCTAGTAGGAATCGAACATGAGACCTCATGTTTCTTGAGGCACCAAGTTTCAAGTCTTTTCCAACTAGATTAACTCGTTCGGGTTAGTATCTTATTCTTTAAAAAAATTAAACAGAATTATTTATTAAAATTAGATAGAATTATTCTACTTACTATTTTACGATTTCGATTTTACGGACCCCAACGATCCTACCCAAACTTCCGATTTTAACAACTTGGTCTTAACATGCATGTTTGATTAAGCTAATTAGAAGGCATGGTAAGTACATGAGAGAGGCCCAAAAATTGGGTTGAAGGAGTCTTTTTATTTACCAAATGGGCTCAAAGATTTTATTGGTTAGAATAAAAGAAACAAAGAGAGAGGGAAATGGAAATGGATATTCTTCAGTAAATTAATATAAAAGAATATGACACGTATATATAAGAGAGAGAAGGAGTGAACAAGAAGCTAAACTATCGTTCACTTTCATGCAAACTGTAATTACTAGATCCAGGGCATGCCTGTTACAGTCTACTGGGAATACACACCCACACCACACATATATGTTTAGACTTCATCGTTTATGCCATCATATATGCAACTCTCATTCCAACTACAAGAATACGTAGCATCATTGCACTACACATGCATGCATGCATGCATGAAAGAGTAAATTATTATTGCATATACTAAAACCTCCATTAAAATTTTAATATAATTCAATAAATTCATTCAGCCTCAGAATTTAGAAAAGATGCAAGTGCATCCAAAGCTTCAGTACTCGGTTGAATGGGATTGCTAAAATTCGGATTTTCTTGCATTGCTTCATCAATTGAGGTGTCCAGCATAGCTTCATAAGCAGGAAGAGGAAAATTAGAAACCGAAGCCATGTTCATGCCACTGCGATCTCCATTGCCATCGAATTCGGAGTTTAGAACATCCAATATAAGAAGGTCACTGATGTTAAAATCCAACCAAAAATTGGAGGATTCATCTTCTATAACTAGGGAAGAAGAGGATGGGCAAGTGGACCGAACATAATTTTTGTCTGACATTTGATAATTATCTAGGTGCTGTGGGATGATAACCTTGGCGCATCGAACAGCCTTAGTTCGAATGACCTCGTGTGGTTGGATTTTTTTAGTTTGTGTTGTCAATGGGAGTATTTTTTGCTTGGTAGAGTTTTGCATTACTCTCTTCCTCAAATTGGTGTTCCAGTAGTTCTTGATTTCATTGTCTGTTCGTCCCGGTAGTCTTCCAGCAATAAGCGACCATCTGCAGCAGATACAGCATCACACAAAATAAATGGCTCCATTTCTGTCCATTGCATGTGACAAATTAATTTTATTTACACCATATATATGGGAATAGACGAGCTGGTATGATCCCTTATTTCTAAAAGGGAGTTCAAGGTTCAAGTCTCATTGGGAATTCTGTGCATGGGGTTGTTTTACTATTCAATTCAAATATATATATATATATATATATTCTATACTTTTATGACTGCTTTTAAATTTTTGGGTAATTTGCAGTGACACCCCATGAGGTTTAGGTCAATTCCACATAGCCTCCGGTCAACGGACAAGTTTATAATGACATACCCTGAACTTTAAAAGGTCTTGTAGTGACATCTCTTAAACCATGAAAAGTCAAGTTTGTCTTTATTATAAATAGGGTTCATTTCAATAAACCACCATCTACTATTGAATTTCAATCACATTGCCCCCACCCTCAAACAATATATTTATAAAATTCAAAAAATATATATAAAATTAGAAATATATATCAAATTCGAAAAAATTATATAAAATTCAAAATAAATATATAACATTCGAAAAAAAATATAAATTTTGAATATATATATAATTCAAAAATATATTTATATAATTCGGAAAAAAATATATAAATTCAAAAACATATAAATTTAAAAATATATATATAAAATTCAAAAAATATATATTTTGAAAAACAAAATGTGAAAAAATAAATAAATTTAGAAAAATATATATATATTGGTAAAATATCATATCTTTTCTAATTAAGTAAATCAAACTACTTACCACCAACAACAATTAGTGGTCTTTTTTTATATATTTTTCCAAAAGATATATTTTTTTGAATTATATATATATTTTTCGAAATTTATATGATGTTTTCGAAATTTATATATATATATTTTTCAAAAATTATATATTTCGAAAAATAAAATGTCAAAAAATAAATAAATTTAGAAACAAATATATATATTTGTTAAATATCATATATTTTCTAATGAAGTGAATCAAACTACTTACCAACAACAACAATTAGTGGTCTTTTTATATATATATATATAATTATATATTTTTAAATTTGTATGTCGTTTTTAAAATTTATATGATGTTTTCGAAAGTTATATGATATTTTCAAATTTTTTAAAAAAATAACATTGACACCCCAGAGGTTTAGGTCAATTTCAAACAAATATATAAAATTCAAAAAATATATATAAAATTCAAATAAATACATAAAATCAGAAACAATATATAAATTCAAAAAAATATAAATTTAGAAAAAATATATCCAACAATAATTAATGGTCTTTCTTTATATATATATTTCCAAAAAATTTATGATGTTTTCGAAAGTTATATGATATTTTCGAATTATATATATTTTATCGAATGTTATATATTTTTTTTGAATTTTATATATATTTTTGAATTTTATATTTTGTTTTTGAATTTTATATATTTTTTGAAATTTAATATATTGTTTTCGAATTTATATATATATATATATTTGAAATTAATATATTTGTTTCGAATTTTTTATAATTTTTTTGAATTTGATATATATTTTTCTAATATTATATATATATATTTTGAATTTTATAAATATATTGTTTGAGGGTGGGGGACAATGTGATTGAAATTCAATAGTAGAGCGGAGTTTATTGAAATTAATCTTATTTATAATATGGGCAAACCTGACTTTTCATGGCTAAAAAAAAGTGTCACTATAATACTTTTTAAAGCTCAGGAGGTGTCATTGTAAACTTGTGAAATTGACCTAAACCTCAGGGATGTAACTGCAAAATACCCAAATTTTACTATCAAAGTTAGTGGCATGCATGCAGGCAGTGACACGGACTTAGAAATTTATGTCCAAGGCGTAGTTTTTAAAAAATAAAATAATTAACAGTAGGGATATATATACTAAATTGTCCTAAAATTTTAGATTTTTGCAATAATACTGTCCCCATTGAATTTTCAAAAAAAATCCTAAAACCTCCATTAAAATTTTAAGGGTTAATAGCAAAAAAAACCCCTGAACTATACCCTCTTTCTAACTAAATTTCCCTAAACTATTTTTTGTGCTGAAACCCCCCCAAATTATAGTTTTTCTTGCACAGTTATAACACCGTTAAGTGAAATTGCACCGGAATCCTCTCGAATTCTTTTTAATTTTGCTCGCGCCTTAAAATTTTATTTTCCTTGCAATGACACCCCCTTGAAGGGGTGAAATGACTGGAATGCCCTTATTTTGTCTTCCCTATTTCATGAGATAAATATCTAGGTGGTGAAATTACCTCCATGCCCCAAGATTAGAACCCTATAATATTTGGGGATATTTCCAAATATTTTTTTTCAAAATAAAAGTTAAAGAAAAGAGGTTGGAAATATTTCAAAACTTTTAAATAATAATAATAACTAATTAATATGCATTACTTGAAGTGTAACTCTAATGAATATTTCAAAAGATATAGAGTAGGGGGTTATAAATATTTTCATATTTTTTAAAAAATATTAATTAATTAATATATATTAATTAAAATGTAACTCTAATGGATATTTAATAAAATATGGAGTAAATATATAAGACAAATATATTTCGGCAAGCAACAAGTGTTAATCGTTAAGAACAAATTTTGTGACTTCCTATTCCAAATCTTCAACCTAATAAATATTCACTTTCTAAGAACTATTTTTTTACGACCGCATATATACATTGAAACTTTAAGATAACAATTTTGCCACTCACTTGAATTTCTATGTCACACACTGCTTCTAGTAAGGCTCCAACTTCATATAAGGAAAATATTTTGAACAAAATTTGGCCATATGAGATTCTCTATAATGATTGTGGCTTGTTGTTTGATGAAAGACAACTATGTAACTAATAATAATAATACTTACAAGAAAAAAACCCATTCAAAAATAAAATTTTGAATGAAAACTAAGAAATAAATTATCAACCTGCAATTTTCATTTTGATAAATATTCGAAAAACTAGATATTTATTTCATAAGGTTCTAATAAATATTCAAAAAACTAGATATCTAGTTCTAATGAAAAACTAGATATTTATTTCATAAACTAAGAAAAAATATTTGAAAATATTCCCAAATATTATAAGGTTCTAATCTTGGGGCATGGAGGTGATTTCACTACCTAAATATTTATTTCATGAAATAGGGGAGACAAAAAAAGGGCATTCCGGTCATTTCACCCCTTCAAGGGGGTGTCATTGCAAGAAAAATGAAATCTCAGGGGACGAGCGAAATTAACAAGAACTTTTGGGGATCCAGTGCAATTTCACTTAACAGTGTTATAACTGTGTAGGAAAAACTATAGTTTGGGGGGATTTAACACGAAAAGTATAGTCCAGGGGATTAGTGCACACCAGGGGGTTTAGTTAGAGAGAGGGTATAGTTAAGGGGAGTTTTTTGCTATTAACCCAAATTTTAATATAACAATTATGTTCGCACTCAGAAAAACTAAATAAACAATTGGGACTAACTAACATAATTCCAAAGAGTGTATGTGAGTAGAAATGGTGAATAAAGTGGGGATAAGTGTCCCTTTCTTAGTTTAGTGTGATGTCACATAGTGGGAGTAGCTTTAAAAAAAAAAAAAATCAAAACAAAGTGGTATTACCTGTTACCAAGGAGATTATGTAGTCTAACAATGAGATCTTCTTCTTCATCAGTGATGTTACCTCTTTTAATGTCTGGCCTAAGATAGTTTAGCCATCGAAGTCTACAACTCTTACCACAACGTTTCAACCCTACAAATAATAACCCACAGAGCAAATATTGATGAAAACAATAGATATAGGACTACAGATTATATATATATATGTTGATATAAAAATTTATTTAGAAGAATAGCATGCACCATTTTAAGTTTGTACCAGCTCTTTGAGGAAGGTCTCTCCATTTGCCTTCTCCATGAATTTTGATATGATTTATTAGAATTCTATCTTCTTGCGCAGTCCATGCTCCTCTATCCAGTCCCACTATTGCACAGCATGGTCTCCTTCCCATCTCTCTCTCTCACACACACACACTTCTATTAAGCCTCTCTTAATTTGCTTGTGCAATATTTGCTTATATAGTCTCTCTCCTTGCAGGGACGAAGCCAGGCGGACCCTAAAATCCTGAAAATAAATTGAGACCCTAGTGCAAATGTGAGTTCCTTTATACATATGATTTCACGCGTTTAAAAAAATTGAAGTGTCAAAAAATTATTAAATATATTAATTAATATTAAAAAAATAAAAAACAACCTCTATCTTAGTGTTGTGATAAAAGATTGTTAATGTTGGGTGAGTGCATAAAAAATTGTTAATGTTGGGTGAGTGCAGTAATTACTAAAGCCTTAAGTGTAGTCGCGTGAAAACTTATTATCATTGGGCGAGCACGACAGTCATGAGAGCCCTAAGACTAACGTAGTCGTCAAATGTTGTACGAGTGTGATAACAATCTTCTAACTCTAATCAGAATAATGATTTTATTTGGATTAGATTTATTTCATTAAGTTGAAAAATTGATATAGTTTTTTTTAATCTATAATAATAATAGTAACTGAACTATAAAAGTTTTAGGCCCTAAAATGTGAAATTAGATTTGAATTTAGTACTTATTGGGTTGTTAAACAAATAATTTTTTTCTACCTATAATAAAGCAATTTTTATTTTAAAAAACATGAGATCCTAAATTATGTAATTATATTAGGCTTTGTTTTGAATTGGGTTGTAAAACTAGCTAATTGAGTTTTTTTATAAAGAAGTACTAATTTTTTTAAAAATATATATATAATACACAAAAAAAAAAATTTGGGGCCTCCGGACCTGGAAGCCCTAGGCGACCCCTTGGTCGCCTGGCCTCAGGGCCAGCCTTGGGCAGAGCCAGGATTCGAAGATAGGGGACAAACTTTTAAAAAAATAATTGCGCGATATAAATATATTTTTACTTAAAAATATTCTACAATGGATTATATCTATTATAAATATATAAATAACTAAACTTTAACCAATTTGTTTTTTAAAAAAATGAAAAATAAAAACCATTTTATCCGATTCAATCATTACCTAATTTTTTTTTCTCCAAAATCTAATAACAAAATTGAACTTGAAGAACAACGAAGGCAAGAAAAACAAATTAGAAACCCTATTTCAAATAATAAAAATAATTTACTAGAGAATCTAAACTAAGAGGAACTCGTCTTCCATCTTATGACGAAGTTGTACTAGCTTATTTAGCTTCTCTACCACTCTAAAATGTATCAAAATCTATCAAATGAGTAATTTTAATAACTTCAACAAATTGTAATTCAATAATTAATATTTTTTACTTGAAAATTGCTAAACATCTTGAAATAATATGGATGAATATATCCAAATTAAACAAATAAAAATAAAATATGAGTCTTTTTGGTAAAATTTTTTTAAAGAAATATTGAAATTAGAATTTAATTAATCAATAAGGTTATAATGAAAATAAATTATTAATAAAATCTTAGATTATTTCTTTTTATAATTAGGCCTACATATATACTTCTTTCATTTTATTTATTTATTTTATTTTGAATTAAATGAGCCACAAATTTTGGGCCTTTTAAATATTTTAGGAGGTCAAATCATGCCTATAATTTATTTTTTATTTAAATATATATATAATATATATATATATAATAGAAAGAAATTTGAAAATTTTGGGGGGCGGGGGGGCAGGGGGGGCCCTGTCTCCTTGGCATAATAAGACAAGATAATGACGTCCTCCGGAGAGAAGCGTTTTTCGCAATCAATATATTTGAAGTACAAAATTTTATTTTTCACGTTTCTTGTCCGTGGTTACCATCCAAGCCTTTGGATGAACCAATTTGTTTTTGTTATTATAAAATTTATAAAATTGTATTATTAATTATTATATTTATTATTATAAATATAATCAAATTTTATTATATTACAAATTTAGAGGTATTATGTTTGGTAATATATGTTAGTATATAATCGTAGTATATATCACACTCACATGTTATAAAATGTTCACTATTTTTTTTGTTGTATAGCATCAAATATGTATATATATATATATATATATATATATATATATATGGTTTGTTAGTGAGAGAGAGAAAAACGGGACCTGCAACTAGGGGTGCACACGGTTCGGTTCGGTTCGGTTTCGACCAAAACCGTAACCGAACCATTATTTTCGGTTTTCTAAAAATGAAAACCGTAACCTAACCGTTAGTAAAAAAAACCGAACCGAACCAAACCATTTTTTTCGGTTTGGTTTCGGTTTTTATAATTGTCTTTCAAAAAAAAAATAACGACATAACTCAAAAGATAATATAACTAAAAATATAAACTAAATTACATAGAATAGTTCATGTTTCAACTATTACAAATACAAAATTAGTGGAATGAAAGTATGTCATTCAAAATGAAAAGCCATTTTAGATGCTACTATGAGACAGTGTGAGAATGGGGCGGCTACTTTGGCATAGTGGCATTGTTTAGGTTAAAGATTTTGACTAATGAATTTACTAAACTACCCACTCTCTCTTTGTACCAAAATATTTTATAAATGAGCAAAAAGAAATTATGAATTTAATGAAACTATGAATACATATATATATATATATATATATATATATATATAATATGAAATATTATTATATAAAATCGGTTTGGTTCGGTTATTTTCGGTTTTTGACTAACTAAAACCGTAACCGAACCTAAAATATTAGTTTTTCAATTTTGAAAACCGTAACCGAACCAAATCATCTTAAAACCAAACCGAACCACCGGTTTCGGTTCGGTCCGATTCGGTTTTCCGGTTTTTTCGGTTTTGTGTGCACCCCTGCCTGCAACATGATCCATTGTACAATAGGAAAGATTTGCACTGTAAATATTTATCTACCTATTTTACCCTTGTTGACTTTTTCTTTTTCATCACTGGCCCTAACCAGTCGGACACGGTATGGGAGATGATTATTTTTCCTGGAGTGAATTTCGCTATCAATAGTTGAATTTTTTTATGGTTTGGTAAATTACATTTAACCCCTTTTAGTTATTTGGTGTTCAATTCAAGTGATTGAAATTATAAAATTACTTATATACTCATGTTTATTTTTTAATTTAAAAATATTTAATAAGGATATTATATTCATTCATCCCTGGTCAACTGCTCATGTAAGTGTTTACCATTTTGGAAGTTTGTTAAAGGGAATTTTCGTTACTACTTATAAATTAGAGGGAATCAAATTATAATTTATCAAAGGCTAGTGGTGCGAGTGTGATATATTATATCTTGAGGGTCTCAACCTATAATTATACATATATATTATGATTGAGCAACTTTGTAAATCACGGGCTGTTTGATTTCTGGTCTGGTCTTTTCTTTGCCTGTTTTTCAGACCAAATCAGAAAGACCAAACCATTTATCAAACAGAATTTTAATCAACACCAAAACCAAACCAGACCACACAAGACCAAACAAAATCAGCCCAGACCAAACTAGATCAATCCAGCCATACTAAACCAGATCAGATCATTTTATACACACATAGTAATGAAATCTAGTCGTCATTTTATAAATTTCCAAAATAATATATATATAAATAAAATTCGAAAATAATATATATAAAATTTGAAAAAATATATAAAATTCGAAAATAATAAATAAAATTAAAAAATATATATATATATAATTTGAAACAAATATATAAATTTTGAAGCAATATATATAAAATTTTAAATAATAAATAAAATTAAAATATATATATATAAATTTTGAAGCAATAATGAAAAAATATAAAATTTGATAATAAATAATAAAATATATTTATAAATTACTTAAGCAAACAAATAAATGATATTAAATGATAAATTAATAATATAAATAATAAATTAAATAAAGCATATATATAAATGAAATAAAAATAATGAATAATAAACAAAATGAATTCAATAATACATAATAATAATAAATAAATAATAAGCAAAATGAATTAAATAATACAAAAAATAATAATAAAATAATAATTTTTTTAATTTGTTATTTATTTATGTAATATATATTTATTCTTAATTTATTTATATTTTTTCGAATTTTATATTTTTTTTTGAATTTTAAATATTTCTTTCAAATTTTATATATTATTTTTGAACTTTATAATTTAGGTATGTTTTTTGAAATTTAATTTTTTTTTGAATCTATATATTTTTCCCCTTTTTATATATTTTCAGATTTTAATATAATTTTTCGAAATTTTATATGTTTTTTGAATTATATATTTATTTTTGAATTTTATAATTTTATATATTTTTTCAATTTTTTCAAATTTTTTTTCTAATGTTAAATATTTTTTAAAATTTTATATATGATTTTCGAATTTTTTTATTTATTTTCAACTTTTTAATATTTTATTTTGAAATTTATATATATATTTTTAGTTTTAAAATTATTTTTTTGAATTTTAAATATTTCTTTCAAATTTTATATATTATTTTTTAATTTTATATATGGTTTGGTTTTAGTTTTTGCAGACCAGACCAGAAAGACCAGATCATTTATCAAACGGTAATCAAATCAGACCACACAAAATCAAATAAAATCAGTCCAGACAAAACCAGATAAAACCAGACCAGATCATAAATTAAACATGGTGACATGGTGACGGTGACATATGGAAGTTAACATCATAACTAGTTAGAAATAATTGTATTTTGTAAAAAAAATAAAAAATAAAAAATAATTGTGATTCCAGACATGGAAAAACCTAGGGTCAATGAAAAATCAGACATCAAAATTAAAAGAAAAAAAAAAACCATGTACATTAGGTAGATAATTTCTTGTGACAAACCAAATTCTCCATCCATCCTTCAAATATAATATAATATAAAGCATGATGTTCGTGTAACTCCATTTTCTTTGAATTACTACCTATTCTAGAGCTACTCATTTGTCAGTTCCAACTTTCTTGACAAAATAGAAAAAATGTCTCGCCCCAGGGCCGGCCCTGGGGTAGGCGACCCAGACGATGGTAGAGGGCTTCGGTTATTTTTTTTATTATACTTTTTTAAAAAAGATAATAATAATATTTTTTTAATTTTAAAAAAGTTTAATTAGTTTATCAAAGTAATTTATAACAAAGTTTAATGTAATTATATAATTTAGGGCCTCAATTTTTTAAGATAAAAAATATTCTACTACCGGTCCAACAAAAAAATAATTTGTTTAGCAATTTACTTCGTACTAAATTCAAACTCAATTTCACAATTTAGGACCTCCAAAATTTTATATTTCACTTATTATATACTAAAAAAAATACAATCTCAATTTTTCAACCCAACGAAACAAAGTCTAATCAAAATCAAACTATTATTCTGATTAGGGTTAGAAGATTTTTATCGTATTCGCACAAGGTTTAACGACTTTAGTGAGTGTCACACTCGCACAACGATATCAATTTTTCATGCGACTTACACGTAATTCTCTAACGACTACCGCAATCACCCAACAATAATAATTTCTTACGAACACCAAAATGAAAGTTATTTTCAAAATAAATTAATATTCAAATATTAAATATGTGTTTTATATAAAAAAAAAATTTAAATATGCAAGTCTTATGTATAGAGGCTTTACATTTACTTTCCCCTAAGACCTCAATTTATTTTGAAAATTTCAGGGCGGCATGCTCGGCCCAATATATACATGACAAGCCATGTTCATACAGTGGGAACATTTTTGTCTCTAGTGACCAACACTTTAATTTGCTGAGTTGATGCATTAATTTATAAGTTTATTTGGTAGTTGATATATTACTATAACCTAGAGTGATATATATGAACACATTTCCTTCTCGAATATATATATAACTGGGTTGGACCCAAATGAACCCTAGCTACTTAAAACCATTAACCTGGATCTGTTTAAATTCTGTTTGCTTTTGTACCACTTCTCTATATATTAGCGAGATCTTTTGCATTCTCAAATAAAAATGGACCTTGATTATATAGGTACATCGTGGTTGAGAAAATAGTAAGTGACCTATGTGTGCAGTGACGGATCTAAGATAAAAGGTGAGTGGGGTTAATATTAAATTTTTTAAATTTAAAAGTAAAAAATGCAAAATAAAAATAATTCAATGGGAGCTAAATGTTAAATATTCAAAATTTTAGATTATTTTTTAAAAAAAAAAAAAAAAAACTTTAAGTGGGGGCCATGTCTGTGTGCATGTTGTTAAGACATAAAATATCATTTTAGTAAGACATAGCATCAATAAAATGACATTAAGCATTGTGATATTATTTTTATAAGACATAAATAATTCAGCACTAGAATAGAAGAAGTGATTATTTTAGTTCAACGGTTTAGAGTAACCACTTTTTATAGAAGCATTTGTCCATAATTTTAGTAGAAGTGTTCTTTTTATAATATATACAAATTATATAATAACACAAAATATGATACTGTAAATTCGTTCGCAATTGCCGAACGAATTTTGACTTTTATAATTTAAGCAGAAGCAAAGAAATAGATAAATGGCAAGATAATAATGAAGATTTCAAGAATCAGTAAGAATGAGAGCAATTTTTGGTCTTTTTCATTTTCTTTTTCACTCTTTTATACATGAACTTAGTCATACCCTCATAAATGAGTTTTAAGACATACTAAAGACAATATATCTACATTAAATACAAGTTTAATGTTTTGTAAAACTGCCATAATAAAGTCTATATCAGTTTTGATTGTGCAAAATTGAAACAATTGTCTTTTAATAGCTTTTATCCTGAAATGGGCTTTATATTTTTGGTATTGTTTTCTATTTAGGCTTATTAATGTATGTTGATCCAGTGTTGATTTTGTATGGTGGGCCTGATGTAGAAAATGGGCCTACACTTTGCCCCCAATTCCCAAGCCCATTTCGCATTTTTAAAATAGGGTGGGAATTCGAAGAGCCATGTGTAACCGTCTATTTCCTTACTTCACTCGTCTTCTTCAACACTTCTTCTCCATTTATAAGAGCAGACTCTTACTCTTTGAAGACGATTTCCAGCAAGAAACTCTTGAGGTTAGTCTTGCTTTTCTTTTCCGTCCTTCATCTTTCTTTCATAAATCAAAATATCATGAGTCGTGACAGTAGCCGAACCCCTTCTCTAGAGGTGGTTGTTGATGACGCCCCTGTTGTTTCTTCCTCTGAGGTTGCCCCCAATCTGATTGAATTGAAACCCCAAAAACTTTCCCGAAAATAATTACGTAAACTGTCATTAGCCGATAGATGTCGAATAGAGTTTGATATACCCAAAGATGTTTCGATTTCTGAGTATTCTTTTGATTTAGACTTCAAATCGTATGAAGAAGTTGAACCGGGTGAAGCCTTGTTCTCTGCACACCACTTGGTCATACTTAGATTTCTCCTACATCCCTTCTATCACTACATTCTTTTTTCCTTAGGGCTTACACCGTTGCAAGTAAACCCTAATTTCTTTAGGGTTTTGTCTATAATGCTCGTTCTGAATCACGAACGAGGTTTGAACTTAGGTTTGGGTGATTTTGTGCTCTGTTACAAAGTCGATCAGATCAGAAAAAACCATGGTCGGTACCATCTGCACCCCCATTCAACCTTGAAACTTTGTGATGGGAATCCTTCTTCTGAGAAGGAATGGAAAGATACGATGGTGAAAAATGGGGGAAATTAGAGGGTGGATGCGTCCGGCTCGTATCCTCTGCCAAGGACCTTCGGTATTTGTAAGAAATTGAAGTGTGGATTCAAAAATCCTGGCAAGTGTACTTTTTGTACTTTACCAATTTCGCCTGTTTTACTTGAACTGTATATTTATTTGTTTTTTATCGTATGTCTGTGTTTTGTATACAGCCGAACGTCTTGAATACCTGAACGAGAAAGTCTTTGCAACTCTTCCTTCCAGCAAATCACTTTTGACTTCTCACAATTTGAAATTAATTGATGCCAGTGCTCCAGAAGCTACTATAATGGAGATTCCGGTTACAGCCTCCAAGCGTGTAGCAACACAAAAATCTACTCCCCCTGGCAGCTCGTCTTCTGATAAAGGAAAGAATAAAATGATCGATCTGACCTAAGATCCGAAGAAGACAAAAGGGCTTCTGAAGAGGACGAACACCGAGGATAGTGGTAACGTTCAGAAAAAGTTGCAGCTGGGCCCCTCTTCAGAGTATGCAAAAAGAAATGATGTTGAGAAACATGAGAATCTAGTGAAGAAGGCCAAATCTGTGAGTGACTATACTATTCCAGATTGTTGTTTCCCTCCATCATTTGATCCTGAAGGTGATTGGATCCCCAAGTTCGAAAAAAGTGATGGAAGTACTTTGAATCACCGCTCGTTGGCCATGTCCGACCCTGATTCCCTGATGGCTCTTGCTCGTGGAATGTGGTCACCCAAGGATGAACTCTTTCAACAACATGTTGATCAGAACAAGCTTCTGGCAAGGGCTCCTCTCTCTATTTTGGAGGTATTTTTTTTTTTTTTTTTTTAATAATTGCATTTCTTCTTTCTTCAGTATGTGTTCGATGTCTTATCACTCTGCAAAGCTGTTGAGATGGGAGAGTATAAGAGAAAAAATATAGATGTTGCATACCTAAGGGCTGAAAAATGTGTCATGTTGGCTGAGAAGCAGAAGAAGATTTTGGAGCTTGAGATGGAAAGCTTAAAGCAATTCCATAAGAAGAAAGCTGATCGGAATGCTGATCTGAAGAAGCAGGTCCACAACCTTGAGACTTCTAATGCTGTTATGAAAACTAGTTTAGAAGTTTGCCGGAGAGGAGGTATGGAAATGCACCGGAGATATGTGAGAATTTTTGATATTAAATTCTGCGATGGGTTCAGATTTTGTCATGATCAAATGTCATTAGACCCATCTGCTCGTACATATGATAATCTGGCCGCTCATGATACTGCTTGCGGTGTCGTTCACCCGTATGAAGAACCTGAGGCTTGCAAAGATGAAAAAGACTTCACTCAATTTATTCTACATGGGATCATACCGGCCGAACGACCAGAACCTATTTCTGCAGTCCCTTCTGCTACCAATGTAGTGTCAGCTGAGCCTTCCATTCCTACTTCGAAGAACCAACATCCACCCACTGATGATATTTAACTTTCAACTTCTTGATTAGAAGTTTTTATCTTTGAACAATTTTTAAGGTATGTAAAATCATATATATTTTTGGTGCTCCTGTGGTGAGCATTTTTGAACAGTTGTTGATATGGCACTGATGTGCTTAATACTTTTGAACAGATGGCACTGATGTGCTTAATGTTTTTGAATAGATGGCACTGGGGTGCTTAAGTATTTTTCGAACAGGGTAATGTATTCGTTCGAATACAACTTTGACACTGAAGTGCTTAAGTATCTTTCGAACAGGATAACGTATTCTTTTGAATAAAACTTTTTGATGCCCATCTTTATGCGTCTTTGTGAAAGCAGGAACTTGATGCCATCTTTTATGATGGTATTTTTATATCTTGGCCAAGTTATTTTACTTGAGTTTTTTATGTGTTGTTTTTTGTTATAGTTTGAACAAAATTATAGGAAGATATGAATAATATCTTTAATGATTTCGTACGGATCTTGTCATACAAATTTTGAACTTAATTTAAGAAGAACAAATTTTTTATTGAAAATACCTTTTCAGGTGTATTGCATTCCAAGCTCGTTCGATCTATTTTCCATCTTGATCGAACAATCTGTAAGCTCATTTGCCGATCACATCTGTAATTGTGTACAACCCATCCAATGTAGGGTCTAGCTTGTTTGATATGCTAGCCAACACTCTTAGTACTCGATCGCCCACTTGAAATGATCTTGGTTTCACTTTTTTGTTGAACTCCTCATCAACCTTTGCTAATATTCTGCTAGCCTTATTGAGGCCATTTCCCTATTTTCATCTATGAAATTACCTTCAATTTTTAGAATATCTTCGTTATGCTCAGGATGGAATAGATGAGTTCTTGTTGTGGGGATTTCCAACTCAATCGGGATTACTGCCTCAACTTCGTACACCATAGCGAATGGAGTCAATCCGGTCGGCTTGCGGGGCGTCATTCAGTAACTCCAGAGAACCCTTGGCAATTCATCTAACCATCATCATTTTCCTTCGATCCCTTCTAATTTTCTTTTTATTCCGGCAAAAATTGTTATGTTCATTATCTCGGCTTGTCCGTTTGCTTGCGGATAACTGACAAATGACAAGTTTTGATTGATGTCGTACTCGTCCAGTAATGCCCAAACATACTGGTTGTCAAGATTTTTTCCGTTGTCCATCATTATGTACTTTGGCACTCCGAACCTGTATATTATATGATTCAAGATAAAATCAATCATTTGAGATTGTGTGATTCTTACATAAGCTTTGGCCTCCACCCATTTAGTGAAATAATCCGTAGCCAGAAGCACATGTTTTTAATTTGACGCTACCCTTGTTAATGGTCCGACCGCATCCATTCCCCATCGTGCGAAAGGAATGGGGGAAGCCATTGTTGTGAGTAGCTCTGCTGGCTGATGGATTATATGCGAATGCCTTTGACACTTATCGCATCTTCTCGCGTATTCTTCCACATCTCAGATCATGTACGACCAAAAATAACCTTGTGTTATTGCTCTATGAGATAATGATCTGCCCCCAATATAGCCTCCACATGTTCCATCGTGCAACTGCTTGAGTACCTCTTGTGCTTTAGATGGAGTCAAGCAGCGTAGATAAGGCCCACTCATTGATCGACGGTATAAAAAGCCATCAATCACTGAATACTTGGTAGCAACTGCTCTTACTTTCTTTGATTCCCGTTGATCCTCAGGTAAAACACCGATCATTAAATATTAAAGGATCGGATTGATCCAACTTGGCTCATACGGAATTATACAAACCTCTTTATTTTTACCGATCGATGGAGCAAATAATTCATCCACGAGAAGTATCTTGATCATATCGTCACCAGCTGAAGATGCTTGATTTGCTACATGATCAGCCACATGATTTTCCGTCCTTGGAATTTTTTTGAAAGCAATTACCTGAAAGTTTTGAGCTTCTTCCTGAACGACATTTTTATACTCAAACATCCTTTCTTCATTTATATTGTAACTCCCCGTGATCTAATTTACGACTAACTGTGAGTCGCTGAACACGGTCAATTCCTTGATCTGGAGCTTATTTGCCAACCTCAAACCTGTCAGAACGACTTCATACTCAACTTCATTATTTAAACTTTCAAAACACAATTTTATTGATTGCTGCAACTTGGTGCCTTCCGGGGATATTAGCTCGATTCCAACACCTGCCCCTAGGTTATTTACCGATCCATCCACATACAGCTCCCACCTTGGGTTTTCACTGTAGATCTCATCTTCAGTTGCTTCAAATTCAAGGAGGAAATCTGCCACCGCTTGACCTTTTATGGATGTTCGCGGTTCATAGGTAAGGTCGAACATGCTCAATTCTATTGACCACTTTGTCGTTCGCCCAAAAAAGTCAGGTTTGGATAAAATCGTTTTGATCGGAAATGTTGTTGGAATTCTGATCGGATATGATTCGAAATAATGTCGTAGCTTTCGTTTGGCCTGAACTAAAGCTAAGATTATCTTCTCTGTCTTTGAATACCTTTTCTCGGCATCAAGCAATGTTTTGCTTGCATAATAAATTGGGTGTTGCTTGCTCCCATCATCTCGCACTAACGCTGAACTGACTGCGTTCGGCGAAACTGCTAGATAGAGAAATAAGGATTCATGATCTTTAGGCGCCATCAGGATTGGTGGTTTCGCCATATAGTGCTTCAATTGATCGAACGCTTCTTGTTGTTTCTCTCCCCAAGCCATCATCTTCTTAGACTTCAGCACATTGAAGAACGGCTTACATCTATCTGATAATTTGGAGATGAACTGGCTTAGAGCTGTTAATCTCCCTGTAAGTACCTGGATTTCTTTTGGGGACTGAGGGGCCTTCATGTCGAGAAATGCTTAAACTTGTGCGTGACTCACTTTGATTCCATCTTTGTTAACTACGTGTCCCAAGAATTATCCGGAAGAAACACCAAAAGTGCATTTTTCCGGATTCAGCTTCATTTTATGCGATCGCAGGGATGCAAACACATCCTCCAAGTGATTTAGGTGATCATCCTTGCGTTGGCTTTTAACAACCATGTCGTCAATGTAAGCCTCAACTGTGTCGCCAATCTGGGTCTTAAAGATCTTATCGATCAGTCGCTGGTAAGTTGCTCCTGCATTTTTGAGACTCAACGACATGACCTTGTAACAATAGGTCCCTTGTTCAGTGATGAACGCCATTTTGTCCTCATCTTTTGGGTTCATTGGGATTTGATTGTATCCTGAATAAACATCCAGGAAAGTGAGTCGTTCGAACCCCGTAGTTGCGTCGATCATGCGATCAATCTTAGGTAAAGGAAAACTGTCCTTAGGGCAAGCTTTATTTAGGTTGGTGAAGTCCACACACATTCGGAACTTCCCATTCTTCTTTTGCACGACGACCACGTTAGACAGCCGATCGGGATAATGAACATCTCTGATAAAACCGGCTTTTAGAAATTGACTGACCTCTTCAGCTACAAACTTTCCTCGTTCGGTTATGATCCTTCTGGGTCATTGCCCTACGGGTTGAGCGTCGGAGTAAACATTTAAAGTATGCATCATGGTTCCTGGGTCAACCCCGGGCATGTCGCTGTGCTCCCAAGCGAAAACATCAATATTTGATCTCAGCATAGAAATCAAGTTGCTTCTTTCATCAGAATTCAACCCTTTTCCAATTCGGGTGGTCCTTCCTTTGCTCCCGACGATCAGATCTACTGTTATGGTGTCTTCTTCGGTCTGCTCACCATCGTCAGTCTGATCACGGAGGCTCGGTAATTTCTATAAGTTTCGTTCGGAACTTTCTCCCTTCAAACCTTTGGTGACAATGGCATAACACTCTTTCGCCACCACTTGATCTCCTTGAATGTCAACAAATCATTTCCCCGAAGGATCAACACAACGCATCACCTGATGTAGAGTAGAAGGAACTCCTTGCATTCGGTGAATCCAACATTTTCCCATGATCATATTGTAGGAAGGTTGTACGTCCACCAACATGAAATTTTCTATCAAGGTTCGCTTCACGGCTGTCACAGGTAAATTCAGGATCTCGATCAGGCAAATCCTCTTTCCATCAAAGCCTACCAGCGGACTAGCGGTTGGCTTGATCAACTCTGTGCTAATGCCGATCTTCTCGAAAGCTGATTTGGTCAGGATGTTCGTGCTACTACCTGGATCAACTAACACCCTTTTAACTAAACAATTTGAAACTATGATCGAAATTACTAGTGGATCTTCATGTGGTAGATGCACACGTCTTAAGTCCTCCTCGGTAAATTAAATTGTAAGCATTGGGTAGTTCCGAATTACATTCACCTCCCCAACCCTTCGGATCTTATTGGCATTGCGCATTCGTGAACGTTGAACCGAACGACTTTCCTCATCTTCCTCTGGTTTCCCATGGATCGTGTCAATGATTTTGACCGGCTGTCCGCCCATAATTTTATTGGGCTTCGGGCGATCAAAATTTTTCAATCCACTCTCCACGTATTCCTTTAAATCTCCTTTGGCTATCAAGGTCTCAACATACCTCCTCAAGTGTCTGCACTCATTGGTTAAATGGAAAAAGTCATTGTGGAACACACAGTGCCTCGAACGGTCCTGCTGTTCTGGTGGCGTTCTCAGCGAAAATGGTGGACGAAAGATACCTTTTGCCTTATTCTCGTTGTATAATTTTGCTAAAGTTGTTCAAAGCGGAGTTTCAAGTATGTCATACCTCGGCCTCATCTCCTGTTGTCTGTACGGAGTTGATCGTTGGCTGCTCGTATTATCAGCCTTCTTGATTATCCTTTCTTTTCACTTGTTTTCCACACTGACTAATACCGAACGATAACCTCTTTCTTGTTCATCTTATTCCAATCTAAGATATCCCTGTGCCCGTGAGTTCAACTGACCCATGTTGAGGGGTGTTGATTTCACCAAGGATCTATGAAAGTTAGTCCCCTATTCGATAGCCACCTTGAAAGCTTCCACTGCTGCTGGTTGATCACAACTGGGTATCATTCCCATTTCCAAATTGAATTTGGATAGGAAATTCTTCAATGTTTCGCCTTTCTCTTGCCTCATCGTGAACATGTTAGAAATGGTCCTCTTCTGTTTCTGATTACCAAAATACTGGGCTAGAAATTTTTCCATCAGAGTTTGGAAAGAATCGATCGAACCACCGGACAGCTGCCTAAACCAAAACAAGGCTGGGCCCGTTAAGCTTGTAGAAAAAGCTTTGCACATTAGTGCATCATCAGCCATATCGAGTGTCATCATCTGTTCCACATGAAATAGGTGTTCAATTGGGTCATGTGTCCCATCAAACATAATGAACTTTGGCATTCTGAACTTGTCTGGCCTTCTTGCTTGCTGTATTTCAGTGCTGAACGGTGACTTGATCATTTTTGTCGTCATCTCAAGGGCTAGATCAGCAGGTGATTGTGTTATAAGATCTTTTACTTGCTCATCTACAATCTTCTGAAGTCTGGTCACTATATAGAGCGGAATTGCCCGATTATTGACATTCGCCTCATCTGCGATTGACTGGGTACGAGTAGGATTTGTTGTACGATCTGCTGAACTTACCTCATGATGATTGTCCTCCTCTTCAATACCGGGGTCGTTACGGCGTTCTACTATAGGCAATTCTGGATGTTCGGATTGATCCAACCTTTGCCTTAGTTCTTGATTTTCTTTTTCAAGGGCCTCCAGACGTTGAAGGATAACAACGGTATCCCCTAGCTGTGTGGTGGTTTCTCCTGCCATTTGTCTAATAGCTTCTGACTAGAAATCGATTTCCCACAGACGGCACCAAAAAGTGTAAACTCGTTCGCAATTGCCGAACGAATTTCGACTTTTATAATTTAAACAGAAGCAAATAAATAGATAAATGGCAAGATAATAATGAAGATTTCAAGAATCAGTAAGAATGGGAGCAATTTCGGGTCTTTTTCACTCTTTTATACATGAACTTAGTCCTACCCTCATAAATGGGTTTTAAGACATACTAAAGACAATATATCTACATTAAATACAAGTTTAATGTTTTGTAAAACTGTCATAATAAAGCCTATTTTAGTTTTGATTGTGTATATTGAAACAGTCGTCTTTTAATAGTTTTTATCTTGAAATGCGCTTTATATTTTTGGTCTTTTTTTTTATTTAGGCTTATTAATGTATGTTGATCTATTGTTGATTTTGTATGATGGGCCTGATATAAAAAATGGGCCTACAGATACTTTCGGAACCACTAGACCCCATATTTTCTCAAATTGAGTTGACCCGTTCGAATTCAAAGTAACAAAATATTGAACGATCATTATATATAGTGAATTTACATGAGTTTAACTCTATACTTTAATCATTTGACCCCTAATCTCTCCAACAATTATTTTAGGGGTAATTTGTAGTGACACCTATGAGGTTTAGGTCAATTTCACTTAACTCCGGTCAACGCACAAGTTTACAGTGACACCCCTTTGAGCCGTGAAAAGTCAGGTTTGCTCTTATTATAAATAGGATTTATTTCAATAAACCCCTGTCTACTATTGAATTTAATCAACTAACCCATCTACTATTGAATTTCAATCACATTACTCCCACCCTAAAATAATATATTTATAAAATTAGAAAAATATATATCAAATAAAAAATATATATATAAATTTGAAACAAATATATAAAATTAAATATATATATATATAAATTCGAAAACAATATATAAAATTTAAAAACAAAATTATAAAATTCAAAAAAAAAATATAAAATTTGAAAAAAAATATATAAAATTCAAAACAAATATATAACATTCGAAAATATATATATAATTCGAAAATATCATATAACTTTCGAAAACATCATATAAAATTCAAAAAATATATATATAATTCGATAATATATATATATATATATATTGGAAATATATATATAAAAAAAGACCACTATTTGTTGTTGGATATATTTTTCTAAATTTATATTTTTTTGAATTTATATATATTTTTTGAATTTTATATATTTGTTTGGAATTGATTTAAACCTCAGGGGGTGTCACTGCAATTTTTTATAAAATTTGAAAATATCATATAAATTTCAATATATATATATATATATATATAATTTGAAATATATATATATTTTGGAAAAATATATATAAAAAGGACCACTAATTATTGTTGGTGGTAAATAGTTTGATTCACTTCATTAGAAAAGATATGATATTTTACCAATGTATTTGTTTTTTCTAAATTTATTTATTTTTTCATATTTTGTTTTTTGAAATATATATTTTTTGAAAAATATATATATAACTTTCGAAAACATCATATAAATTTCAATATATATATATATATATATATATAATTCAAAAAAAAATATTTTGAAAAGAATATATATATAAAAAGACCACTAATTGTTATTGGTGGTAATTAGTTTGATTCACTTCATTAGAAAAGATATGATATTTTACCAATATATATATATATATATATATTTTTTCTAAATTTATTTATTTTTTCACATTTTGTTTTTAAAAATAAATATTTTCTGAAATTTATATATATATTTTCTAAATTTATATGTTTTTGAATTTATATTTTTTTTCCCAATTATATAAATAAAATTTTGAATTATATATATATTCAAAATTTATATTGTTTTTCAAATTTTGTATATTTTTTCGAATGTTATATATTTGTTTTGAATTTTATATATTGTTTCTAATTTTATATTGTTTTTTTGAATTTTATAAATATATAGTTTGAGGGTGGGGGAAATCTGATTTAAATTCAATAGTAGAGGGGTTAGTTGATTAAATTCAATAGTAGAGGGGCGTTGATTGAAATTAATCATATTTATAATAAGGGCAAACTTGACTTTTCATGGCTCAAAGAGGGTGTCACTATAAATGTTTTTAAAACTCAGGAAGAATCATTGTAAACTTATGCGTTGATCGGAGGTTAGGTGAAGTTGACCTAAACTTCATGGGATGCCACCGCAAATTGCCCATTATTTTATCATAGGGTAAATAGCTTAAACCCCCCTCAATTTTACTCTCTTTCCCTACTATACCCCCTCAACTATGAAATGAGCTTAGAACCCCCTAAAGTTTCATAAAATGTTGCATCGTGGGTTTGCCCTCAATTTCTTTTACCCTTTTACCCTCCAAACTTTTTATATTTCCACCTTACCTATAATTCTATCCTTACTATTATATTTCTTAATTCTTTAAATTACAAAAATATTATTTCTTTTAGTTAGAATATTAATTATACCATTTACCTTTAATGTATTAGACTAAATATATTCTCAAATGTTAATTTTTTTTTTGTAAGTTTTAATTATTTTATTTGTAAATCAATTAACTTGTTATTAAATTTTAGTTTGATTTAAATCATAAAACTCAATCCTAATTAATATATTCATAAACAAATCACAATTTATGAATATATTTTTATGAGAAGAAAGTTTCATTTGGCAAAAAAAATTTTTAATTAGGATAATGAGTTTTATGATTTAAATGAAATTAAGTTTTATTGGAAAATGATATATATTTTGGAATATATATATATAATTCGTCAAAAATATATATTTTTCGAATTGTTTTAAAAAAATATGAATTTTTTCCAAAAAAAATAAAATTTGGGAAAAATATATATTATGTTCCAAAATATGATTTTTTTCGAAAAATAATTTTTTTGAGAAAAATATATATTATTTTCCAAAATATGATTTTTTTTCCGAAAATAATATAATTGTTTTCCGAAATATTTTTTTTTATATTTTAGAAAATAATGTATATTTTTCATAAAAAATTCATATTTTTTAAAACAATTCAAAAAATATATACTTTTTACAAATCATATATATATATATTTCAAAATATACATAATTTTCGAAAAATAATTTTTTTGAAGGTTTGATTTCACTAAACCTTCTTATACTATTGATGGTAGTTTAGGTATTATGACTCAAAATCATATTTTGGAACATAATATATATTTTTCTCAAAAAAATTATTTTTTGGAAAAAATTCATATTTTTGAAAATAATATATATTTTTCTCAATAAAAATTATTTTTTGGAAAAAAATATATTTTGGAACATAATATATATTTTTCCCAAAAAAATTATTTTTCGGAAAAAATTCATATTTTTTAAAAGAATTCGGAAAATATATATTTTGAACGAATTATATATATATTCCAAAATATATATCATTTTCCAATATATATATATATATATATATATATATATATATTCCGAAATATATATATTTTGTATATTGTTTTCATAAATTGTGATTTATTTATGAATATATTAATTAGTATTGAGTTTTATGATTTAAATCAAACTAAAATTTAATACCAAGTTAATTGATTTACAAACAAAATAATTAGAACTTATAAAAAAAAATTAACATTTGAGAGTATATTTAGTCTAATATATTAAAGGTAAGTGAAATAATTAATTTTATAATTAAAAGAAATAATATTTTTGTAATTTAAAGAATTAAGAAATATAATAGTAAGGATATGATTAAAGGTAAGGTGGAAATACAAAAAGTTTGGAGGGTAAAAGGGTAAAAAAATTTGAGGGCAAACCCATAGTGCTAGAAAATGAAAGTTGAGGGGGGTATAATAGAGAAAGAGAGTAAAATTGAGGGGGGTCTTAAGTTATTTACCCTTTATCATATGATCAAAACATTTCACTCCAGCTGATATGGAACATTAATTGGTGACTTAAATCGTGGAGATTATTTTTTCAACACGGTTGTTGAATCGGAGATTCGATGGATATGGCCTAACTCGTGTGTACGAAGACTCGCAGATGGTACAGGCTATATTTATTACGTGATGTACAAATTCAAAGGATGGACCTAACTTATCCTAATGACATTAAGTGCATGGACAACCGGTGTGGAGTTGATTTTTTGTTTTGGTTTGGTTGAAGTTGAGTTACTTGAGTTTGGTGTGATTTTATTCTGAACTGAAATTATATTTGGTGCAGATGATTTTGGTATGAGAAAAAGTGAAACTGAAAAACCAAACCATGTTTAGTAGACTTGATATGATCTCAAATTCTGAAATCAATCATATTTGGTAACTTGTAATAGTTTGACATTTTATTTATTTAAAATAACATTTTGTAAATATATATGTTTTAAAAAATAAAATATATAAATATTTAATTTTTTCGAAATATTTAATTTTTCATAAATATTTTATTTTTTTGAAATATTTATAAATACAATATTTTATATAAGATATTTCAAAAAAATAAAATATTTTGAAAAAATAAAAGATTTCAGTAAAAATATATATAATATGTATATTTTTTAAAAAATAATAAATATATTTTTATTATATTTTATTTTTTCTAGAAATATTTGTTTTCCCGAAATATTTTATTTTTTATGAAATATATTTTTTCGTTTGATTTTTTTGAAATATTTTATTTTTTCATAAATATTTTATTTTTCGAATTTATATATATATAATATTATAAATGAATTGGTTTGGGTTAAACAATGATACACCAAATTGAATTGGTTTGGGTTAAAGAATAGTTTTGGTGTGAGAAAACCAACCCAACTCCAACCAAACCATCTATTGAGATGGTGTGAAAAATGATGAATTTGGGTCCAATGGTTTGACAGTATTCAAACACTATTGCTCCAATACCATACACGTCAAACATGGAGTGGTGCACAATTTTCAAACCAAACCCAAAAAAGGGTACCACTCTCTCTACCAAACAAGCACTAATAATTTATGTCCACGTAGTTAAATTTCTAGGGTAATTTTACACCTGAGGTTTCATTTTTATTGCATTGACATCCTCTGAAGGCATAAAATGACTTTAATATCCTTGGTTAATTTAATTTAATTCAGATATATATATAAAATTCGAATAAAAATATAAAAATTGAAAACAATATATTAAATTTATAAATATATATATATATAATTCAAAACAAATATATAAAATTCAAAAATATATAAAAATTCAAAAAAAAAAATAATATTCCAAAAATATATACAAATTTCAAAAAATATATATAAAATTTGAAACAAATATGTAAATACCAAAGGCCTTATAGTTTGATGGTATCACTTATCCTCCCCAAAGGGGAGGTTAGGGGTTCGAGCCCGATGGGGCTCATGTGTGAGTGTGTGCATTTCTTATCATTAAAAAAAAAATGTAAATTTCGAAAACAATATATAAAATTCTAAAACATCATATAAATTTATAAATATATATATATATTTCGGAAAAACAAATTGAAAAATATTTAAATTTACATATGTTTTTTGAATTTCATATGTAAGTTTCGAAAATATATATAAAATCTAAAAACAAATTGAAAAAATATATAAATTTAGAAATATATACATATATTGGTAAAATATCATATTTTTTCTAATGAAGTAAATCGATCTACTTACCATCAATATATAATTTTTTTATAAATTTTTATACTCTTGGAAATCAATATATTTCAAAAATTATATTGATTGCCAATAGTATAAAAATTAATAAAAAATATCTATATTGGTAATTTGGTGGTAAGTAGTTTGATTTACTTCATTAGAAAAAATATGATATTTTATCAATATATATATATATATATATATATATATATATATATTACTAAATCTATATATTTTTTTAATTTGTTTTTGAATTTTATATATTGTTTTCGATATTTACATATGAAATTCAAAAAATAATAATGTAAATTTACATATTTTTCAATTTGTTTTTCCGAAATATATATATATATTTTCAAATTTTATATGATGTTTTCGAATTTTATAAAACAAATATCAAAATTTATATATTGTTTTGAATTTTACATATTTGTATTGAATTTTATATATATATTTTGAAATTTATATATATATATATATATTTTAAATTTATATTTTTTTTCAAATTTTATATATTGTTTTAAAATTTTATATTTTAATTCGAATTATATATATATATATATATATATATATTTTAATTAAATTAAATTAACCATGGGTATTATAGTTATTTTATGCCTTCAGGTGGTGTCAATGCAACAAAAATAAAATTTTAGGAAGTGTCTTTGTTAATTTGTGAGTTAACCATCATGTGAGTGTAATTGATTGAAACCTCAAAGGTGTCACTATAAATTACCCAAATTTCTAAAAAAGCATCAAAATCAATAATAGAGTGTTCACATCTTTATGTCACGGACTTGGTGTTTCCAAGGAACCGTGCGGCCTTAGACACCTCTAATATGCTTGAGAAGTGCTAAGTAAGCCTTTGTGGGTCTCTAGCTTAGTGGGCAACTAAAGCTAGGTGAATGCGGAAGCTAGTGTGTGTAAGAAGAGAAAGTTAGGCAAGAGAGCTTAGAAGACAATTGAACTCAAGAGAACTTGTATTGCTTGAGAACTTGTGTGATTGCTTGGATGGTGAGCAAATGAGCTCCCTCCTCTATTTATAGGCCAAGGGCCTTACAAGGAAAAGTGGAGAGATTTCTAGAATCCTTCATGTCTAGTCTACTCTAGAATGTTTTATAAAATTATAGCATATTCTATACAATTCTATACAAGTCTAGACAACTCTACAATACTCTAGAGAATTCTGGAGAAGTGTGGAGAAGTCTAGAATATTCCGGGTGCCAAGTAGGATCCTACGAAGCGTCTGCGTGGCGCCTACGTGGCGTAACCTCATAAAATGGGACGTGACATTCTCCCCCACCTAAGTTCGTGACGTCCTCGTCGCGTTCTGCTTGAACTGCTGGATGTTCTTTGCAAACTGCTAAAGTGTGTCTTCATGCTCCCAGCTTGCTTCGCTATCCGGCAAGTTCTTCCATTTCACCAAGTACTCTGTGTACTTGGGGACTCCTCTTCTGCTCACTTGTCAGTCGGCAAGGATGCACTCTACTTACTTATCGAAGGAAGTGACCACGGCAGTAGGAGCTCGGTGTGATATGCCTCGAGTTGGATCATCCTTGTCTTCGTGGTAGGGCTTGAGCATGCTGACATGGAAAACTGGATGAATCTTGAGCTTTGGTGGTAGGTCCACCATATAGGAGACCTTTCCAACTCGTTTGATGATTGGGAAGGGACCTTCGTAGCGTCGTACTAACCCCTTGTGCACTGCTCGCAAAGACTTGAACTGTTGGGGTAGCAACTTGACCATGACCAAGTCTCCTTCCATGAGTTCTAGGGGCCTTCTCTTGGAGTCAGCCCACTTCTTCATTTTCTTACCCGCCTTATCTAGGTAGGCTCTAGCCAAGTCGGATTGGTCATGCCATCCCTTGGCGAATCTGTATGCTGCCGGGCTCTTGCCATCTCCACTTGATGCCATAACGTTAGGCGTCATGGGTTGTCGCCCGGTCACTATCTCGAAAGGACTGTGGTTGGTAGCCTCACTCTGCTGCAAGTTGTAGGAAAACTGTGCTACTCCAAGGAGCTTGGCCCAGTCCCGCTGGTTGGCACTAACATAGTGCCTCAAGTATAACTCTAGGAGCGCGTTGATACGCTCCATCTGTCCGTCGGATTGGGGGTGAAAGCTAGTAGAAAAGTTGAGACCCGTACCCATCTTCTGAAATAGTCCCGTCCAGAAGCGGCCTGTGAAGCGTGGGTCTCTATCACTCACTATGTTTTGTGGCAACCCCCATTGCTTGACCACATGGTCAAAGAAGAGCTCTGCTGTTAGCTCGGTCGTGCAATCTGCAGGGGCAGGTATGAAGGTGGCATACTTGCTGAAACTTTCTACCACTACGATGATGTTGCCACAACCATTAGACTTGGGTAGGCACGTGATGAAGTCCATTGAGACACTCTCCCATGGACCCTCTGGGATAGGTAATGGCTCTAGTAGACCGGCCGACTGCTGCTGCTCTATCTTGTCTTGCTGGCAAACAAGACAAGTGTGTACATAGGCCTCGACGTCGTCACGCATCCGGGGCCAGTAGTACGAATCCTCAAGGATTGCCTGTGTGCGCCTCATTCCTAGGTGTCCATCCCACAGGGTGACATGACACTCCTTGATGAGTTCATTTCGCAGGTTCCCCCACTTAGGCACAAATAGCTTGTCGCCCGTAGTGAGGAGAAGATCACCCCTAAGCCAAAAGTGTCGTGTCTTGCCTTCCTTGGTGAGTTGAATGAGACTATTGGCTAGGGGTTCATGCTGTAGTCCCTCTTTGATGCGATCCATAAGAGGGTGTTGTGGTCCACTAATGGCCGCGAGTTCTGCCTTGCGGCTAAGTGCATCCACTACGACATTGGCTTTGCCTGGCTTGTACTCCAAGCGATAAATGAACTCGGCCAAGTAATCTTGCCACCGTGGTTGCTTGGGGCTAAGCTTCTTCTGTGTCTGGAAGTAGCTAGTGGCAACATTGTCCGTCATGATCACGAACCGTGCCCCAAGTAGGTAGTGTCTTCAAGTGCGAAGGTAGTGGATGATTGCGGTCATCTCCTTCTCTTGCACCGTGTAGCGCCGTTCGACATCATTGAGCTTGCGGCTCTCATAAGCTATGGGGTGTCCCTCTTGCATGAGAACTCCCCCAATGGCAAAGTCCGAGGCATCGGTGTGTACCTCGTAAGGCTTAGAGTGGTCCGGTAGGCTAAGTATGGGCTCCTCCATTACTGCCTTCTTCAAGTCATCGAATGAATTTTGGCATTCCTCCGTCCAGCTCCAAGTGCGTCCCTTTTTCAGCATGTCCGTCAAAGGGGTGGCTCGTGCTGAGTAGTGCTTGATAAAACGGCGGTAGTAGTTGACAAGGCCGAAGAATGATCGCAATTCAGGCACTTGGTGGGCGGTTCCCAATCCCGCATGGCTTGCACTTTGCTTTCGTCCATCAAGAGCTTCCCATCCTTTATCTTGTGACCTAGGAACATCACCTCTTGTTGGGCAAATGAGTACTTCTCCCTTTTGACATAGAGGTCATTTTCCCGGAGAACTTGGAAGACGGTCTTCAAGTGTTGCACATGTTCTTTCAAGGTGGTGCTATAGATGACAATGTCGTCCAAGTATACCACCATAAAGCGGTGCAAGTAGGGATGGAATAGGTTGTTTATCACGGTGCAAAATGTAGCCGGTGCATTGATGAGACCAAATGACATGACTAGGAATTCATAAGAGACATACCTTGTTACGCATGTGGTCTTGGGCTCGTCTCCTGCCACAATTCACACTTGATAGTACCCCGAGCGAAAGTCCAACTTGGTGAAGTAGCGTGCTCCTCCAAGTTGGTCGAACAAGTCTGTGATGAGAGGAATGTGGTACTTGTTCTTTATGGTCACCTTGTTGAGAGCTCTATAGTCGATGCACATCCGTAATGACCCATCCTTCTTGCGTTGAAACAAGACCGGTGCGCCATAAGGGGCCTTGGATGGTCGAATATAGCCTACATCGAGTAAGTCGTTGAGTTGTTTCCGCAATTCCTCCAACTCTGGTGGTGCCATACGGTAAGGTGCCATGGATGGTGGCTTGGAACCTGGTTCTAGCTCAATCTTGTGGTCTACCTCCCTTTTGGGTGGTAGTCTCTTCGGTAGCTCCGAGGGCATGACATCATTGTACTCCAATAGTACTGAGTGGATATCTGTGGGCATGTCCTTATGTGGGGAAGGCTCTGAGGGGTCTTCTGGTGAGTCGAGTAGGGTGGCTAAGTAGCTAACTTCTCCCTTCTTGTATCCCTTGTTGAATTGCATGGCAGATAGGGAACGAGTCTCAATCTTAGCACCTCGTTCAACTGGCACCATGCATGTGGTATTGCCTTCCATGATGCATATGGTGTTGGTGTAGGGGATGAGAAAGGCCTTTACCTTGTCCAAGAATTCTATGCCAAGGACTAAGGCAAAGTCATCCATGGGTACCACCGAGAGATCGATGAGGCCACTCCATTGGCCTATGTGTGTATCTATGCTTCGGGCGGTGCCGTATATGGCCTTGGTTGCCGAGTTGACGACCTTCATGGAACCGTCCTCCTTGGTGTACTTGAGGCCTAGTCTCTTGGCCTCGTCGATGCTTATAAAGTTGTGGGAGGCCCCGGTGTCTACCAATGCTCTAGTAGACGTCCCTCCTATGGCTGCTTCAATGAACATGAGCCCTTTGGGTGCTGCCTTAGGGGCCTCCATCTTAGCCTTGATGGCGTTGAGGATTTGAAGGGAACCCATGTGTGCCTCTTGCGTTTCCGGGTGCTCGAGCGTCATGGCATTAGCAGTCTTCTTCTTTGGGCAAAACCGTGTCCAATGCATCTCACCACATATGAAGCAGGGTGATGGCGGTTGTTTCTGGGGCTTGTTGCCTCCATCTCTCCGGAATCCTTCCTTGTGAGGAGCGGTGTTGGTGGCATTAGAGGTGCTGCCCTTGTCTCCCCCACCTTTGCCGAAGTTCCAGGTCTTATCCTTGGGCTTGGCAAAGTCTTTCTTGGAGCTGAAATCGATCAATGCCTCTGCTTCCGTGATGGCAGTGGCAAGGTCCTTCACTCCACGTCGCCTTAGATCCGTCTTGGCCCATTGTTGTAGGCCATCCATGAAGAAGAAAAGAGACTCCTTCTCTGAGAGCTCAGGGATCTCAAGGGTGAGCGAAGTGTACTCCTTGACATAGTCTCGGATGGTCCCTGTTTGCTTGAGCCGGCGAAGTTTGCCCATAGCTTCTTCCTCGGCATTCTCAGGATAGAAGTGCCTCTTAAATTCTTTACAGAAATCTGCCCAAGTATCAATGGAAAACGTACCTCTATCGATGTCACCATGTCTACGCCTCCACCATAGCATAACATCGTCCACTAGGTAGAGTGTGGTGGTGTTGATCTTTGTCGCCTCGTCCACTATTCCTTTGGCTTCAAAGTACCGCTCCATGCCAAATAGGAAGTTCTCTACCTCCTTGGCCACACGTTCCCCCTTGTAGCACTTAGGCTTGGGGACGTCGATTCTGGGAGCTCCGGCCTCCCGAGTAGCAGTGGCGCCGTTTGCCACGGCTTGCTTGCAAATGGCCTAATCGGCACGCATGTCCTCCATGAATGCCCGAATGTTGCCAAGCTCATGATCCATGTAACCACGTAGGCTGGCTATCTCATCACAAAGAGATCGTAGCTCCTTGCGATGGTCTCCATCTAGGGCATTGAGTTGCCCCTTCATGGTGTCTTGGAAGTCGGCATCATCGGATTCCAATTCTTCCAAGCGTTGGTGAGTCTCCACTATACGCTCCTGTATGATGGCCATAGTTCCTTCTATGTCATCAATGAGTGTCTCAAGGCTTGGTTGAGCGTCCTTAGTCTTGGACTTCGATCTTGCCTTGGTGTTAGTGGGTGGGCGTTGTTTCTCCCTGCCGCGTTCTTGCTCCTCCACGGCTGGGGTGATGGTTGAATCTATCTCTGTCATACTTTCTTGCAAGTAGGTTGTGATCCTTCACGAACCGGGCTCTGATACCAACTGTCATAAACTTGGTGTTTCCAAGAAACCGTGCGGCCTTAGACACCTCTAAGATGTTTGAGAAATGCTAAGTAAGCCTTTGTGGGTCTCTAGCTTAGTGGACAACTAAAGTTAGGTGAATGCGGAAGCTAGTGTGTGTAAGAAGAGAAAGTTAGGCAATAGAGCTTAGAAGACAATTGAACTCAAGAGAACTTGTATTGCTTGAGAACTTGTGTGATTGCTTGGATGGTGAGCAAATGAGCTCCCTCCTCTATTTATAGGCCAATGGCCTTACAAGGAAAAGTGGAGAGATTTCTAGAATCCTCCATGTCTACTCTACTCTAGAATGTTCTATACAATTATAGTATATTCTATACAATTCTATACAAGTCTAGACAACTCTACAATACTCTAGAGAATTCCAGAGAAGTGTGGAGAAGTCTAGAATATTCCGGGTGCCAAGTAGGATCCTACGAAGCTTCTGCATGGCGCCTGTGTGGCGCCTACGTGGCGTAACCTCATAAAATGGGACGTGACATTTAGCTAGGGCAACACCCTTTACTGTTTAACAATAAATTATAGGGCGGGAGCGATTAACATGCAGTATCGATATAATGCGGATAATATTTTTGTTGTTCTCTAGGATTCCAATAATTTAAATAATGTGCGCATTGATTTTATTTAACATTTTTCGGTGACCAGAATTGTGAAATTTCCAAAGTACCCTTATTATAATCTTTTTTTAAAATGAAAAAGAACTTGAAATTGTGAAATGACCATAAAGGTCATCTTCTTCTTCATCCCCAATTACAAACCCTAACCATAATTTTCTCTCTCTAAATCTGAATATATATGTGTGCATATATATATATATATGTATGTATATCTAACACCACCTCCCTATTCTCGTCACCCCCACCAGCTTCGCTGCCGACCTAACCACCACTTCCACCCGCCCCAAAACCCCATCATTCCTGAAAAAATAAATCCTCAACATCAAACCCAATATAAACTACTTCTTCAAATCCCAGTAATCAGTTATAACAACAAACATTGAATTTTTTTAGGGATTTTTTTTTCCATATAATTGTTTATTATGGCTGTTCTTAATATATATATATATATATACATACATACATACATATATGTATAGGTAAGAGCATCCACAATGCATTTTACCTTTTAAACACTCCACTTTCACAAAGTGGAGTGCCATGTCACATTTTTAGAGTGTGGGGCCCATTATTTTATTTGGAGTGTGGGTATTGTATGGTATGGGGATTGTATGATTCACTCCACTTTATATTATTTTATTATAAAGTTAATTTAATTATATAATTTAACATTAAAATAATTTTACACATATGAAAAAAAATACATTACACATTAACACACATGAAAAAAAGTAATAAACATGCAAAAAAAATACATTACATAATTTAATACACATAAAAAAAAATACATTAACATTTTATCACTTATAATGATAAAATTAAACATTCCCTTGACTTAAACGAGCTATAATTATCTTCTGTTGAGCCTCGATCCATGCTTTAATCATCGGTGTTGGAGCATCGTTTGGATCTTTTTCCATCATTTGTCTTTCCCAAAGACTTTGCTCCTTCTCAAGCTCCATTATTTTTATTTTTTCTTGTGACTCGATTTCCATCATTTGGCTTAAAAAGATTCGCAATAAAGCAAGTAATGTTGATCTTAGAAGAGATTTGATGGAAAATTTGTGGAATCAATTTGGTGATGAAGATGTTTAAATTGGTGTAATCGCAGAAAATGTATTTTTAATATTATTATGCTATTTTATTATGTCACAATTATATGGAATCAATTTTTTTTTTTATAAATAAGATATTACTTTGTAGAAATAAAAAAATACATTAATATCACAATAATAAAGTTAGATTAGATACAATAAATATAATTATTATTTTTATCAATTGAATAATTAAATATTGTAATATTTAAGTTAAAAGGCAAGAGTTTTTTTTTTAAAAAATAAAATAAAATATTAATTGAATGTTACAATAATTTTTTTTAATTAATTAATTAAAATTTTAATTAAATTTTTAATAAATTAATTAATTAAAGTTAAATTTATTTATTAAAATATTAATAAAATAAACTAAATTTATTTAATTAATTAATTGAATGTTACAATAAAAAGATTGCATTGTACATTAAATACTATAAATAAAAAAATATTATCAAATTTTCTACAAATAAGATATTACTTTCTACAAATAAAAAAATATACATTAATAAATTTTCACATACAAAGTAAATATTAAACATATAAAAATAATACAAATAAATTTTTGGGACCCACATTTGGAATCACCATTGGTTACTTGACCCTCTATATGTGGAGAGTCAAGTGAAGGGTTTGGCATGGGACCCATACAATGGCGAGCCGCGCTCCAGCCCACTCCAGCCTCCACATTTCGTCACAGAGCATGGCCAGGCGCCACTTGACCATGCAGTGTGGATGCTCTAAGTACATCTTGACTCTTGAGTAGTTGTTTTGACGAATTATAGGTTGGAGATCAAGACTATTAATCATAAGGCGGGCGTCGGATAAGTTGTCAGATGCTTTTGCTCCCGATCAATCCTCCGATTATATATCTGAACCAACCCAAGTAACTTCCTAATTTTACTATCCTAATAGATACATACATTGCTCAAGTATTATGGTTCTTTGTCCAATTATGCTCAAGTATTAGGATAATTTTATTATCCTAATATCAGAATATATACATACATATATATATATATATATATATATATATAAGTATGTCATGTGCAAGACACATGACATTTTCCGGAGGGGGAGAGCCCGCAAAGTACCCTAAATTATAACACTACAGAAAGAAAGTTTCCTTTAAATGAAACTTTATTTTGGTTTTTAATTAATACAATTACCTCTTCTTCTTTTTTCCGACAATTTCGTACTGATTGGTAAAGTTCATACTATATTCCCGATGCCCCTAACAAATTTTAATCTCTACCCAGTAAAAATGAGAGACCTGATAATTCCTAAGATCTCATGCTATACATGTCACAACTAAACCAAGTTGTGTGGATTTAATACCTAACTCAAACTAGAAAATAGAGAGGAAAAAATAACTCACCAATTGAGGGAGACGAGACTTTGTGAATGAATACACCTAAATAGTTGTAAAATATATATTTTTTCTTGTTCTGACTGCAATTAAAAATAAGAATCAAGACCCAAAGGCCAGCAACAAAGACAGGCACTAAGACTGAAGAGAGCTAAAGGCCAGTAAGAATTTTCACATATTGATTGGAAACAGGACGCATTTATTGAAATTAATTGCTTGGGTAAGGGCTTGAGCACATCAAAGATGATGATCTGAACCTAAATTTTTTCTGATGGGACGGGTCTTCCAAAGCAGTCCAGGACTAGCTAGCTTGGAATTAAATTGAAGACAATGCGTATGAATATTTATTATAATTATTTATGTATGACATGTTATAGTGTTAGATAGGCTGTGTAAGTTTCAACGACATTTACAAGTTTTGATAAATACGGAATCAAATATTGAAATAGTGAAGAATACAAATGAAGTGTAAAAATAAGTGTATTGGTAAAAATGTCTCCTGGAGGGCAAAAATGACATTTCTCAAAGCCATTAATTTAAGCAAAAAGTTTCAGGGAGTCAAAATGGTCATTTTGGCACAGTTGCGGAGAAAAGTGATTTTTATGAAAAAACTTACACTCAAGCCTACGGTTTCAGAATAAAAAAATAGCTGGAAAGTGGAGTTTTACGCTTGAAGGTACGCTCCAAGCTATGCTTGAACTTACGTTTCAAGCATAACTGCGACAAAATGGTTAAGTGATTTGTTTGTAATGAAAAATTGTTACGTATTGTGACCTATTATGACTTGAGTTACACTTATATATATCCTAGAACGTGTATAAATGATATATACACAAAAATTGACTAGATTAATTCCTAATTATAAGATGATTAAATAAGGGAGGAATCCTGTTCAGAAAGAAAATAGTGATTTCAACAAGATTTTCAGTCAACTTCTGAAGCTCATATCTTAGTCAAAAAAGGTCTGAATGGGGTTATTCTTAAACCTAACATCAAGATCTTGAAGTTAACTTTCCAAAACGCTATTACACGTCTCCATCCAATGTTTGTATCTCCAGATATGATAAAAAAAGTGAGAGGTGTCCTGCAAGAAAGAACTGAAAATTTCATAAACGAACTGAAATCCTATTTTGACTTAGATTGATCCGTGTTGACCCGGATGACATTGAGTTCGACCTAAACACTTATAAGCATGTGTATATCACATATTATACATGATATTAAAGGGTTTGACTCAGTTGAGTGTGAAATTACCAAAGAGGACGAACTTAGGGTTTCTCCTCTACATTGCCAATAAATACCAAAGTCTACAATAGAAGAGGAAATGGTTTTTGAGAGATCTCTGTAGTATTCTATCATTCATATTCTTCTACATAGATATATACACACAAAGAGAAAATATTGAGTGATTATATATATTCAAGTTATCTCTTGTTATTAGAATTTTCTAATTGTGCTTCTACACCGAAGATTTTATGGACAATTAGATAATCTAGTTGCTGAAAAATCTTCACACTGTTTATTGTAATGAGGTTGCTTTGATCCGTTGAAGAACGGAGCCGTCTAAGTGCAGAGATCGGAGCGAGAAGCTTTGTGGTTATTTGATCTGTTGAGAAATGGAGCCGTCAGAGTACGGTACGGAGCGAGAGCTTCGTGGAGCGCGAGTGAATCTATACTTTCAGATGTCGGGTGAAGAACAACAAATTACATCGATTGTAAGTATTGTTTTCATATAGTCTATACAAATTCTCTTATTCATAGTGCATTCATACCCAATGGTATCTGTGATTTTTACTTAGAGTTTTTCCAAGGTTTTCTTCGTAAAAATATCATGTGTCTCAATTGCTTTATATTCTGCACTTAGATTAATATTTGCAAGATTTATCTTGTTAGAGAATTGGATTAAAATTGACTTTTCCGCAATTAATTTTAATTTGTCAATAAATTCACAAAAAACCTATCCACCCCCCTTCTAGGCTTATTTCATTGATCATCTAGGTAATTTCACAATACAAAAACAAGGTGTTGATTTCCTGATGGTTCCACCGCAATGATTAGTCCCTTCAAACGATAGACACATTCTGGTCAGAGAAAACAAATTAGCTTGCTGATATTTTGAAAAAGAGAAAACAAGTCACACGAGAGCATGGTTGGCGGTTGCGGTTGTGATATCAGTGTAACGGACTCGGATAAAGCGTTACGAACCGAGCGATACGTAACGGTTTCGGACGATACGACGAACTATGCACGAAAGATAGCTAATTAAGAGAACATATATAATAATAATAATAATAATAATAATAATAATAATAATAATAATAATAATATAACTATTCTAAAAGTGTGAAGGCCTTGAAAATTTTCAAACATTTTTGTATCTTATTTTTAAATAAAAAATAATTTTGTTTCATTAAATGTATTTATTCGATACCATCATTAAATTATGGTTCATGTATAAAGCCTTTCAAAAGTGTAATGATCCTTCATATTTTTATTGGTACACATTTGTTTTCACAATTTAAATTTAACATTATTTCATCTATGTCTATTTCTATATCTATATCTACATCTTCTATATATCTATACGTATATATAGATATCTATACTATTACAAATTACAAGGCTATTTTGTTATTTCTATACATTTTTTCTTCAATTTCAAATACGATTATCAAAGTATACAGGGCTATGTTATAATTTGTAAACATTTTACTACAAGTATACAAGGCTATTTTGCAATTCTCCTTTTATCATCATTTATTCATTAATGTTTTCACCTATTTGTTTAAATTGATTCCACTTATTATAGAAGTTACAACATTCCATCTCTGCAACATTTACCTGTTCTATAAAATACAAAATTAGGGATTTTTTTTTTAATTTTATATCGGTAAGAAGTTAAGAAATATACTCAATAAAATACAAAATTAAGTTTTTTATTTATTTACTAATATAAGTCGTTACCACTCATCATTTACCCAATAATGCCTTCGTCCATTTCTTTAAATTGACTAAATTTATTATAGAGGTCACAACTTTTCATCTACTGCCTTATAATGTCTTTACCCATCTCTTCATGAATATTTGTGTTGACACCACAAATGAGTCAACACAGAGCAAGACAGAGATAGTGACGTTGCCACAAACTGAGCCGGATCAAGAAGGTGGGACGAAATAAAAATTGGAATTTCGGCCTATAAATTGAAGCCCACTTGAGCAAGATTTGCAGTTGAGTTAGGATTGAAGAACTTTGAGTAAATCAATTTGGAACATATTACTAATATGCGTTGTAGTCATTTATGCTATTACTTAGATATGAAGTTTAGTTAGAATTAAGTTAGCTTAGGATTTATTTCTTAATTATCCTTTAGATAATTATTGAAATTAGGTTATTTATCTTAAATGGTTGTTGTAGGGGTTCGCCGATTTTTAAGTGATGTGAAGATAGTTTCTACACAAGTTCGTCAGCCAAAACCACAGTATTGATGCTCTTATTACTTTTGACTTTCTTTTTACAGAGAAAAATGAAAGAGAAATGAAGGAAAAGACCATGAGTACAAGTAATTGAAATATTTTCTCTCTCTAGGAATTTCTCTCTCCCCGTCCCTCCAAAAGTTCTCCTTCCAAATGAACCCTCGCACCTCTATTTATAGGCGCGACCGCTCAGTAATCCTCGTGGCTTGTATTGCCACGTCAGCACTAGTCTCGCGACGTGGTTCAATCATCCTCGCGGATTCCATTGCCACGTTAGCACCTGTCTCGCGACATGGTTCCTGCGTACTTAATCCGTGATATAAATACCTTGTACAGTATTATTCTACGCCCGCGATTACGGAAAACAGATTCGCATACTCTTATGCGTAATTAATACTGCACACCATAAATACCTTTGCACAATATCATCTCGCGCACTTAACTTCGCGAAACGGATTCGCGTTATCCTATGCGCGGATTTATACAGTGCACCATAAATACCTGGCACAGTGTCATCTTGCTTTTGATTACGCGAAACGGATTCGCGTAGTCTCATGCATAGGTCATGCTGTGCGACATGCCCCGTGATCCGCGCCTATTTCATCGCGGATCTAATTTATCCTTAGCCAAGGATGCCGTTATAGCTTTGCCGGGTTATGACCAATCATGCATGTCTTGGTCATGTCCCTGAATACTATCGGCCTCTCTAGGGTACTCTTTGCTTAGGATTGTGTAAATAAGGGTTGCGGATCAACCTTTTCGCGAATTACCACCTTTACAGTTGTCATCATGTAATTTTTTATTCTCTATAAATAAAGAACAAGACCTCTGTTTTAGAGGTCCAACACCAAACACAAAAAACTATTCACGTAGTATTATTTTCTCCAACTTTTTCTTCCAATCACACTACTCCGGTAGTGCCTCAATTCTCTCGTTCTTTCTTAATTCTTTCTGTCATCTTCATATTCTCTTCTCATCCTTTTTTCCAGTCCGTCTATTTTCTCCCTCCTTTCTACCTCCTTTCTTCTACAATTTCTTTCGGTTACCCAAAGTCCTCTTAATTGAGGCAATCTGAACCTTTTGCGCGAGTTTTCGTTCTCTCTCGTGCAAATCGCCTGATTTCGTTACTTTGTTCAAAAGAGACGATTTATTCGTTTGCCTTGAAACGTTTGAGCCACGACACCGGCTTTGGCACGCCCGCGATTTACGAAAAAATATATTTCGGCCTAATTCTTCGGCCGATTTATTTTTGGAGCGAACATAAATTGGCACGCCCAGTGGGACCCCACTAGGTAGCCGAGAGAATTGAAGCATGCCACCACAAGCAGTCTATGGTGAAACCCTACAACAATTGAGGGTATTGATTCAGGAAAGTAAAGTGTATTATGCTGAGAAGAAGGCGTATTATTCTAAGGCAAAAACATATTATGTTGAGGCAGCGTATTATGCTGATACGGAAGCGTATTATGCTGGTAAAAATGGGTATCATGCTGAGGCAGAAACGTATCATGCTAAGGCGAAAGCATATTATGCTGAGGCTGATGAGGCAGAAGTGTATCATGCACAGATGACACAAGGTTATTTTGAAGCAAAACAGAGGCTTCAAGAGGTTAACGATTTGATGAAGAAAATATATGTGAGTCCCTTATCTAGTCAGCCATTACATCCTCCGAGACACGGGGGGAAGCTACCTGGAAGTTCACAAAAGCCACCATTGGTTGAGAAAGAAACCATTGTAGCAGAAACAAAAGAGGCTGCCGAAATAATTTTTTCACCAAGTATTGGTATTTTGGTTAGTAGTGAAGAGGCTGCCGAATTTGTTCCTAAGGTGACTAAGGAAATTTCGTTTATTTCAAATGAAGTTGCTGCAACCAATCTGGCCAAAATTTCAGCTGTCGATAACATTGCGATTGAAAAAAAGATTTTAACAGGATCAAGGGGTGTGGCAAAGAGCAGACCTGCTGCAATTGCAGTAGCTGAAATTACTATTGTTGGAACTGATTTGTTTGAAACCAATCTGGCTAATACCAAAGAAGCGGCCGAAACCTTAGAAGCTGTCGAAACAAATGTTGTCAAAACCTTGGTTTCGGCAAGTAGTAAGGAAGCTTCCAAAACCATCATTGATGGAATTTATGGGGTTTTGTCCTACAGTGATGAGTCGGCTGATAAGAATCATCGTTGGTATTGTGATTTTCTTCAAATAGAATCTACAACAAGATCGGCAAATACCACGTTGCATAATAATTTAATTCCTGTAGATCCCGTTTGTTCTCCATTGCAAGAATTTAAGATTCTGAGTGTTGGGGTCTTGTATGGGATCATTGAACTACTTACAATAGACTCCAAACTCTTTCTGGTAATTTAGGATTAGTTTTTGTTCAATAAAGGTCACTCTATGGTTGGCCCTCAACAAATAAACAACAAAACCAACTCATTAGTTTCATGTCCAAGTGATCGACTTCGGCTTATAACTCCAAATTAGACTCGGGGGGCAAGGAAGATCAGAGGAGATCAAGTGGATGAGGGATTAAATTATAAAGAAGGATTAGAAAAAATCGGCCAGTAAAGGTTGAGGCCGATATCCGCTGAAGAAGATGACGAACACCTCTAAACAGAGGCTAGAAAGGAATCGTTTGGCCATAACGGCAATTTTTCGGCATGCTTGGAATTCCAAAATATCGTTTCAGTTTAGTAAATACTGCAAAATTGAGAATGATTGGGTCTTGATGGGAAGCCATGAATTTCTTGAATTTGCAACTGGTGCTTGAAAAGTTGAATAGCTATTCTACCCATTCTCGCCAATATGGTGATATTTGTTGCCGATTTTAGAGAATAAAATTCGGTAAAGATTGGCCTGAGGTCGCGAACATCGTTGACGGGAGCAAAAAGATTGAGACAACGCTCAATTTTTGGGTATGTTGATTATGATGCGGTAGGCTTGGGGATTATGGGCGTAAAATTTTCATGGTGTTCGTCCAATTTTTGAGCCGTGGATGAGGTTGGACAAAGTGGTGTAGTCAATTTCGAAGGTAAAAATTTGGGTCGATTCCCATTAGCAGAGGCAATAAACATTTTTTGAGGATAGGAAAATGGGTTCGGTCTTGGTGCGAGAATTTTCCGCATGCTTCAAAATATATATATATATATATATATATATATATATATATATGTATGTATTTATATCTCCTCGGCGACAAGTTTTTTTAGTTGAATAGTATCACAAATCCTCCGAATCCACCACTTTTGTTTGAAAATTGGTGACAAACAATTCACCCATTCTTACTATTTTCTCGAAAGGTGCCGCCAATTGCGAAGGGTGCAATTGGGGTGATATCCAATAGATAAAAGGCTGAACATCCTTAGATAGTGAAGATAAGCTTCGGCCATTGGAATATCAATAATCAAGAGTGACTGAAAAAGGATTCGCAAATGCTGAAACCCAAATCGTAGTCACCATTAATAGGTATGAAGGGATAGAGATGGTGTTGGGTTTTTGGTGTGTAGATGATGACGAGATAGGCTTGAGGATCATAGGTATGAAGTTCTGTTTCGTGGGTTTCATGGAAATAATGAAGCTCTGGTTTTGAAGATGATAAAATGTAGTATAGAAGAAATGAAATTGGGGACTCTGTTTTGGGAAGTGATGAAAGTGACGTGTTGTTTTAAAAGAATATATATTGATGTATATGTATATTTATATATATACACATGAATATATATATATATTATATATATATAAGTAGATTTATATATATATGGTGCTACACTATTACTTAATAGGAGCTGGAATGGAATAAGTGGTTTTGAAAATAAAAATGGTTTATACAAATGGTGTTGGCATCATTTTGAGGCTAAAGTAAAATTCCAACAAACCATATTTTTGAAGCAAAATGGTGTTGGAATTGGGGGGCAATTGTTGACACCACAAATGAGCCAACACAGAGCAAGGCAGAGATAGTGACGTGGCCACAAACTGTACCGGATCAAGAAGGTGGGATGAGATAAAAATTGGAATTTCGGCCTATAAATTGAAGTCCACTTGAGCAAGATTTGCAGTTGAGTTAGGATTGAAGAGCTTTGAGTAAATCAATTTGGAACATATTACTAATATGAGTTGTAGTCATTTATGCTATTACTTAGATATGAAGTTTAGTTAGAATTAAGTTAGCTTAGGATTTATTTCTTAATTATCCTTTGGATAATTATTGAAATTAGGTTATTTATCTTAAATGGTTGTCATCATGTAATTTTTTATTCTTTATAAATAAAGAACAAGACATCTGTTTTAGAGGTCCAACACCAAACACAAAAAACTACTCACGTAGTATTATTTTCTCTAACTTTTTCTTCCAATCACACTACTCCGGTAGTGCCTCAATTCTCTCATTCTTTCTTAATTCTTCCTGTCTTCTTCATATTCTCTTCTCATCCTTTTTTCCAGTCCATCTATTTTCTCCCTCCTTTCTACCTCCTTTCTTCTGCAATTTCTTTCGATTACCCAAAGTCCTCTTAATTGAGGCAATCTGAACCTTTCGCGCGAGTTTTCGTTCTCTCTCGTGCAAATCGCCTGATTTCGTTACTTTGTTCAAAAGAGACGATTTATTCGTTTGCCTTGAACCGTTTGAGCCACGACACCGGCTCTGGCACGCCCGTGATTTACGGAAAAATATATTTCGGCCTAATTCTTTGACCGATTTATTTTTGGAGCAAACAATTTGCTAAAATAACAAATATTCAGTTCTCCATTTACATACATTCAAGAATGTCTACATCTATTTCTTTAAAAGATAAACACGTGAAAACAATATTGGAATTCTCTTTTTGTCTTTTTCTTCTTCATGGACTTGGAGACTTTTAACGTGCTAACAAAAGTCTTGTACAAGGCTATTTGCAATTTATCAAAAGGTAAGTTTTGTCTAATTTTCGGTATTAACTTTGAAGTTTTTTTTTGTTGTTCCCTTGAAGGTTTCTTTAGACTTTATTCGTCATTCTATATTCATGGGCAAATTTTTGGTTTTTTCAAATCTTGAAGGTTGAGTGGTTTTTTTCGTTAGATGAATTAATTCATGATTCTGTTTTTGCAAAATCTTTATGTTTTCTAAATATGTCTTTTTTAAATCTTTATATAATTTGTGCTTAACTTACATGGTCTTTATTATAAAAAATTATTGTTCAAGACTTAAGGAAAAAGTTGGTGATTCTCCTATGATATTTCTATTTTTTAATATAAGCTCGTGTTCTCTAATTTATGCTATTTTCTCCTTTTTCTTACACAATTATATAATTATGAGTGTTCATTATAGTATATATTCGTAATCCTTAAGATTATCTATATAAATATTTAATTGACTTATATTATATGTAGAGAGAGAGGTGGTCTGACCCCTCTCTACAATCCTTTTTCACAATTTTTATATCCATTTCTCTCTTTTGTTTATTTCAAATAATATCAAACAACTTTTAAAATTTCCGTATCCTCTAAAAAGTCTCATTAATTAAGTAATATTATTAAGTTATGATTTAAATAATCTTATAAAGAGTAAAAAACTTTTTATGTTTATATTTTTACTTTTTGTAATATAAAGATATTTCTTTCATCAGTTTAGGAGAGTAAATCATTTTCTTGTTCTTATGTATTTTTTGCTTTAATTATTTTATTCTTCAAATAATAACTTTAAACTTTTAACATATAAGTGAATTAGTTTATTAATCATTTTCGATTTTTTGACTACTTGAGTTCTAACAGATACAATTTCAATTTATTAAAGGGATAATTACACAAACTATCCTTGAACTATGACCTAATTACAGAGAGTACCCCTAACGTTTGAATAATATCAGTTACTACCCCTTAGAACAGCCCCAGTCAGATTTGTGCGTGAATTTACTTAAAAGCCCTTGTTTTATATTATATTTTAGGGTTAATTTCAAGAAACCCCCTATACTGTCCAGTTTTATCAACTAACTCCCACGGTGTCCACTTTTCCCCAAAAATTATAAATTCAAAAATATATATATATTTTTCTGAAGGAGAATATTATTTTCCAAAATATAAATTATTTCGGAAAAAATAATATATATTTTTTGAAAAAAAATTATTTTCAGAAAAAAATCATATTTTGGAATATAGTATATATTTTTCGCAAAAAAATATTTTTTAGAAAAGATCATATTTTGGAACATAATAGTATATATGTTTCGGAAACAAATTCATATTTTGGAACATAATAAGTACTTTTTTGCAAAAAAAAACATATTTTGGAATATAATATATTTTTCGAAAAAAATTCATATTTTGGAACAAAGTAAGTACTTTTTTGCAAAAAAATCATATTTTGGAACATAATATATATTTTTCGAAAAAAAATCATATTTTGGAACATAATATATACTTTTTCGCAAAAAAAATCATATTTTGGAACATAATAAGTACTTTTTTTGCAAAAAAAATCATATTTTGGAACATAATATATAGTTTTCGGAAAAAAATCATATTTTGGAACATAATATATATTTTTCAGAAAAAATTCATATTTTGGAACATAATATATACTTTTTCGCAAAAAAAATATTTTTTGAAAAACAATTCATATTTTGGAACATAATGGAAATTCAAAAAAATTAGAGTATTTAAGTAATTTTGTATGCAAAATTGGAACATGCAATGATATGAGGGCAAAAATGGAAGTTCACTACAAAAACAGCCTTTATTGACCAATACACAATGTTTCCAGCGTTGACTTTGAACAGAAGGGGTTAAGTGTTACAACGGATGTGATTTTAAGGGTAGTTTATGATATTATTGAAACATAAGGAGTACCGCATGCAATTAGGTCATAGTTCATGGGTAATTTGTGTAATTTTTCCTTTATAATATATGTCTTTTTAAAACTTTTTCTAATATATTGTGTGTAGTATTTTAATATTATTTTATTTTTCTAATTATGATTTTTCTATCCAGTCCTAAGATGAATTTTCTATTGAAGTACACTTAACTCTTATTTTAAAGTGAATTGCATTCTTGTATGTAATACCTTTATATTTTTGTAAAATATTACGCAGTAAATAGATTAATTCTGGTTAGTCTAAATATATACACAAATCTTGAATCTATTTTACACTACGTGCATATCATATATCAATAGAGTATAAACCAAGATTTATGTCACGTGCTCTTATCTAGTATATATATATATATATATCAATCAATCAACACAATAGATGTTTGGCATCTTCAAATTATTAGATATCTGATGTTGTTGATTGAAACGTTTGTAACTGCTAGGAGCCGAATGTTACATATTCTAGGCGATTAATTCGGTATTGTTAGTTTCTATATCTTACTACCTTGGTATTTTTATGCGATTTGTATGTTTAAGCATGATTCAGGTTCGGTATGTGAAAAACGAGCTAAATCTAGTGAATTAACTGAAGTACTAGCTCATAACCATTCAAGAACCAGGGCTGAGGTAAAATGAGGTGCAAGAATAGACTAAAGGGAGGTTAAAAAGGCAAAACAAAAGCATTAGAGGCGAGAGAAAGCAACCGAGATGTATTGAGCGAATTGCAAAGAAGAATAAAAGCATTTGTTGTTTTAGGATCGATCTCGCGTTTTTAGGATCGATCCCACCTTCAGGCGCTAGAAAATTGACGAGAGTTACCTTGGGATCGATCCCACATTCTTGGGATCAATCCCAACCTTACGCATTAGAAATTGTGAAACTCAATCTAGGATCGATCCCAGGTCACAAATCAGCTTAATGTTGTGGCCCTCGATTGACATATTGCACACTTTGAAACGTGATATTGAGGACTTTTAAGTTTCTTTACAAGAATTTGTAACTAATAAAAGAGTCCAATTTTAACAAGACTCCACATCTATAAATACAAGTTTTATATCAGATTTGAGGGAGCTCTTCATCGCCTCTTTTCTCTACAACAAGATTAGTGCGTAGAAAGAATACACCACGAAAGTGACGAAGGAAGGGAAGGAAGAAGAGAACATCGTGAGAGCCATGGAGTCAAGTTCATCAACAACAACGTAATCATCGACACCCATGGGCAAGTAAACGGTAACTAGGATTTTCTAGCAAAACCCTAGCCCATGTAATGTACTCTATTGTTATTTATTTTTAATGTGAAAGGGGAAGCTAAAGAGCAATCCTACAATGGTTATGTAGATAGGAGATTTTTGCTTCATGTTTAAATAAGAATTTTTATTTTATCTATCCTAGACTGATTTTATGTTAATTCTTGCACAACTGCACCTAATCGCTACGAGCTTGAACTTCAAAAGTTAGGTTGTTAGTTATCTACATAACGATGCTTAAAATATGAAACTTTAGTTTGGACAGTTCATGCTAAGGGAATATGAAATAGATGCATTTTTAATTTAATGCATAGTAGGAGTAGTGTAGGGTAATGGCGTATCCAAATCTTGTTTCATCCGAAGATGAATTGTGACTGAGCTCGGTTAATTGTAACCTTTGATGGGGATTAGAAACTCGCTTATAGCGACACTGGTTTGATTTGTAGGAGATGTCTCTCCCTTGCCCAATAAAATGAATAGCATGTTTGCATTATGAAGCTAGTGGTGGCGCTAGATACACCCTAGTCTCTCTCATTATTGAATTTCAACAAATATTTTATCGATTGTTTTTATTAGTTTAATTTATTATTAAAATTATTTTCACTCTTTATTCAAGAATATTATTTTATTAGAATTTAGAGTACGACTTAGTCTATGTGGAATCGATAAACCCTATCTTAAGCTATATTATACTACGAACTGACTCGTATGCTTGCGATAGGCAAAATGATGTCGTTTTTAGGGTCTATTTTAGGCATATTTTTAGCCAACCTACTAAGCCGATCAAGTTTTTGGAACCGTTGCCAGAAACTAACAGATATTTTGAATTTTATTAATTTGGTATAGTTGAATTGTTGTATTGTAATATATTTTTATTTTTATTATTTTTAAAGTTGGATTATGAGTTTTTGTAGGTACAACGGAAGAAGCAAAAGGAAAACCAGAAAATGGTTATGTTGGACCGTTTGTATGTTTTTGAGTATTTAAAATTATTATGCAATCTCTACTTTACTTTTCTTGCTTAATTTTTGTTTTATTTCATTTTTTAATAGTTGAGATATATGTATTATAATTTTATTTTTAAGTATTTAGTTGATTGTATATTTGGTCATCGTCCACAATCAAAAAAAACTTTTCCTTTGGATTATGAAATTGAGAAAATTGCAATTGATCCCTTGAAAAATGAGAAAAATAATTCCATGGGAGATAACCTATCAATAGGAGACACGAACGACCATAACGTACAACTACTAACACTTAAAGACTACTACACTCCTTCAGGTTACACTTTCCCAGCTAATATTGAGTTGTCGGGTGAAACGGCAGATCATTATGAGATCGACCTGGACATAATTTCCCTATTACCACAATTTTATGGATATAATAATGACAACCCGTATCAACACATTAAATTGTTTCTAGAAATTTGTTTGACCACTAAAACAAAAGTACTGATAGATGAAGGACTTCATTTATGCATTTTCTCTTTCTCTTTGAAAGATAAGGCAAATACATGGTTTTGGACTTTAAAGCAAGAGGTCAGAATGAGTTAGGAGGCACTTCAACGAGAGTTCTTGCGTAAATTATTTCCATTATGTAAACCATATGAGACGCGGGAGGCTATATTTACTTTTTCACAGATTGTGGGAGAGCAATTTCATGAACTGTGGGAACGATATAAAGAAATTTTAAGAAAGTGTCCTCACCTTAAGATCTCGAAACCCAAATTAGTATGTAAATTTTATGATGGGCTTGATGAGCCTAGTAGAAAATTGGTAGATACGACATGTGGAGGAATATTTTATCTTCGACCGGTAGATGAACTTTGAAAGTTGTTTAAGGGTTTGAGTGAAAATTCCTATCAAAATGCGTTAATAGCTAGAGGTCTCAACAATTTCTCTCTCTCTTCACCTAAAGAAGTTTATCCTATATATTCTGATTTCTCCCATTTTGTCAAAAATTGTCCAACGATGTACCAAAGTCTTCAACCACCGAGTCAACCTCAATCTGTACATCCTATCTAGACCCACATTCGAGGTCAATGGGCTTTGAAGATAAAGTATTAGCTACTCTTAGTGATTTAATAATGCAATTTGCTCAATTCTCGTTCACAATCAATTGAAATGTTGGAAGATCAACTCAGACACAAAGCGAATATTCTAAGTATGATAGAAGATGGTAGGTTGTCAAGTCAAATGGTAGCTGATCAAATAGGCCAACACGTAATTGACTTAGTGTCTATTAGTGGACCTAACCATGAGACAAATTAGGCCGACACGACTCTTAGGAGCGGAGAGGAAATTAAGAATCAAGAGGAGGAAAGGTTTAAGAATGGGAGCGGAATTTCACAAAAAGAGTGTGCTCAAACTATTCTACCACCATAAGCGCTAATTGAGATACCATATGAACCTAGAACACCATTTCATCAACATTTCAATGAGCCAATCCATGACATCAAACAAGGAGGTGATGAATACTATATAGTTAAGAGGGTTGATAAAGGAGACAATACCTCATTTATTGAAGCAAGATTCGCTGGGCATTATTACTAAACATGTGATGAATTTCGATCATAACATAAGAGGTATTTTAAATTATGATGATTATTTGCTTGATGTCATGCTAATTATTACATGTCCACAATGGACACCATTGAACAACTTACTTCCCAAACTTTTTTCGACATTTGGGGGAAGCGTGACGGAGAGGAAGGGAGTTGGATAGATTGTGTTGAGGTGTCTTGCCAAAACAGTAAACATTTGGCAGGAAATCCAGAATTGTATATTAATTAGACTTTTTGTTTTTATTATTATTATTAAAAAAAAATATTTTATGTTTTGTGACTTCTTTTTAAGGAGTGTTTATTTTATTTTTGTATTTGTTTAATAAAAATTTTGCAAAAAAAAAAAAAGTAAGAAAGAAACTATTCTAAATCTGTATTATATTTCTAAATGTATATATATATTAGTAATATTTACACATATATATTTATTTATTTATGTATATTTTGCATTTATTCTCAAAATAAATAAATAAATCTGAAAGGATCGATCCAGATTGTTGGGATTGATCCCCTTGTCTAGGATTGATCTCAACCTATGGGATCGATCCCACCAATCCCCGCTGATTTCACCACGAATTTAATTGGGATCGATCCCATTTTCTTGAGATCGATCCCACTTGAAAAAAAAAAAGAAAAGAATTCGCCCCTCTCTAGACCTTCTCTTCCGGTCTCTTCCACCCATATAAACCCTAATATTCTCTAATTCTCTCTTCTCTCCATCTCTTATCTATATATATATATAGATACGCCTCTATATCTATATCCATACAAACCCTCACGCCTCTCTTCCCCTTCTCTCTCAACCGGACACACATACATATATATATATATATATCTTTATATCTATATACATATGCCTGTTCACCCAACAACAGAATCAGTTTCAATTGGGCGCAGAGGTTGGGGGTGATAAGGTAGCTGAGGACGAGTCAAAAAAAATCAGTTTGATCATAAAGTAGGTTTATAATTTATTATTATTTATATATAAAAAAAACTAACAACATAAATAAAAAATAAATGAAATAAAACCATGCATCCTGATACATTATGTATTTTATTTAATACATGTTCACTTAGTCTAAAAAAAAATTGTGATATACATTTATTTACAAAAAGATTTTTTTTTAAAAAAGTGAATTTATTTAATGCTATCTTTTAAGGCCATATATCATTATTATTTTTAGTGTTATTAATAAAAGCACCATTCCTTTATTATTTGGCGTTGATATTTATACGATAAGATATGATTTCGGAATTTTTACGGAGTTTGTTTCTTTTCACTCGATATGATATGTGATATATGTGTGTCTTGGAGATTTTAACAGGATTGTATTATTCAAGTTTGGGGGAACAACCGAGCATGACAACGAAATTTCCGGAATTACGCGTCAAGTCGGTAACTATTTTTCATTCTTGTTTTAATTTGTGTACAATGAGGATATGGTTTGATTTAAGTTTGGGGGGATGTAATGATTATTCATATATCATGCATGCAATTAGGGTTAGGTATAAAAAATTTTAAAAATTGAAAATTAAAAAAATCAGAAAAATTGAAACAATTTTGAAAAATTCTTCATGATCATATCTGATTGGTTTGCATTACAATTTAATTGAGTATATGTTTATGATATATGAGTTGTATGTAATGCAATATTCCCGCTCATGAGGGTAGTGATTAGATTGAGTTAATGAAGTGATGTGGTTTACATGGGTGAGTGAATTAGTAAAATTGAAACCGAGAAGGATAACTTTAACCTATAAGCACAAGTACACATTCACTATGGGAAAAATTGCTGATCTTTGACTATGTAGTTGAAAAAAATAATTTTGCCACAATAAAAGGGGAGAAGAGGAGATGTTATGGTTCGAATGGGAAAAAAGTTGAAAATTTATTTTGAAAATAAAATACAAAAAGTAGTTTTTCGATCTGAGTTACCAGACCTTGGTATCACCAATATCATTGTTCGCATAAAAATGAGAGAAAACTAATGAGCATAAATTTCACGGAATAAGCTCGGGCCCAGTTGGTTGGGACTAAAAATCCTCGCTGAAAAGTCCGGAGCTTAGAAAGACAAAAAGGGATAAATGTGGAAAGAAGGAGTGTTAAATTCAATTCTAAAAATGCAAAGTTTGATCAATGAAGTAGAAGAAGAGATATTGAAATACCTTAGTAGAATGTTCACAAATACACGGAAGGTTGTCTGGATTGGGATTAGAAAGTAATGAAGTCATTCACTTTAGTGGAAACCATTTATGACACGAAACTCGAGATAATTATTATTCGGTAGTGAGTGAGAATTATTGTGTTCATATTTACTTGCGTATTGTATCATTACTTGATTAATGAGTTTATAAACTTATGAGTATATGAAAAATGAAGAATGAAAATACTTGTGGGTAGTATAACCAACCCTCACGAGACTTCACTCATCCACTAGGGTAACCTAGGGGTTTAAAAGACTTATCACATGCGCTAAGTGTGATCGTTCACCTTCACGAAAGAAAAGGTTTAGGTAAATTAGTTTAGATTTAATAATGCCATCATGTTGTGTCTTTAGTTTCTCCAATGAGTTGATTGCTAAGGAACTAGAAATATTGAAGTTTGGGGCCTTGTTATGAGCCGAATGTTATAACTTCTAGGCAATTAATTTGGTATTGTTATTTTCTATATCTTACTATCTTGGTATTTTTATGCGATTTTTATATTTAAGCATGATTCATGTTCGGTACGTGTAAAGTGAGCTAAATTCGGTGAATTAACTGAAGTACTAGTTGTTGAGCGTCAGGTGTGTGCAAAATATGTTGTTAAAAATGACACCTTAATGACACTAAAGGTTTTTCTTTTCTGCAAGCGCACAGATCAATTGTAGACAGTTTTGCTTGAGTAGGAGAATATCGATCCCACAGAGACGAGGATTGTTCACTTCAATAGTCTAAAAAACACTGAATTATATTTTTCTGAAAATAGTTTTGTTTTGTGAATTATCTAATACTAATAAAAATAAAATAGAAATCAATAATAAATAATGGTTGTGATTCAGAGAGAGAAAACTATGGTTTCCTCACTCCACCACTAATTGTATAATATAGTCCAAATTCTATTTCAATTGCATGAGGGCGATCCATTGACTGTGAATCATGTCGCACCGTACCAGCAGTTGACCCCAAAAATGATTACTCTTAACCGGATCGCGACAACCCATCTCAAGACTAAACTGATTAGTGCATGCCAACTACTAACAGAAAGTAAATGCAAAAAAGTAAATTAAAGCATGTCTATATCAATTTGTCACGGCATAGCCTGTGTCAACCTAGGGTTTCGAGTTTTATGACCACCATTGTGCAGAAAATCATAGATTAAGCATTCGAGTTGCAGCCCATAGTGAATAATTGTGATTGTGTAATATAAATATATTCAAAAAGTCTGAGATAAAAATCAATTCAAATATATAAACTTGTATCACGAATAAAAACGGTCTCTCATCTAACACAATCATCACAGTATAGTCACAGTTTCCCCTCTCTACAATTGAATATAAAATTAAAACTATATTACTTGGCTAGGGTTTTGCGAGAAAACCTTAGATACCGAGTTAGTTGATAATGACAGAGAGAATCTGCATTATCGGTGTAGAAACACTCTCCATGGCCTTCTTCTCCGGATCTCTAAGTCTTTAATGGTGGTTCTCTTCAATGGAAGCAAGTCTGAACTTTGAACATGAGAACTCTACGAATGAACGTGCATGAAAATCAGAAGCCTAAAACAACACACCTCTCTAAACCTAACCCTCTCATATTTATAGACAAGTGAGGGAAACCTTATTGGTTGACCTTTTTTGTAATTTCATAATACATGAATAATGTCTCTAAAATTTGATGTAAATATGTATATAAGCCTATATGTAGAGGTCTGGAATCACTAATTACTTAAAATATCGAAACAAGGATAAAATTGGAAAATTCTGAAACAACTCCAAAACAACTTCTGTACATGAAGGGATCACGTGGCCACAAGGTGGGACCTACACTCCTGACCTACGCTTGGGCGTAGGTCTAGGGCGTAGGCTACGTTCCTAACCTACGTTTGGGCATAGGTCTAGGGTGTAGGGTCCAAACCAAAACATAGCTCAAGAGCGTAACTTAGGTCCAATCTGCCTTTTTTTTTTTCTCTGAAAACGTAGGGTATTATACATCTTTTGTTGTAAACTCATTTTTTTCATATTTGAGTTAGACTGATCGCCTTTGACTCTCGAGGCTTTTAAGTGAAGTAATAATGTTTGAAAATGATATTTTTATCCTTCGGTGAAATAATGATGTCGGGAAATGACCATTTTGCCATATTCTAGCTCTTCTTTACTCTGACACACCTCTTAATTCCTTTCTCGAGATAGAAACGAACACGAACTCAGTTAATTCATCAAGCTTAGCTTTGTTTCTTCATTAAGCTCTTGAAACATGCTTACACACACAAACAGGATAAAAATAGCAAGTAACAGAATGTAAAGACATAACAAACACAAGATAAGGGCAAAAAATGACCAATATTGAACACCTATCACTAGCTCATAACCATTGAAGAACCAGGATCGAGGTAAAATTAGGTGCAAGAATAGACTAAAGGGAGGTTAAAAAGGCAAAATAATAGCATTGGAGGTGAGCGAAAGCATCTGAGACGCATGGAACGAATTGCAAACAAGAATAAAAACATTTGTTATTTTAGGATCGATCTCGTATTTTTAGGATCGATCCTACCTTCAGGCACTAGAAAATTGGCGAGAGTTACCTTGGGATTGATCCCACATTCTTGGGATCAATCCCAACCTTACGGATTGGAATCGATCCCAGGTCAAGAATCAGCTTAATGTTGTGGACCCCGATTGATGTATTGCACACTCTGGAATATGATATTGAGGACTTTTAAGTTTCTTTACAAGAATTTGACACCAATAAAAGAGTCCAACTTTTACAAGACTCCATATCTATAAATACAAGTTTTATATCAGATTTGAGGGAGCTCTTTATCGCCTCTTTTCTCTGCAACAAGATTAGTGCGTAAAAATAATACACAACGAAAGTGTTGAAGGAAGGGAAGGAAGAAGAGAACATCATGAGAGCTATGGAGTCAAGTTCATCAACAACAACGCAATCACCGACACCCATGGGCAACTAAACGGTAACTAGGGTTTTCTAGCAAAATCCTAGCCCATGTAATGTACTCAATTGTTATTTATTTTTAATGTTAAAGGGAAAGCTAAGAGCAATCCTACAATGGTTATGTAGATAGGAGATTTTTTTTTTCATGTTTAAATAAGAATTTTTATTTTATCTATCCTAGGCTGATTTTATGTTAATTCTTGCACAACTGCACATAATCGCTACGAGCTTGAACTTCGAAAGTTAGGTTGTTAGTTATCTACATAACGATCTGAAAACAAGAAACTTTAATTTGGACAGTTCATGCTAAGGGAATATGAAATGGATGCGTTTTTAATTTAATGCATAGTAGGAGTAGTGTAGGGTAATGGCATATCCAAATCTTGTTTCATCCGAAGATGAATTGTGACCGAGCTCGGTTAGCTGTAACCTTTGATGGGGACTAAAAGCTTGCTTATAGCGGCATTAGTTTGATTTGTAGGAGATGTATATCCCTTTCCCAATAAAATGAATAACATGTTTGCATTACGAAGCTAGTGGTGGCACTAGATACGCCCTAGTCTATCTCATTATTGAATTTCAATAAATATTTTATCAATTGTTTTAATTAGTTTAACTTATTATTAAAATTAGTTATAACCACAAATCAAAATCATTTTCACTCTTAATTCATGAATATTATTTTATTAGAATTTAAAGTATGACTTAGTCTCTGTGGGATTGATAAACCCTGTCTCAAGCTATATTATACTACGAACTGGCTCATACGCTTGCGATAGGCAAAATGAGGTCGTATTTAGGGTATATTTTTAGCCAACCTACTGAGTCGATCACTGACTTCAAATGTGATTGATAAGGATGGCAATTTAGCCTGATCCGACAGGGTTCCGATCCGCTCCAACCCGAATGGGGCGGGTTTGGTTCGCTCTTAAATGAGTTTTCTTTTCTTTTCTTTTTTTTCCTTAAATAAAATGTATTAATGTCTATTCATCTCCATTTGTAACTACTTTAAGCTTGTAATTTAATATATTCTTATTACATTTTAAATGTAGTTGTTTGAGACTTTCCCTTCAATGATAATATTATTTAATTATTGTTGTGTTATTTTTTAAAAAATAAACAAATATATAGAAATATTATATAAGCCTTACACTTTTATAGTAACAAGTCATAATACACGTGCGATGCACGTGGGCGACAAAACTAAGTTTATATACTTCGTATTTTTATGGATGTAAAAATAATATTTAACAATAAAATAATTTATTAAGAAATATTGATTTGTCAAATTTAAATTATTACCCTATGTAATAATAATATTTAGCGGTAGAATAACTAAGATTAAATACTAATTTAAATTAAAATTATCTATAAAAGAAGCAATAACTTATAAAAATTTACATTAAAATGATCTTAACATAATTTATATACGACATATGTTAGTAATTATTTCGTGTAGCATGTCCCAAAAAAATAATAATAATTTAATCTTGGCATAGGCATAGTTCGAAAAAAAAAATTATTTCCCGAAATAAGGAGACATACCAAGGTAGATCTACATGAAAATTAAAAACAATAGTACACTGAATTTGGATTTTCTACACAAAAGTAGCTTCACAATGTTTCATCTAGAAACATATGAACGGACTTTATTTAAAGAAAAAAAAGGCAAACAGAAAAAGAGTTACTTCAACAGAGTCGAATATGTTACTGATGAATTAGTTCCAAAACTTTTTCAAGAACAAAAGTCTTTATCAAAAAGTCTTCATCTCTTCTTCTTTGTTGAAAACTCTCATAATCCAATGTTTAAATCATCATAGGACTCAAATACATTGAGATAAATCAAATAAGAGAGTAGAACATGAGATCCTAAAGATGAATTGCTAGAGAGTGATTGGTTAGTTTCTTTGGGGGAAATTTTTTTGAAGCATATTGATTTGAATGGTGTGGAAGAAGCTTTATATTGAGTGACCATTACACTTCTAGTGTTAAAGCCAAGTGTAACCTACGGTTTGAAGAGGGAATAAGTGGAACAGATGCATGCAATGGATGGAGTTCAAAAAGTCAAAAATTAGAATAGACCGTTGGTTCTTCAGGGTTTAATATAATAATTAAGTTCATGCATGCTTATTGTATTTAATATTTTTAATAAATGCATAGATGCACTAACATTAAGTTTTTTCTTGTATTTCAAAAGTTAAGATAAATGAATAGACAATCAAAATTTCTTCTACTTTTATATTTAATATAAATTGACATAAGACATTTAAATAATAAAACAAAATATTCTTAGTCCTAAGAGTATACGTATGAAAAAAAGAATAAAAAAAACCCGTGTAAACTACTAATAGTAAAAGTAACATAATGTGTGAAACTGTAGTACTAAATTAAAATAATTGTTTATGAAAGTAAATTATTTAAATTTAATGTGTACCCTAAAATAAGGATAAATGTATAGAAAATAAAAACCTGTATTTTTACAAGTAGTAAATGAGAGAGAATAATTATAGTTTGTGGGAATTCAAAAAGAGTATAAGTAGTATAGTTAGAGATAATAATTACATTTTTGTGGGAAGTCAAAAGAGTTTTGTAATAGTTAAGTAGATCAAGAGTAAATGTGAAAATAAATAATTATATTTTTTTTCATTAAAAGTATTAAAAAAATATTATATTAAAGTGGGGAGAAATAATCTAAGGGGCTTACACTATTAGAATAGATATAGATATAGATATTTGTAACAATGGTTTATGTTTCTAATATAGTATCTTTCATGATTTGCCATTGTTTTTAAAAAATAATTGTATTAGTGCTTTTATGGGTGTTTATAAGTGTGGAAACTTCCTAGCCCACCAAGCATTGGGCCCATCGGTTTGATGACCCAACGACATCATTTGAGACCCGAAAACAAAGGCCCATTCCAAGCCCAACAGTGAATATATTCTAGAACAACTTGGAAATCAAGTTAATGATGTAAGAAAGTGAGGAATGATGATGTAGGAAAAATACAAAGTAATGTAAGTCATAGAAAATGTTGCCCTAATGGGCTCAAGGCCTAAAAATGAAATGTATATAAGGAAAACAAAATATGAATAAAGAGGATTCTTGTGTTGTACAATTTTTAGCATCTACACATTGACGCCGTATGTGAGAAGGATTTTCTTAAAGATCACATTCTGGATCTATGATGGCATCTTCACCTTCCATATCTGTGATCATCTTCCCATATCTATAGCTAAACTTGTTTATGTTCATGCTAGATTTGTGATTTTATCTCCACCTTTCAGATCTGTGGTCATCTTCTCATTCTCATAGTCAAGCTTATTTCTATCCGTCTTCACCTTCTAGATCCGTAATTATATTATTCTTCTACCTTCCAAATGGCCATGCCGATAACTCGTTCCCAAGTAGAAGCTCCGACTACCGAAGACAGCCAGACAGGTGGTTCTCAGACCATTAAATAGAACTTATAATGCCTGGTAGCCGTTGAAGAACGGAGCCAAGCTCTTGAGAAGCAGAACGCAGAACTTATGGTGAAGATGGCTCTTCCACCCGCTCCCCTAGCAATACCCGTTCGTTCGTAGAACCAGGAAGGTGGCATTGGGTTGGAGGAGCATGCTGAATCCTCTCATCGCCTGGGCAAGGCCCCCATCACTGATGAGGCCTTGATCCCCCCAAAAGCTTCAGGAGATGATGACAGAGTTTCAGATAAGGGTTTTGAGAGATTTGAGGACCCAATCTATTGACGATCTGGCCATTCAGGCCTCTACTGAGTTGATTCAGTCACTGTTCACTCCCGAGATAACTTGGGAGCCCTCCCCAAAGAAGTTTGTTATGCCTCGATTTACCCCTTATGATGGCACTAGGGATCCCGAGCAACACATCTATTAGATCCATCAAAAAATGACCAAGTATGCTGAGAGAGAGGCCTTACTTTATAAGGTATTTTCCACGAGTCTTGCCGATGCAGCTTTATTGTGGTTCAGGAAGCAACCACCTGGATCCATCGCCAGCTGGCAGCAACTGACCAAACTCTTTGTTGCCCAGTATTACAGGAACAAAAGGCGGAAGAAAACCATATCATGTCTCTTCACGATGATCCAGGAGAAATGAGAGTCCCTGAAAAACTTTCTGTCCTGATTCAATGTTGAGTCTTTCTCCATCAACAACTCCGATCAGCACTCTGCCGTCGAGGTTTTCCGGATGGCCCTGATTCCCGGAACTAAGTTTCATCAGTCTCTAGTGAAGCACCCACCATCGGACATCGGAGAGTTAAATTCCAGAGCCCAATGATACTTGCGGATAGAGGAGAAGGAGGCCATCCAATGGAAGAGGGAAACCTTGGTCAATGTTGAAGCCTAATCGAAAGAATAGGTGATCGATCAAAAGTGCCCAAGCCCTTCGGGTCCTCCAGCCCCGAACCTAGTAAAATGTCCCAAATTTGAAGAGAAAGTGACTCCCCTGAGGGTTATCTTTGACAAACTTTACCAAGAGACTAAGGACAGAGGAATCTTTCAACCACCACCACCTATTAGGAAACCTTTGGATAAAAGAGATAAAAAAAAACATTGCGCCTTCCACAGTGATTTCAGGTACATTACCAACGAATGCCGAAATCTCATACGCTAAGTGGAGGCAATATTAATACGAGGTGAGCTCTGGGATTATATCCAGCGGGATAGACTAAGGACCGATCAATATGCACCCAACGCCCCCCGGAATCCTGCAACTGCACAACCAATCAGAGTTATCAACATGATTCTCAGTGGACCCCACCTCTAAAGAAACGGAAATAGCCAGCAGGACCCAGCTGTGTCGAGCCTGAAAGATGAGGAAAATTAATGAAGTAAGTGAAATCCACCATCGGACGGGTAAAACACAAATTGGTTTTTCTACTACAGAATTTCAAAACAATGAAAGGTGTCAAATATTAGTCATTTTGACCCTTAACTCACTATTGTTATGTTCTTTCATTCCATTATTTGGTATTTTTATGTTGTTTGCATGTTAAAGCATGTTTCGGAGCTTAATGAAGAAATGAAGCTAACTTCGGTGAATTAACATAAGAGTGTGTTCTTTCTATCCATGAGGAGAGTCAAAGAGGCAGTCTGACACAAAAATGGCTCCCGGAGGGCAAAAATGACATTTTCAAAAGCCGTCATCTTCAACAAACATTATCGTGGGTTCGAGACAGACGTTTTGGCGCATTCATGGAGAAAAGTGGTTTTCCATAAAAACCCTACGCTTGTGCCTACACTTCCAGTTGATGGGCGTTAAGTGTGTACAAAATATGTGGTTAAAAACGACACCTTAACGACAATTTAGGTTTTACCTTTCTGCAAGAGCATAAATCAATTGTAGGTTTTACTTGAGTAGGGGAATATCGATCCCACAAAGACGAGGATTGTTCACTTTAATAGTCTAAAAATCCTAAATTATATTTTTCCGAAAAAGAGTTTGGTTTTGTGAATTATCTAATAGTAATGAGAATAAAATAGAAAGCAATAATGAATAATGGTTGTGATTCAGAGAGAGAGAACACTATGGTTTCCTCACTCCACCACTAACCGCATAATATAGTTCAGATTATATATCAATTGCATGAGGGTGATCCATTGACTGTGAATCAGGTCATACCGCGCCAACATTTTGACCCCAAAAAGGATTACTCTCAACCGGATCGCGACAACCCATCTCAAGACTGAACTGATTAGTGCATGCCAACTATTAACAGAAAGTAAAAGCAAACAAGTAAATTAAAGCATGAAAATAAACTAAAGCATGTCTATATCAGTTTGTCAGAGCATGACCTATGTCAACCTAGGGTTTCAAGTTTTATGACCACCATTGTGTAGAAAATCATAGATTAAACATCCGAGTTCCAACCCATAGTGAATAATTGTGATTGTGTAAGATAAATACATTCAAAAAGTCTAAGACAATAATCAATTCAAATATATAGACTTGTATCACGATTAAAAATGGTCTCTCATCTAACACAATCATCACAGTATAGTCACAGTTTCCCCTATCTACAATTGAATATATAAAATTAGAACTACATTACTTGGCTAGGATTTTGCCAGAAAATCCTAGATACCAAGTTAGTTGATCATGGCGGAGAGAGTTTGTATTGTTTGTGTAGAAACGTTTTCCATGGCCTTATTCTACGAATCTCTAGGTCTTCAATGGTGGTTCTCTTCAATGGAAGCAAGTCTGAACTTTGAATGTGAGAATTCTATGAATGAATGTGCATGAAAATCAGAACCACAACTCTAAACCTAACCCTCTCATATTTATAGACAAGTGAGGGAAACCCTATTGGATGTTTTTTTCTGTAATTTCATAATACATGAATAATATCTCTAAAATATGATGTAAATTTGTGTATAAGCCTATATGTAGAGGTCTGGAATCACCGATCACTTAAAATATCGAAGTAGAGACAAAACTGGAAAATTTTGAAACAACTTCGAAACAACTTCTGCACGTAAAGGAATCACGTGGCCACAATGTGGGACCTACGCTTGGGCGTAGGTCTAGGGCATAGGGTCCCCCTTTGACTCACAAACCAAAGCGTAGCTCAGGTCCAATCTGCCTTTTTTCCCTTCTGACGACGTAGGGTATAATGTTGTTGGCTTAGAAATTTACTCTCGGCAAACAATTCCAAAATTGATGATAACAAACCATTGAAGAGTGTTTGATACTAATAAATTATCGAGTTTATATTTTCAGAAAAAGACAGGTGAACGACTCAGAAATTAAACTCGGAAAGGAAATGACTCGAAAAGCAAGCTCGGAAAGAAAGCTTGATTTAAAGCGAAAAGCTGTGAAAGAAATTGAAGTGCAAAATGGAAAATCATTTAATTCAACAGCAAAGGCGAAAGTCGAAGACTCAAGACTTGGGGTAGATAGGTCGGGGAGCGATCATTGTAACAAGGTAATTTTATGCGTCGATATTATCGTATAAGCTCAAGTATAAAATGAACCGAACTTAAATGGAATGAAAAATGCTTTACCAAACTTAAACGGAAAGAAAAATATTTTTATTAAATCTTTTTTAAGTTGTAGTCGACTAGAATCACCATGTGTATTTCAATATAGTCGACTAAAACAATCAGTAGCTTCAGGCTTTTCATCCACATCAAAGTTGTCGACTGAAATAGGCTTAAATCGACTAGACTACATTTTGTAGTCGACTAGAACTTAATCTAGTCGACTAGATGGTCCAATGTAGTCGACTAGAACTCAATCTAGTCAACTAGATGGCCCAATGTAGTCGACTAGAACTTCAATGTAGTCGACTAGTTTGTTCCTTAAAATCTGCAGATTCGGCACAAACATTTTCCATGTTTTAAGCAGATGTTTATGGACTTCAAACGGCTGTGTTTTCTCAAATACAATAATCATTCTTCAAAACCCTAATTCAATGCTATATATAGAATGAAATGTGTATATTGAAGAAGTAGAGATTGAAACACAAAGAGAAAGAAAGCTATCAAAAATTTTGCAGAAATTTCTTCTACAAAAACCATTGAAACCAAGCTTTGAAAATCTGTTTTTCTCCAAGTTTCTTTGAAAATCAAAACCTCTAGTATCTCTTCTTATTCTCCAAATATCATTCATTAATCATATCCTTTGAGAATACATTTCTAGAGCTATTGTAAAATTACCAAAAACACTTGAGCTTATATTGATTTATCTTCCATAAAAACCTTTGGGTTTTGAGTGTTTTTGTTCTTGAGTGATTTTATTGATTACATACGAATTTGTAATCCCGGACAAGTGAAGTCGACCGATTGTTCAAGAGAGGGTTGTTCTCTTGATTGAGAGACAAGCTCGAGAGGCTTGTGTTGTAAAGGTTTGCCATTCCACCTGTGAAGGAAGGGTCATAGTGAAAGGATCGGGAAAAGTCTCAAGAAGGGGTTCTTGAGCCGAGGAGTAAGAGTTACCGAACCTCGAAAAAATCACGGTGTCAATCTCTCTATCTCTTTCTCTTTACTTGATTAACTTGCATGCTATAATCACTTAAATATCTTGTATGCTACAATTTGTCTTGAGATTAATTGTTAGAGAATTGAAATTGAATCATTCACTTGTTTATTGAGAAATTGTTTTTGGTTATAGTGTGTTCCAATTTTGAAAAGAATTAGAATTATTTTTGAACACCCTATTCACCCCCCTCTAGGGTTAATTAGTGACTAACAAATGCATTTTTGCTGTAAAAAATATTTTTTTCCATATTTGAGCTAGACTGGTCGCCTTTGACTCCCGATGATTTTGGGTGAAGTAATAATATCTGAAAATGACATTTTTGCCCTTCGGTGAGATAACAATATCGGAAAATGACAATTTGATTCCTTTCTCGAGATAGAAACGAACACGAACTCAGTTAATTCACCAAGATTAACTATATTTCTTCATTAAGCTCCTGAAATATGCTTACACTCATAAACGGGATAAAAATACCAAGTAACATAATGTAAAGACATAACAAACACAAGATAGGGGCGAAAATGACCAATATTGAGCACTTATCACACCCCCAAACTTATATATTGTCAGTCCCTTAGCAATAAACTTAGAAAGAACTGACTGTGATGATTCTTATTCTATCTAACCTATCTACTCTAACCTAATCCCTTGCTTTCGTGAGGGTCAATGATTACACTTAGCACATGTAACAAGCCTTTTAAACCCCTAGGTTACCCATAGTGGATGAGTGAAGTTTTGTGAAGGTTTCCAGTTATGGTACCTACAAACATCTCAATTCTTTTGTAATTACTCTTTCATGAGTTCACACACACAAGTCAAATAAGCTATGATATAACACACAAGATAATATGAATGCAAATAATCCCACTCACTACCGAACAATAACTATCTCGAGCTACGTGTCATGAATAGTCTCCACTTAAGTGAATGATTTTGCTACTTTCAACTTAAAATCTAGACAACCTTTCGTGATTTTGTGAACATTCAACTACAATATTTCAGTTTCTTTTCTCCTACTTCACTGATCAAACTTTGCCATTTTTAGTAAAAACGTACTATTTCCATCTTTTCACTTTTCATCTCTTTTTATTTTTCCAAGTCTCCGGACTTTCCAGCGAGGATTTTTAGTTCCAACCAAGTGGGCCCAAGCTTCTTCCGTGGGATTTAGGCTCATCAATCTTCTCCCCTTTAAACGCGAACAGTGATATTAGTGATATGGTGGGTGTTAGGTGTGTGCAAAATATGTTGTTAAAAATGACACATTAACGAAATTTTAGATTTTGCCCTTCTGCAAGCGCACAAATCAATTGTAGGCAGTTTTGTTTGAGTAGGGGAATATCGATCTCACAAAGACGAGGATTGTTCACTTCAATAGTCTAAAAATACTGAATTATATTTTTCCGAAAAGAATTTGTTTTGTGAATTATCTAATGCTAAAGAAAATAAAATAGAAAACAATAATGAATAATGGTTATGATTCAGAGAGAGAAATACTAGGGTTTCCTCACTCCACAGCTAACTGCATAATATAGTTCAGTTTATATATCAATTGCATGAGGGCGATCCATTGACTGTGAATCAGGTCGCACCGCGACAGCAGTTTGACCCCAAAAAGGATTACTCTCAACCAAATCGCGATAACCTATCTCAAGACTAAACTGATTAGTGCATGCCAACTACTAACAGAAAGTAAATGCAAAAAAGTAAATTAAAGCATGAAAATAAACTAAAGCATGTCTATATCTTTTTTTCAAGGAATGGCCAGTGTCAACCTAGGGTTTTGAGTTTTATGACCACCATTTACATCTATGAATTGGTCTATAAATACCAAGGTTCTACAAGAAGAGAGGCTATGATTTTTGACGATAATTTTTCAAGAGGGATTTTGGTGAGAGCTCTGCAATATTCAATCATTCATATTCTTCTACAGAGTAATACACAGAGATAGGTAATTATGGATTGATCATACATATTGGTGTTATCTCTTGTGTTGAGTTTCTCCAATTGTGTTTCTGCATCGAAGTTCTATATGCACGATTGGATGAATGATTGCTAAAAAATCATCACACTGTCCATTGCAATGAGGTTGTTTTTATCCATTCGAGTACAGAGCGATTAGAGGATTTCAGATCGCGAGTAGAGAAAGACAAATCAAGCATGATTTGTGAGTCGCTTATAGTGTCTGGCGGAGCAAGCGTGCTTCATGAAGTATGAGTAATTCATGAATTTCAGACTGCTAGTAGAGGAAGGCATATCATGAATGATTGTAAGTCTAAAACTCTCATAGAGTCTGTAATTGTTGATTCATATTGCATCGGTATTTGAGTGTACTAGTGGTTTTTTCCTTGGAACGTTTCCTTGGTTTTTTTCACGTATAATTCTCTATGTCGTCACTTATTTTATTTTCTGCACTATATTGATGTTTGCTTGATATTGCTCAATATATCTATTTTTGGAACTGAATTGAGAATTAGGATTTTTGACTAATTAAAATTGAATTTCCGCTAAATAATTTTAATTGTTCATAAAATTGACAAAAAGCCTATTCACCCCCTCCCTCTAGGCTATTTTCACTATCGTCTAGGTAATTTCACACACGAATTCTAACTTATGATACAATCTATAATAACACAATACAAATAAACTATTAAATATATTGAACAATTCCAAGTCCCCGACAACGGTGCCAAAAAACTTGGTGGACATCAGGTGTGTGTAAAATATGTGGTTAAAAATGACACCTTAATGACACTTTAGGTTTTACCCTTCTGCAAGCGCACATATCAATTGTAGATAGTTTTGCTTGAGTAGGGGAATATCGATCCCACAGAGACGAGGATTATTCACTTTAATAGTCTAAAAACATTGACTTATATTTTTTTGAAAAGAGTTTGCTTTTGTGAATTATCTAATGCTAACGAAAATAAAATAGAAAACAATAATGAATAATGGTTAAGATTTAGAGAGAGAAAACACTAGGGTTTCCTCACTCTACCACTAACCGCATAATATAGTTTAGATTATATATCAATTACATGAAGGCGATCCATTGACTGTGAATCGGGTCGCACCGCGCCAGCAGTTTGACCCTAAAAAGGATTACTCTCAACCTGATCGCGACAACCCATCTCAAGACTCAACTGATTAGTGCATGCCAATTACTAACATAAAGTAAATGCAAAAAATTAAATTAAAGCATGAAAATAAACTAAAGCATGTCTATATTAGTTTGTCAGGGCATGACCTATGTCAACCTAGGGTTTCGAATTTTATGACCACCATTGTATAGAAAATCATAGATTAAGCATCCGAGTTGCAGTCCATAGTGAATAATTATGATTGTGTAAGATAAATATATTCAAAAAGTCTAAGACAAGAATCAATTCAAATATATAAACTTGTATCACAAATAAAAATGGTATCTCAAATAAAACAATCATCACAATATAGTCACAGTCTCCCCTCTCTTCAATTAAATATAAAACTAGAACTACATTACTTGGGTAGGGTTTTGCAAGAAAATCCTAGATACTGAATTAGTTGATCATGGCTGAGAGAATCTGCATTGTTGGTGTAAAAACGCTCTCCATTGCCTTCTTCTCCGTTTATCTCGGTCTTCAATGGTGATTCTCTTATATGGAAGCAATGAACTTAGCCACCAACTCAATGAACGTATGTGAAAATCAGAACCCCTACTCTAAACCTAACCCTCTCATATTTGTAGACACGTGAGGGAAACCCTAATGGTTGCCATTTTCTGTAATTTCATAATACATGAATAATGTTTCTAAAATCTTATGTAAATATGTGTATAAGCCTGTATGTAGAGGTCTGGAATCACCGATCACTTAAAATATCGAAGCAGGGACAAAATTGGAAAATTCTAAAATAACTTCTGCACGTAAAGGGATCATGTGACCACAAGATGGGACCTACGCTCTTGACCTACGCTTGGGCGTAGGTATAAGGCGTAGGGTCCCCCTTTGGCTCAAAAACCAAAGCGTAGCTCAAGTCCAGTCTGCCTCTTTTTTTCTCTGATGACGTAAGATATAATGCATCTTTTGCTGTAAAAACTCATTTTTTCATATTTGAGCTAGACTGGTTGCCTTTGACTTTTTATGTTTTTGGTTGAAGTAATAATGTCTGAAAAATGACATTTTTGCCCTTTAGTGACTATTCTTTGCTCTGGCACACCTCTTGTTTCCTTTCTCGAGATAAAAACGAATATGAACTCAGTTAATTCACCAATATTAACTTTGTTTCTTCATTAAGCTCCTGAAATATGCTTAGACACACAAATGGGATAAAAATACCAAGAACAGAATGTAAAGACATAACAAACACAAGATAGGGGCAAAATATGACCAATATTAAGCACCTATCATGATACCAAGGCCCGGTTACTCAGATTAAATAACTATTTTTTGCATTTTAGTTTCTCAATTTTGTTTTTCAATTTTCTCCATTTCAACCAAAACAACTCCCCTTCTCCCCTTTTATTGCGGCAAAATTATTTTTCAACTACATAGTCTAAAATCAACATATTTCTCATAGTGAATGTGTGTTTGTGTTTATAAGTCAAAGTCATCCTTCTTAATTTTAATTTCACTAATCACTCAACCATGTAAACCATATCACTTTACTTACTTGATCTAATCATTATTCCCATGAGTGGGAACATTACATCACATACTGCTTATGTATCATAAACATAAACTTAATGAGCTCATCATGCGAAACACTCATGCGTAAAAATAAAGAATTTCTTCAAAATTTTCAAATTATTTTATCACTATACCCTTATCCTAAAACTTAAATGAGACCATGTCCTCATGGTAAAAAATAAAGAATGAGAACAAATATAGTTATCCTTGAAGTGTAGTCCTGGATCTATGAAGTGCTCAATTTCCTCCCACAAACTTGATTTGGATTACCTGTAAATATTGACAACAAACACATACCAACATCATAACAAGGGAAAAGAAACTGCAAAAAGAATATCCAGGAATTGACACACACAATTTTCAAGGGAAGTTTAAAGTTCCACTTTTTGGATTTTATTGATTTTTTTTTCAAAACGAAAATCATAAAATAAAATGAGAATAAAAATAAATAGACATGGCCTTAAGGGTCTACCATCCCGACAAATAAAATAACCTAAAAATCCTAAACCTAAATCCTAGTCCACCTCTTCTACTTCATCACTTGACACGACACTCTTCAACCATATCTAGCAATCTGTATTCTCTTTTAACTTCTCTAAATATTCCTCCGGATATATTTTCATAATTGTCCACCACATTTCATCCAATTCCTTCATTCTATCACCCAACTGCTCAACAATGATCTTTGATAGTAAAAATGGGTATGGAAGATAATATTCAAATTTATCGGCACCCGTCCATTCTCTACTCACAATTGCTCGAGGAAATGACATCTGAGCCATAATCAATCTTGGAACACACACTTTATACCCACGAGTTAAGGCATATAAAGTTCTAAGCATAGGATGATCTTTTACACTAGTTTGATTATTATGCCGGAGTTGAGTCATAATGACACAATCCAAATAAAGCAGATCCGACTTCAACCACTAATTATGACACGTCTTATCTCTCGAATCTGATACTGCACACAATTCCTGAACCATCTCCTCATCCTTATATGGTCATACTACAGGATGCTCATTCAATATTCCTTATAAGTTTTCCGAAATACCGATTGGTATATTCCATGCATCGGCAATACTTCTTTTTCTAATCATAACAGGAACACTCCACTGATTTACTTTAGCCTTCATCACCTCAAATCCTGGCGGTCCCGAAATTATCATATTTTCATATAATTTTTGGACCAAGCCCAGATACACCTTTTCGCCCGCCGATTTTTCTAAACTCTTCAATCCTTGTTCTCTAAGGATTTTCCTTCTGGATGCAACTAATACTTGATTCATTCTCTCCGAATGAAATATCTCTTCAAATTGTAATCGACACTGCAAAAACAATTTTGGTGTGGTTCGGCTTCCCTTCTGACTCATAGCTCATTTATTCGTGATCTTCATGACCACATTTGGTTCTGTCCCTTCTATGAATTCCTCCGAGTCAGAATAATCTTCATTATCATTATCCATACTAACCCTTTTCGAAATAAAAAGAATAAAAGAAGAATACCTAAGCTAATGTTCACTCCTTGAGAATTGTAAATTGTGAATTGTGTCTACCCTATGGATGTATTTATAGATGGATGTAGTAGAATTAGAAGAGAAAAATAATTTAAAACCCTTAACTGACTAGGAAAGGGGAAGCAATAACTAATCCAATTTCTATTTGCAGTCCGTCTCCTTGTCAAATTAGGATTACTTTAAGAATTTTATAAAAATTCTACACAAATTCCTAAAAATAACTTAAACAAATCCTAGTACAAGTATAAGTACAAACAAGGCCGAAACATCCTAAAAACGGACAAATTTTTCAACCTACACTTAGGCGTAGGGTAGGGCTTAAAATATATATTTTTTCATGACACGTTTTCCAATACATTTTCACGATAACCGATGCACCCCCAAACTTAAACGTACAATGTTCTCATAGTGCGAAAATAAAATCACACATACTCAATGTAATAAACATAGTAAGACACACATATCAGTAAAAGCGATCAAAAACTGTCATTCTATACAAAAGAAAAAATATCACAACAGTTGGAGTTGATCATTAAAACGGTCACAAAAGATTGAACACTGACTCTCCGCTCTACGATTGATCTCTACTGTGAACAGCTAAAACAAGAAATCCTAAAAACAAAATAAAAATAAACTAAACTAAACTATAACTACATAATATCATCCGAAAGTGGCTGTGGTGGTGGAACTATCACTCCCATGTGTCGCATCATAATATCCCATCGATCCATCATCTCACGGTGCTCATGTTGTCGGTCCAACCTCTCCTCTGCAAATGAGCCCTCTAATCCCTCAATACGTTCAATCAATTGGTTGTACTGAGCCTAAGTCATCATAACAGCACCCCCAGTCGGGGCATGTGGCACATCACCTCCTAGAGTAGCCTCCTTAGCCTGTGGCACCTTTACCTCAAGCATCTCATCTGGTATAGACTACTCTGCATCATCCTCATGTGCACCTGGCAGTAAAACTCCTTCGAATCTGCATTGGCGAGCATATGTCGTTGGACCCTTCTTGATCCACCCCTAGTTACACACTCCCTTGCCATACGCAATCAGTGGTACATACTTATCCTCAACATCCATTTGTAATCCCTGATCGAACATCAATTTCATCACAATGTATGGAAGAACCATCTGAAACTTGGCAGTCCCGACCTTGTTCTCCTAGTGCAAGTGAACATAATGCCGAAACAAAGTCTGCCAAAAGGCGTGTGGAATATAATACCAGTTACCAAACTCGAAAGTGTAGTGCAATGCCGGAAATGACGGGTAACACATGGTCTGATGGCTATATGGTAGCACATTGGACTAGACTATCACATCCCAGAGCCAAAGCATCGGATGATAGTTGGACTTTTTGGTCCCATTACGCCTATTATCTCCCTATTGCCCCTCGGTCTACAGTCTCACCATAGGTGGGAACCGCTCATCTAGCTCTGCAGGGTTATTGTGTGGAATACCCCACACAGCAGCAATACTCTCGGGAGTAATCTCAAACTCCTGCCCCTCTACCACTATCACTAGCCTAGTCCCTATGTTGTAATGCCTCATATGAAGCCAGAACTCTCTAATCATGTCATCACAAATGTGTGGTGTCGCTGGGGCTAGGATCGGCAATAACTTGCGCTCCCTCAGTATGCCTATGGTTCAATGTAGAACTGGCTATATCCGCTCAAGTGGTATAATAGCATAAATGCGCTCATGTCGGAACCCCTTTTTCAAAGCCCGGATCATCAGCATCTCCTTGGAGACCGTGGAGTGCTTCCATCTATAAAAAATGAGGTCACCCTCATCACCATCAACTGTTGGCTCAGAATACGGCACCTCACCGCGCTCAACGTCCTCCAATTCATCCTCATGCTCTGTCTGCCCATCCTCACTATCACCATTCTCGGTAGTTTGCTCACCGGATGTCTCCGACTCATGTAGCAGTGGTGATGGCTCGGGGACTGGAGACCGTGCCTGGGGTTGTGATGATGCCCTCGATGTAGCAGGTGGAATTGTCATCTGGCCATATCTCAAATCTAGCTCGATGCCCTCTATCGGTGCACTCGGCCTCGCATCTCTTCCTCATCTAACGAATCCGACTCAACATACACCAGTCTCGACGCCCAAGTACTACGGCATATAGGTCACATACTCTCCAGGGGCGGTGACTATGATCTGTCTCTCTGTACTACCGTCCTCGACATAGATGCTCCAGCGACAGTCTTCCTTGCTCCTTTTAAGCGAGCCATGCCTACAGAATTTAAATTGTTACAAAAATTAGTGAAAACTGTCCGGACACTGATTCAAACTCAAAACTATATCTAAAGTATTCTAATACAATGATTAAACAAGACCTCATCTCAAAAATTCGATATTCAACCCGTATCTGAAGCCGGAAACCCAACTTTTTGACAACAAATTAAAACACGATTTCGATTGGTCTCATTCGTCAATACTAGTTTAGAATAGTTAGATTAAGAAATAAAAACCAAAAGAATGGATCAAAACTTACCGAATCACGAGAAACAGAAAATTCCCCAAAATTGGATTCTTGAGATTTTTTGAGTTTTTCACGTGAATCCGTACACACCACTCACTAATCTGATGATTCGCCATTTGGGAATTATAAGAAATATCGATATTCAACTTTAGGAACAAACGTGAGTCGATTTGGTGGAGAGGGGAGGGAGAAAAGTGAAATTTTGAAATGAAAAGCCGAAATATCGATACTTGGCTAGGGTTTTGCGAGAAAACCCTAGATACCGAGTTAGTTGATCATGGCGGAGAGAGTCTGCATTGTCGGTGTAGAAACGCTCTCCATGACCTTCTTCTCTGCATTTCTAGGTCTTCAATGGTGGTTCTCTTCAATGGAAGCAAGTCTGAACTTTGAACATGAGAACTCTATAAATGAACGTGCGTGAAAATCAGAACCACAACTCTAAACCTAACCCTCTTATATTTATAGACTAGTGAGGGAAACCCTAATGGTTGCCCTTTTCTTACATGAATAATGTCTCTAAAATCTAATGTAAATATATGTATAAGCCTGTATGTAGAGGTCTGGAATCACCGATCACTTAAAATATCGAAGCAGGGATAAAACTGGAAAATTCTGAAACAACTCTGAAACAACTTTTGCACGTAAAAGGATCACGTGGCCACAAGGTGGGACCTATGCCCCTAACCTAGCTTGGGCGTAGGTCTAGGGTGTAGGGTCCCTTTTTGGCTCACAAACCAAAGCGTAGCTCAAGTCCAATCTGCCTCTTTTTCCCTTTGACGACGTAGGGTATAATGCATTTTTGTTGTAAAAATCATTTTTCTCATATTTAAGCTAAACTAGTTGCCTTTGACTCCCAATGCTTTTGGGTGAAGTAATAATATCTGAAAATGACATTTTTTCCCTTCGGTGTGATAATGATGTCGGGAAATGACCATTTTGCTCTCCGGTAGCTCTTCTTTGCTCTGACACACCTCTTGATTCCTTTCTTGAGATAGAAACGAACACGAACTTAGTTAATTCCCTGAGATTATCTTTGTTTCTTCATTAAGCTCCTGAAACATGCTTACACACACAAACGGGATAAAAATACCAAGTAACAGAATGTAAAGACAAAATAAATGCAAGATAAGGGCAAAAAAATGACAAATATTGAACACCTATTACCAGTATCAAAAAGTGGCTAGAATTAAAATATATACGCTTGGGACCTACGGTTGGAACTACGCTCAAAGCGTAGGCTAGCTACACTCGAAGCGTAGCCCCCAAGCGTAAGTGCGACAACTTTAAGCATTTTTGCGTGATTTTTCCTGTTTCACCCTAGGCTTAATTGGAAAATGTGCCCGCAACTCCAGACCTCTATATACATGTATATACACTTATATTTAGGGTTTTGATAAGTTTTGAGAGTGAAAAGACTGAAAAGGGCCTCTTTATGCTATTGCCTATAGATACAAGACAATACATTATTCACGATAGATATATTTTTTCTGGAGGTTCTAATAGATAGAGGCAGGTTGGTTATGTGAGATGTTCATTCAAGAGGTTCATTCATTTAGACGTACTGCTGTTGAGAGCCGTATTCAAACCTAGAGATCCGACGAAGAAGACTATGGAGAGCATTTCTACATCAATGATGCAGTCACCTTCTACCATAGCCAACTAACTCGGTATCTAGGGTTTTCTAGCAAAACCCTAGCCAAGTAATGTAGTTCTTTTATTGTTTTTAACTATAAACGAGGGGAAACTATGACCATACTATGATGATTGTAGTAGTTAAGAGACCGTACTGATTTAAAATATAAAATTATATGTTTATTCTAAATTCTTGTCTTAGATGAAATAAATATATTATTTTACATAATTATGATTATTCAATATGGGCTGGAACTCGAAAGCTTAATCATGATTTTCTACACAATGGTGGTAATGAAGCTTGAAACCCTAGGTTGACACAGGTCGTGCCTTGGCAATTTAATATATACATGTTTTAGTTTATTTTCGTGCATTAGGAGTATATTAGAGTAGCATAATTGGCATGTACTAGTTAGGGCTGTCATGAAACGGGTTGTCGTGATCCGGTTGATGGTACTCCTTTTTAGGATCGTATTGACCTGATTCACAGTTATGGATCGCCCTCTTACAGTTGAAACAGTAATGAACTATTACGCAGTTAATGGTGGAATGATGAAAACCCTAGTTTTTTGTCTCATCTGAATCACAACCAATTTATTTACTTTTTAGATAATTATTAGTTAAAATAGATAATTTGGTCTTTGACCACCCAAAACAAACAATTTTCAGAAATATTATTCAGTGTTTTCGAATTGCTAAAGGGAATAATCTGTAATACCCCGTATTTTTATTATTTATATTGATTGGGTAAATTTAATTTAATTAATTAATTATAAGTTAATTAAATGGACTATAGTATATTTTTGAGTTAATTATTTGGGCTTATTAGCTAATGGGCTATATTATGTTTTTGGGCCCATCGGAAGGATTAAATAAATAAATATATATTATATATATTTATATAACTAAAATAAACCCTAAGTTAGGGATACGTTTCTGTCAGACTAGTCGAGGGAGATAACAGAATCGCAGTCGCGTAGAAGAGGGAGGAGAGAGAGCATCGAGCAGCCTACAGTTCCTGCGTGATTTAGCCCAACGATCAGGCAAGTAGAATGTTCTTCTCTTCCCCTTTGAACCCATAATCTTAGCATCTATGTGCCCTAGTTGTGTATAATTTCATGTATACGTGTATCTATAAATTTGTAACTGTTACTGTATATATATATATATATATATATATATATATATATATATATTTGTTCTGCTAGTTGAAAGTTTGATTTATTAATTAAATATTTAATATGTGTAATTAGCTTCGAAGGATGTATATATTTATTTCCGGAATCGCATATGTATGTATGAATTTAGAACAGTTGGTAGAGGTGGTGATCACATGTGTTCGTAATAAGGTTGTTGCGCATCTGAAGAATTGGTGCATGTCATATAGTTGGGTATAGGAATCTGAGATTGGAATTTTTTTTGCTCATGTACAGATGCCTACTTGACAAAGATGTTATTTAGTATTAATTATATAGGACACGTGTGAGACGATGGATTCATAAGCCTGAGGATTTTTGCATGATTGGTTGTTATATATATATATATATATATATATGTATATGGGTAACCTTGTGTAAATAGAAAAAGTAAGTAATTAGAATGGTGATAAAAGAATTTGTAATGACAGAGAAAGACTTGAGGCTTTAAATTCGTGCATATACATGTGGTTATGGAATGGTGACCTATAAATCACATGGTGGGCCTATGGGTAATGATTGGAATGACTTAGCTAACAATATGGTGATTAAGTAGTAGAATATCGTGAGCTTTATTTTAGGTGGATTAATGGACTAAATCAATTTCGTACTGAATAAAATTTTAATGACCCTGTTGGAGTGATTAAATTTTGGAAGACCATATATATAAATTGTATTTACTGTGTATATAATTTATGTGTATGAATAGATGTTCAGATGATTTTCCATGTATATGCAATATATATATTTTTTCTTTTTGGTGATTGTGGAATGGAAAGGAAATCACGATGAACTGACTACTAAGCCAGTCTCATCTGTACCATAGTCAACTAATCACAGTAGTGATAAGTTGTCGGGTATGTGGTTATGGTTAGGCATGGATAAGTTGCCTATTGGAATGTGAATTAATTATGGTTGCACTTTATTTGATTTGCCTATTGACCAGTGATTTTGATTTTGGTTGCGCTTTATTTGTTTTATTTATTGACTTGTTATTTGATTATGATTGTAATCTATTTATTATGCCTATTTTCTGGATGATATATATATTTAAGTGTGGTACTTATAGGAATTATAATATTACTCTTATATTTATAATGGGTAGATGATGGGATTATTGGTACTCTGTTTGGGATCATGTAGAGTCTACTCTGCTCGTGGGTCTGACCCACCTTTGTTGTTTCAGGTTCTCGGCAATTTCAGCCACATGGTTGAGGTCGCTTATCATTCATTCACAAGTTCATCCATTTTGACTTCAATTCAGTGTAGGGACCCAATTTAGTTATATTTTTTTTAGACACTTGTTTTCATTAAGGTTTAGGGGTCCATAGATATGGATTCCCGAGTTGTACCCCTTTGGGAGTTTTGATTTCTGAATTTATTTATTCATGAGAATTAAACTTTTGAGACTCTGTTATTTCTTAAATATGTATTTTGCTTCTGTGTTCATTTATTATCGGGTGTTGATGCGCCCTAGTTTTCGGTATAGGCCTGGCCAACCTATGCACGAAAATTAGGGGGTATCACAGTTGGTATCAAAGCACTCCGGGTTCAAGTGTCCTAGGGATGTTTTCGTTAGGTTTTCCGCGTTGCGTATTCTGATATTTCTAGAGCCTAAATTTAGGATTCATTGTACTCTTTTAAGTCCGTTGTTGTGGTATTAACGACTCGTATTACTGGTATTTCAGTATGCCGCCTCGTAGGAGAAGGAATGCGAATCAGGGTCAGGGCAATGCTCAGGATGGCAATGCTGAACTTCCCCCTAATCTCGCAACTATCATTGCTCAGGCTGTTGCTGCAGGGGTGGCGACCGCTCTTCAAAATCAGCAGCCTCATCCTCCGCCTCCTCAGCAAGCTCCCGTTGTTGAGCAAGCAGTACAACCTGTTACATGGGAGAAAATTCGGAATACTTTCACGAAGGGTCATCCACCAGAGTTCTCAGGGTCAACTGATGTAAAAGTATCTCACCAGTGGCGGAAGGATATTGAGCGTCATCTCCGTATGGTTGAGTGTACAGAGGTCCAAAAGCAGATGCTTGCTACTTTTAAGTTAGTTGGCGATGTTTTGCAGTGGTGGGAGTCAGTTACCACCTCAGAGGAGAGAGCCACATTGACCTATGCTCAGTTCCAGGCTCGCTTTGACGATAAATATTTCCCTTTTGCAGTAAGGGCAGCTAAGAAAAGAGAATTTCTTGATTTACAACAGGGAGATAAGACTGTAGCAGAGTATGAGCAGGAGTTCACTAGTTTATCATTGTTTGCACCCGAAGAGGTCAACACAGAGGAGAAAAAGAAGAATTGCTTTGTGCACGGTTTGACATGGCGCATTCGGCAGGTGATTGTGGGTAATCCAGCTTACACCACTTATGCTCAAGTGGTGGATGCAGCACTACAACATTGTCAGATCAAGAGGGACTACCAGAAAACTAAGGGGGAGAAGCGCAGTGACAAGGACTCCACCAGTCAGATAGTGGATAAGGGAAATGGTCAGAGTGGCAGCCACAGTGATAGGAGTAGATTTCAGAGGTACCAGCCTTGGAAAAAGCAGAAGGATAACAATGATACTAGTAAGGAGATGACTTCTCATCAGGGGCAGCAGGGTGGAGTACCTCAGATTGGACAGGGTCAGCAACAGGGAAACTTCCAGAGGAGATTTTTAGGTCCTTTCAAAGGACATTGTTATGGTTGTGGGGAGTTTGGGCACTCTGCTAAGAGATGTCCCAAGGCTACTCAAGGTCAGCACGGCCAGCAGGGTCAGACTAGTCAGCAGGGGCAGAAGCAGCCACCACCATTACCGACACCACATATTCCACGTATTCAGAACTTGGCATACCCAGCTTTACCAGCACCCCCATCACCACAGGGGCAACCACAACAGCAGTTGCATTATGGCAGGGTGTACAACATCATGCCTTATGATCCTCGGGCACCTCAGGCTATTGAGGGTATGTTTCCTATTTATGGTAGACTCGGTCGAGTTCTTTTTGATACTGGTGCATCACATTCTTTTGTGTCTCGGTCATTTGTCTCTTTATCTGGATTATTGACTCAGTCATGTAGTCGACCCCTCAGTATTTCCACGCCAGTAGGTGTTGATGCGATTTTACGAGAGAGTTGTGGACAGGTCCCTATTGATATTGGCAAGCTTAGATTTCTAGCTGATTTGTTAGTACTTGATATGCACTCTTATGATGTGATACTTGGGATGGACTGGTTATCTCACTACCATGCTCAGTTGGACTGTCATGGTAAGACGATAGTTTTTGTGATACCGGGTCAGGAGATGTACTTGATTGCTATGCCTCGTCCACATGGAGGGTCTAGTACACATTTATTTTATATTGATACAGAGACCCAGGAGGAGATCACTGTATCCATGGATAGTATTCCCGTAGTACGTGATTTTCAGGATGTGTTTCAGGAGATTCCAGGGTTACCACCGAGTCGTGATATTGACTTTGTTATTGACTTAGCTCCAGGCACCAGGCCTATTGCTAAGGCACCATATAGGATGGCACCGATGGAGATGCGGGAGTTGAAGGAATAGATTCAGCAGCTTCTCAGCCAGGGTTTCATTCGCAGGAGTACTTCACCCTGGGGAGCACCAGTGTTATTTGTGAAAAAGAAGGATGGTTCTCTTCGTCTTTGTATCGATTACAGGGAGCTGAATAAAGTCACAATCCGCAACAAGTATCCGTTGCCTAGGATTGATGATTTATTTGATCAGTTGAGGGGAGCCACCTACTTCTCGAAGATATATTTGAGGTCTGGTTATCATCAACTTCGTGTTAGGGAGCAGGATGTACCCAAGACAGCATTTCTCACCAGATATGGGTCGTATGAGTTCCTTGTTATGCCTTTCGGGTTGACCAACGCTCCAGCTGTCTTTATGGATCTGATGAATAGAGTATTCAGGCCATTTTTAGATCAATTTGTTATTGTATTCATTGATGACATATTGGTCTACTCTCGGTCTGAGGAGGAGCATGCCAGACATCTACAGACGGTGTTACAGACCCTTAAAGAGCACCAGTTGTATGCAAAGTTTGAGAAATGTGCCTTCTGGCAGAGAGAGGTGAAGTTTTTGGGTCATGTGGTGTCAGAGAAGGGGATTGCAGTGGACCCAGCGAAGGTCTCAGCGGTTCTGGAATGGGGACAACCTACCTCACCTTCAAAAGTCCGTAGTTTTCTGGGATTGGCAGGTTATTATCGTAGATTCATTCAGGGTTTCTCTAAGATCGCCGGTCCGCTCACCAACTTGACTAGAAAGGGTGTGCCATTTGTTTGGGATGATCACTGTCAGACAGCTTTTGATGAACTGAAGACTAAGTTGACTTCTGCACCTGTGCTGGCCACTCCACAGAGTGGGGTTGAGTATCTTGTCTACACTGATGCATCGTTACAGGGTCTGGGTTGTGTGTTGATGCAGGAGGAGAGACCAGTATCTTATGGTTCACGTAAGCTCAAGCCACATGAGCTTAATTACCCTACCCATGATTTGGAGTTGGCAGCGGTGGTTTTTGCATTGAGGATCTGGAGACATTACCTCCTAGGTGAGGCTTTCAGATTATTCAGTGATCACAAAAGTTTGCAGTATCTGTTTACGCAGAGGGAGTTGAATATGAGGCAACGCAGATGGTTGGAATTTGTGAAGGACTATCATTTTTCCATTCAGTATCATCCAGGGAAGGCTAATGTAGTGGCTGACGCCCTCAGTCGTCGACCCTATGCTAGTCTTTCAGCCTTGTTTGAGACTAAGTGGAATGCATTGAGGTCCGTTGATGAGTTAGCTGACGCTTTTGCGGCATGTGTTATGGTGACACCTGTCATCATTCGAAGAGTGATTGAGGCCCAACGGGCGGACCAGCAGTGTATAGATAGAATTGCAGAGTTGACATCAGGAGAGATTCCATTTTACTCAGTTGGTTCAGATGGCGGGTTAAGGTACAAGAGTCGATTAGTTGTTCCTCCTATTCATGACTTGAGGAGAGATGTGATGGGAGAGGCTCATAACTCTCCATTTGCAGTGCATCCCGGAGGGGATAAGATGTACCAGGATATGAAACGTCAATTTTGGTGGGCTGGTATGAAGAGAGACATAGCTGTTTTTGTCTCTAAGTGTAGTACTTTCCAAATGGTTAAAATCGATCACCAGAAACCACCAGGAGCATTGCAGCCACTTCCAGTGCCTGAGTGGAAATGGGAGAGCATTTCTATGGATTTCATTGAGGGGTTACCTACCTCACATCGGAACCATAACTCCATTTGGGTGATAGTTGATAGACTTACAAAGTCTGCCCATTTTCTACATGTTCGTTCTGATTACACTTCGGAGCAGTTGGCAAAGTTTTACATTGCAGAGATAGTGAAGCTTCATGGGATTCCATTATCTATTATATCGGATAGAGATCCGAACTTTGTATCTGGGTTTTGGGCGAGCTTTCAGCAGGCTTTGGGTACAGAGTTGCACCTTAGTACAGCTTATCATCCACAGACAGATGGTCAAACTGAGAGGGTTAACCAGATTTTGGAGGATATGCTTCGAGCTTGTGTCCTTGATTTCAAGGGCAATTGGGAGTTCTATTTACCACTTACAGAGTTTGCCTATAACAATAGTTATCAAAAGACTATTGGTATGGCACCATTTGAGGCATTGTACGGTCGACCCTGTAGATCTCCGGTGTGTTGGCTGGAGGCTGGAGAGAACGTATTATTTGGTCCTGAGTTCATTAAGGACACCTCAGAAAAGATTCCTCTTATTCGGGACCGTATGAGGACTGCCCAGAGTAGGCAGAAGAGTTATGCTGATCGGCGAACTCGAACTTTGGAGTTCAGAGTGGGGGATCAGGTTTTACTCAAGGTGTCTCCTATGAAGGGAGTAATGCGGTTCGGAAAGAAGGGGAAATTGTCACCTCGTTTTGTGGGTCCTTTTATGATTACTGACAGGATTGGACCGGTGGCGTACCGATTAGCACTGCCAGATTTTATGCACAGGGTTCATAATGTATTCCATGTTTCAATGTTGCGGAAATTCTTACGAGATGAGGATGTGTATCAGCATATTGATGTGGGAGAGATCGAGTTGGAGCCGGATGTGACTTATGTGGAGCAACCTTATCGCATTATCGATCGAAAGGAGCATGTACTTCGTAAGAAGATCATTCCTCTTGTGCGTGTTCAGTGGAGCCATCACAATGAGGCAGAGTCCACTTGGGAAAAAGAGGATGAAATTCGTGCAAAGTATCCAGAGCTATTTCGTTCAGGTATGTAGTGAATTCCGAGGACGGAATTCCTTTATTAGGGGGGGGAGAATGTAATACCCCGTATTTTTATTATTTATATTGATTGGGTAAATTTAATTTAATTAATTAATTATAAGTTAATTAAATGGACTATAGTATATTTTTGAGTTAATTATTTGGGCTTATTAGCTAATGGGCTATATTATGTTTTTGGGCCCATCGGAAGAATTAAATAAATAAATATATATTATATATATTTATATAACTAAAATAAACCCTAAGTTAGGGATACGTTTCTGTCAGACTAGTCGAGGGAGATAACAGAATCGCAGTCGCGTAGAAGAGGGAGGAGAGAGAGCATCGAGCAGCCTACAGTTCCTGCGTGATTTAGCCCAACGATCAGGCAAGTAGAATGTTCTTCTCTTCCCCTTTGAACCCATAATCTTAGCATCTATGTGCCCTAGTTGTGTATAATTTCATGTATACGTGTATCTATAAATTTGTAACTGTTACTGTATATATATATATATATATATATATTTGTTCTGCTAGTTGAAAGTTTGATTTATTAATTAAATATTTAATATGTGTAATTAGCTTCGAAGGATGTATATATTTATTTCCGGAATCGCATATGTATGTATGAATTTAGAACAGTTGGTAGAGGTGGTGATCACATGTGTTCGTAATAAGGCTGTTGCGCATCTGAAGAATTGGTGCATGTCATATAGTTGGGTATAGGAATCTGAGATTGGAATTTTTTTTGCTCATGTACAGATGCCTACTTGACAAAGATGTTATTTAGTATTAATTATATAGGACACATGTGAGACGATGGATTCATAAGCCTGAGGATTTTTGCATGATTGGTTGTTGTTATATATATATATATATATATATGTATATGGGTAACCTTGTGTAAATAAAAAAAGTAAGTAATTAGAATGGTGATAAAAGAATTTGTAATGACAGAGAAAGACTTGAGGCTTTAAATTCGTGCATATACATGTGGTTATGGAATGGTGACCTATAAATCACATGGTGGGCCTATGGGTAATGATTGGAATGACTTAGCTAACAATATGGTGATTAAGTAGTAGAATATCGTGAGCTTTATTTTAGGTGGATTAATGGACTAAATCAATTTCGTACTGAATAAAATTTTAATGACCCTGTTGGAGTGATTAAATTTTGGAAGACCATATATATAAATTGTATTTACTGTGTATATAATTTATGTGTATGAATAGATGTTCGGATGATTTTCCATGTATATGTAATATATATATTTTTTCTTTTTGGTGATTGTGGAATGGAAAGGAAATCACGATGAACTGACTACTAAGCCAGTCTCATCTGTACCATAGTCAACTAGTCACAGTAGTGATAAGTTGTCGGGTACGTGGTTATGGTTAGGCATGGATAAGTTGCCTATTGGAATGTGAATTAATTATGGTTGCACTTTATTTGATTTGCCTATTGACCAGTGATTTTGATTTTGGTTGCGCTTTATTTGTTTTATTTATTGACTTGTTATTTGATTATGATTGTAATCTATTTATTATGCCTATTTTCTGGATGATATATATATTTAAGTGTGGTACTTATAGGAATTATAATATTACTCTTATATTTATAATGGGTAGATGATGGGATTATTGGTACTCTGTTTGGGATCATGTAGAGTCTACTCTGCTCGTGGGTCTGACCCACATTTGTTGTTTCAGGTTCTCGGCAATTTCAGCCACATGGTTGAGGTCGCTTATCATTCATTCACAAGTTCATCCATTTTGACTTCAATTCAGTGTAGGGACCCAATTTAGTTATATTTTTTTAGACACTTGTTTTCATTAAGGTTTAGGGGTCCATAGATATGGATTCCCGAGTTGTACCCCTTTGGGAGTTTTGATTTCTGAATTTATTTATTCATGAGAATTAAACTTTTGAGACTCTGTTATTTCTTAAATATGTATTTTGCTTCTGTGTTCATTTATTATCGGGTGTTGATGCGCCCTAGTTTTCGGTATAGGCCTGGCCAACCTATGCACTAAAATTAGGGGGTATCACATAATCTCAGTCTCTGTGGGATCAATATCCCTTACTCAAGCCGCTTTGTTATTCTACAATTGATATGTGCGCTTGCATAGGGTAAAACCTAGTGTCGTTAAGGTGTCATTTTTAACTACATATTTTTACACACCTAACGTCACATCACACATCTAGACCCCTCACGATGACCCACTAGTTGTTACATTGATGGTGGCAAATTGCCTCATGAAGCAAGTTATGATTAATTCGGGAAACAACACCAATATCATCAACAAGTGGGACTTCGAGAAACTCAAGATAGATCCAAGCGAAGTTGTGACCTCCCAAAACCCTATTACAGGATTCGACGAGAAACATGTCGAACAAATCGGAGAAGTCCAACTACCCGTATCTGATGCTCATAGGACCCTATTAAAATCTTTTATCATAGTAGATGTGAAGCCATCATATAATTTTCTCATGGGAAGAGGATGGATCCATCAGATGCAAGGGGTACCATCAACCGTACATTAGATGATAAGATGCGTAGGTCCGAACGAGTTTGATATCATCAACATCAAAGGAGATTAGAAAAGAAAAGAACCCGAGGTAATCCGTACTGAGGATCCGGGGCCAGATCCTAAATAGCAATTATATGAGGGGTATTCGGGTACCCCGATTGTGATCGAGCCTTTACAGCCAATATTCGTGACACTCAAAAAGCCCGAAAGAGTAACCTATGCAAGTACAAACCTTACTGGTTATAAATTAAAATAATTAACCCAGTTTTTGCAGAACAACTCTGATGTCTTCTCATGGGGACACACAAATATGCCCGGTATTGATCCCACTGTTGCCCAACACTCCCTACATATTGACCCAAATGTAAGGACAATCAAGCAGAAGCAGAGCGCATAGGGACCCACTGGAACCAGATCATAGCGGAAGAAGTATCTAGATTCCTCCAGGCTGGGTTCATCAGGGAAGTGAAATACCCCGATTCGTTTGCCAACATTGTAGTTGTACAAAAGAAGAATGGTAAGTGGAGAGTTTATGTTGATTTTACTGACCTAAACAGGGCATACCCGAAGGATAGCTTTCCCTTGCCAAAAATTGATCAGATGGTGGATGTTACCGCTGGCTACGAGCAATTAACTTTCCTTAACGCATACTTGGGGTATAATACGATAAGAATGAACCTGGTCGACGTGGAAAAGACAGCCTTCATCACTGAAACAGGTACTTACTGTTTTAAAGTTATGTCTTTCGGACTAAAAAATGCAGGTGCTACTTTCTAGAGATTGGTAAACAGGATCTTTAAAAGGATAATGGGCATCGTGATCGAAGCTTACATCGATGACATTGTGGTAAAAAATAGAGAGAAGGAAGACCATTTAGGGCATTTTCAACAAGTGTTTGACACCCTCAAGAGACATGGAATGAAACTCAACCCGGAGAAATATTCTTTCGGCGTGTCATTCGGACAGTTCCTGGGACACATTGTGGACCGGACCAGAATTCAGGCTAGCTAGACTCAAGTTAAGGCCCTGATGGAAATAAAGGAACCCCAAACTCATAAAGACATTCAAGTCTTGATGGGAAGAGTGGTTGCCCTTAGCAGATTCATCTCAAAACTTACTGATCAATGCAGGCCATTCTTTCAAGCATTGAAGGCAAGGAAGGGCGAAGTTTGAGGTCCTGAGCAATCCGAAGCCCTCGCAATATTTAAGGAGTATATGGCTAAGCCCTCAATCTTAGCCATACCAGAACTCGATGAAGTCATGTATCTTTACCTGGTAATGTCCGTTATTTTAACCCTTGCAGCCCTTATCAGGGAGGATAGAAGCTTGCAGAGACCTATTTTTTATACTAGTAAATCCTTGGTAGAGGTTGAAACTCGGTACAACAAATAGGAAAAGCTGGTGCTATCACTGGTAAACGCAAAGAGACGGCTCATGCATTACTTTGAAACACATCCAATCATTGTCCTAACCTTCACTCTTATCCGGGTCATCATGTCAAAACCTGACTTTTCTGGTAGAATCTCCAAATGGGCCATCAAATTGGGCATATACGATATAACATACATACCCCAGGTCTCTATCAAGGGTCAAGCAGTGGTAGACTTCTTACTTGAGGAGGAAACTGATGAGACCGATCAGTAGGATGAGCCGGCTACCTGGAAGCTATTCGTGGATGGATCATCCAACTCAAATGGGCCAGGGGTTGGCTTGGAGATCCAAATACCCAATGGTACTCATCTCCATATGTTATTATGACTGCAGTTCTCGGCTACCAATAACGAGGCCGAGTATGAAGCTATCATATCCCGTTTACGGTTAGCCAAAAGCCTCCAGATCCAAATCTTAGCAGTGCACAGTGACTCCCAGTTGGTCATTCAGCAGATCAAAAGAGAGTATAAAATAAAGGATATAAAAATGGAGTCTTATTGGGCACTCGCGCTAAAGGAAATAGAGCACTTTCAGAAAATAACTTTCACTCAAATCCCAAGAAGTGAGAACACTGTAGCTGATCACCTAGCTGGTCAGACATCCTTAACTGGTGAGGATCTGACCTGGGTTGTGTTGGTGGATTTCCTGGCCAGACCAAACATTCAAGAACCTAAGCAGGTAATGTTTATCCCATGGGAGCCCAGCTGGGTGGATCCCTTGGTGAATTACCTCAGGCATGGGGCCCTCCCGGAGAATAAAGCTAAAGCTCGGAAGATCCGGATGAATTTGGCCAAATACTCAATCATAAGGGGGAAACTTTATTGGAAATCATTCTCAGGTCCGTACTTAAAATGTGTAACCCCCTTTGAAGCAAGAGCAGTGATGGAGGAAATCCACAACGAATCTTATGGGAACCACGATGGAAGAAGATCCCTTGCTCACAATGTACTCTCCCAAGGGTACTTTTGGCTTATCTGTCGCGAGACGCCGAGAATTATGTCCGAAGGTGCAAAGCATGCCAAATGCATGGAGATGATATCCATCAGCCACCAGAGTTCCTACACCTGACTGTGGTCCCACATCTCTTCACCCGATGGAGAATGGATATCGTGGGCCCTCTCCTGATAGTAATACGGTCAACCACCCATGTTCTACTAGCCACTGACTATTTCACGAAATGGGTAGAGGCTGAAGCTTATCTGACAATTAAAATTAGTCACGTAATTAAGTTCATCTAGAGCCACATAATATGCAGATTCGGGCTACCGAGAACGATTATGATGGACAATGGTAGAAACTTGGATAACATAAAGGTGAAAGCATTTTTTGCCGAACACAGCATTAATCAGAATATATCTTTGGCCGGGCACCCAAAAGGGAACGGACAAGCTGAAAGAACAAACCGGACCATCTTTGACACTCTCACAAAAAAGCTCGAAGAAGCCAAGGGGGCCTGGTTAGAAAAACTACCCGAAGTACTTTGGTCGTACAGAACGACACCCAGGCAACCCACCGGAGAAATGCCCTTCTCCATGGCATACGGTGCTGAGATTGTGATCCTTACAAAAATTAGAGTTCCAACCCTCAGGAGCCAAGCCTGGGAAGATGGCCCGAATAACCAACATCTGGCTCACTATTTTGATCTTCTAGATGAAATGAGAGAAACAGCAGGGATCAGGTTGGTAACCTACCAACAGCGTGTCCAAAATCATTTCAATCAAAAATTAAAAAGAAAAGAATTCCAAGTCGGGGAAATGGGCCTTAGACGAAAGATCGGGCTTGTGGGAAAGTTTAGGGAACCTTGGGATGACCCATACATCATCACCAAAGTTATCTGACGCGGGGCATACCGCATCCGAAGAAATGAAGACGGTAGAATGGAGCCAAACTCTTAGAACGCCTCTCGCCTGAAGATGTACTACCCGTAGTGAGCCAATTTGATTCCATCTTACCTTGTTCACTTATTTTCGTAAAAAGGCATAAGTGTCAGATCAATTAAATTGACATTAGTAAAAAACACTTTATTGGCTGAAATGGCTTACAGATGATTACTGTTACAAAAATAAACCAAGTGTTGTGAGATCTCTCGTATGGCATCAAGAGCCTGAAAGACACAACATTGATCCACAAAAGATCGAGTGATCAAATTTTGCAAAAAATAACTAAGTGTTGTGAGATCTCTCGCATGGCCTTAAGAGCCTGAAAGACACAACACCAAACAATAAGAGATCGAGTGATCAAAATTTTATAAAAACTAACTAAGAGTTGTGAGATCTCTCGCATGGCCCCAAGAGCCCGAAAGACATAACATCGATCCACAAAAGATCACAAAAAATAACTAAGTGTTGAGAGATCTCTCGCATGGCCTCAAGAGTCCGAAAGACACAACACTGATCCTCAAGTGGTCAAAATTCTACAAAATTAACTAAGTATTGTGATATCTCTCACATGGCCTCAAGAGTCCAAAAGGAAATATTAGTTGGTTATGTTCTAAAAATGTCTCAAAATTCATATTAGATATGGGCCCCAGTGGCCAAGGCTTACAAGTACAAAAGTTACAAAAAACAAGCAAAAAATAGAGTAAAAAAACTAAGTCTTCTGCCGCTGGTATCTGAACTCAAGACCAAACTCTTCAATCCTGTCATTGGCCCTGGTAACGGCCCCCTCTTGAGCACTTGAATCTGTTCGAGAGGGATCGGGCTGAACTAGAGCCAACTCAGACAAAACCGGGCCAGAAGTAGGAGCAGACCCGGGGAGAGGTTTAGTGAAGAACTCATAGAAGAGAAGGTCATCAGGGTCTGCTTCCGGATCCTTGTAAGGAGGGGCAATGCCAAGTGACTCATCCAATTCCTCCACTGAGATGAAGTCACTCTCCTTAGTGGGTTTCTGGAAATCCCGGAAGCAAGACCTCCAGCCAAACCCGACCAGGAAGTTTGAAGTATCTTTGAAGCACGTGTACATCTGGTTACCACCCCGATGGCACATCTCCACAATGGACCTCTCAACTGCCAGAAGGTTCTGAGTTTCAACTTTCTCCTCAATAGTCTTGAGGTGATAAGCCTCCAAAGATTCAAATTTGGCCACCAGCTCTTGATACTTGGTTGACAGAGCTTGTTGGGCATCCTCCCCCTCTTTGACCTTCTGTTCATCCTCCTAGAGCCGCTTCTCAGCTTTTATGGCCCGAACATTTAAGCTTCCAATTTCTCATTGGCAGTCACCAACATGGCAGTCGTCTTCTTCCTGGCCACCTCTTTTAGCCTCAGATACTCTGCCAACTACCTAAGGGCCATGTTGTCATCCTCAAGCTTCAAGCTTTGAGTTGTAAGCTTAAGTTAGATAAAGCATCTGCCATATAAAAACACAAGTGTTACACAATCAGTAAACAAACCAAAGAAATCAGGGAAAACCAAATGAGAAAACAAGTTTAAATTGCACACAAACCACTTTCATTACCAATTCGGGGCCTGTCAAAGCCAGTTCTCCCCTGTCCACCTTTTATATCTTGTTTCGATCGGCTGGGGTCCAAATCTGAATACCAATCTCCCGGAGAGCAATGTCATCATTAATAGTCTCGTTCCCGAGAGCCTTATCCAAGGATTCTAAAGGATACGTTTCTCGGTCTGACCGAGAACCCGCCACCTGAGATCCTTATCCTCGGATTCTAAAGGATAGGTTTCTCGGTCTGAGCTGCAACTTCGGACTCCGTTTCTATACTTGGGGAGGTTGTCGTTGTCAATTGGGGCCGAACCGAACGACCGACCTGGTCATCCTCTGATCGGGGGCTGGAGCTGCCCAGCAGGGGCGAAAATGGCAATGTAACCCCCTCGTCAGCTGATGCAGAAACACCATCGCCAGTAGACCAGGATGCGTCAACAGGATTCTCCCCTGAGGAAGGGAGAGTCGGAGGAATGGGGGTAGAAACGCCTTCATCCCCAGAGGGAGGGGGGTGAGGGATAAGTGGAGGATCACACGAAGGGGGTGGTGGTGGAACCTCATTGATAGAAGAGGATGCGACGCCCGAAAGGGTAGTAGAAGTTGTTGGGTTGCCCGATGCCCTATTTCGTTTGCTCTTGAGGCTAGGTTGAGGAATCATCAGCATGATGTCTGCTCCTTTTGATGATAATTCCTGCAATGCATCATCGTGCAAGAAATAAGGACACATCCTTAAAGGTTTACCCTAGAGTTTGGACTTAAGAAGGTCAAGACGAGATTTAATATAAAATGGGGTTTTATGATTAACGGGTACCTTCAAGAAATCTAAAACATGCATCCTCAACTTGTCATCACACACCCCACAGAAGCATGCACCTGAATGGAAGGGTTTGAAAGACGGGAATAGATGCTGGCTAAAATCTTTGGGGATCGGGAAACTTGCATCGGGATGTCTCTAATTCCCGCTCACCAAAACCATCATCTCCTTCTAACCCTTGTTAGATTTTTCAACTCCATCACACATCTTCCTCCCCTCATAGGGAAAAAGATTATAAAACCCTTTACAATCTTTCTGGTCCTGCAACCTATAAGAGAACATGACATCAGTCAGGCCCAAGTCCAGACCCAGATCCCGATTGAGCAGCAAGACCATAGCCAGTATCCTAAAAAAGTTTGGCCCAACCTAAAGTGGGGCTAAACCTAAGGTAGACAAGAAAAACAGGAAGAAAAGATGAATCGGCAATCAGAGGATCTGTAGATGATAGGCGGAAAACAATATCTGGTCATCCCTAACCCCTTCACCTAACCTAAAATCTTTTTCCTTGGGGTAGTGACTGATAACCACCCCATCAAGAACCTCAAACTTTTTCAGAATTACGTCTACCCTTTTTTCAAATGGTAAGGGATCAACAATAATTGGTGTTCCGGATCTCCTAACAGCTTGACCCCCAATCAGAACAGGAACAACAGGGGCCCCACCAGTACTAACGCGTTTGGTGACCTCCGAGAGGCTAGATATAACAATTATGATCACCTCAACAAATGGAGAACTAAGAGAGGCATTATGATCAACTGAGGAAAGTATACGATCACTACCCGATCGGGTATCATCGTTGTCGAACATTATGGCAGAAAGGAAGAAGAGGTAGAAGAGGAAACTTACGATAAGATGAACTCTGGTGAGATTCCGACGAAAAGATCTACAGAGGGAAGATTTGCAATGAGAGGTTATGCCAAGGAAACAAAATCGTAAAGTGAGAAGTTTGTGAAAATACAGCTAAGGGTTATTTATAGGATTTACTGAAGTAGACCAACCGCTTCTTCTTCACGCCAAACGGAGTATAGAGCTGCCTTTTCAGCCTCCAATGCGAAAATCAAGGCCATTATAGCCACATATTTCAAATTCAAATAATGAGGACACAGCTGCCCTATTCAATGCATTGCCACATCATCAACAGAGTTGGTAAAAGCCATCTCCCATACGTTTTCTTCCTGATGATAGGCCCAAAGATCCGAAGGTCCATAATCAAGAAGAAGGCATGTATAAGTGTGAAAATTTCCTAGCCCACCAAGCATTGGGCCCATCGATTTGATGACCTAACAACATCATTTGAGACCCGAAAATAAAGGCCCATTCCAAGCCCAACAGTGAATATATTCTAGAACAACTTGGGAATCAAGTTAATGATGTAAGAAATAGATGAATGACGATATAAGAAAAAGACAAAGTGATGTAAGTCATAAAAAATGTTGCCTTAATGGCCCGGGGCCCAAAAAAAATGTATATAAAGAAAGCAAAATCTGAATAAAGAGGATTCTTGTGTTGTGCAATTTTTAGCATCTATAGTGTTTCTTTGTCATGTTGCTTTATTATAATTTTTTAGGTTTATAATTCGGTAGAAATAATTTAATAGAATCGTTGGTAACCCAATGGAACCCGTTTAATACGACGGAATGGTAATAGTATTATCGATTACAACTCGTCGCGGGTTTGGATGGATTGATAATTTTTAAATAGAGTGGTAATGGTATTAGACAAACCCGTCCCAAACCCGACCCATTGTCATCCCTAGTGATTGAGCAAACAATCTCATTCACTTATATTAATATAATCGCACAGAAACAAAAATATAATTAAATATATTAAGAAACCCAAGTGATTAAAAACGCATACTATTAACTTTTTAATATTTAATTGATGAAAGTGCAAAATACCTCCAAACTATCCATAAGTGAGCAAAATACCCCCATGTACTACAAAAGTGAGCATGAAAATTATTATTACCTATGCCCTTTAATTTATTTAATTAACTTGAGTAATTCTCCCCAGAGAGCTCATTGCTAAGAAAGTCAAGAGTGTTGCATACTAAAACTGGATGGCTTAATATGTTTTGTTTGTATTTCTGAAAATAAATTTTTATTTTTTGAAAACTATAAATCAGAAAATTCTATAAAAATTTATTTGGTTAGGTTTTCTGAAAACTATTTTTAAAAAATTTATTTATAAAAATGTACGTTTTCAGGTAACTCATCTTTATTATTCTCAGAAAACAGTTTTCAGTTTTTAGAATTCTCAAGAATAATTTTCAGAGATATGAAACACTTTGTTTTCTCTTTTGGTTTCATAATATATTGATTTACAAAAAAAAAATCGGAAATTGTGAAAGTTGAATGACTCATTTATATGCTCTCCATCTCACGATCAGGGAAATATTTAGTTAAGTCCCAGTGGGGGTCATGACCCCATTGAAAAAAAAAATTAATCCTTTTTACCTTAAAATTTTGGATATTTCGTATTTAACCCCCACTGAAATATTTTTTTTACCTTAAATCATGGTTCGCCATAACAGCCGTAACGGCCGATCCGTTACGGGCCGTTACATCGGCGTTATCCGATTTCCACACCCGTAACGGCCGTTACAGTGGTCGTAACCCCGATTCTCACTGTTTCTGAAAATACCGTAACGGTCAACACAATTGAAGTTTTGCAAAAATCTGGGTTAAAAAGCTTTTTGTTATGTATATGATATGATAAATGTTACTCTATTATTAAATTATTGAAAAGTAAAGAAAAATAAAAAAAATATATTTGAACCCGACTTGGATAAAAGAGTTAAGACAATGAATCAAGTAGGAGGAACCAAAGACACAATGATTATCAAAGTGATGGTTCTTCTTTAATGATGTGTAGCTTTGGTGATTTTTCGTTGGAGCAGTCACCAAACTCACAATATGGATTTTCGTATGATACAAGTCAAAGCTATCATCCGCCACAACCATATGGATTTTTTCATGCAGAGGAATACCCCATTGTGCCTCCTCAACCTCAAATGTCTTATGGATATTATGGACAAAGGCATAACATCAGTATAAATCAGTCTAGTAATTCATCAAGATATGCTCAGGGTCAGAATCATCCTTATCAGTTACAAAGAGAATATGGTCTACTAATGATAAATCAAATGTCCACTGAAGATACAGCTCAAAATTGGCAATTTTTTCATGAACCCCAACCAAAACAACAAGATCCAACACGAAATTCATTTTGGTGGTGAACCATATATATTTTAAAAAATTATTTTACATTGTTGAAAATAAATTATATATTTTGTTATTTTAATATTTTATTTATTTAAATTTAAATTAATAATATCATAACAAGTATATCATAAACATTTAAATAACGACGACACCATTAGATTTATTAATAACTCAATTTTTTATATTAAAATTCTTTAAAAAATAAAATAAAATTCACTTAAATCTATCAAAAAATCATATTTATTCATTCATGTTGCCAAAAGTATCCAATTATAACATTTTGGGTGAGATGTGCATGATTTTAAAAAATTCCCGATTACGATAACCGAGTCCCGTTACGTATCCCCGATATTGATATCGTTACCGTTATAGTGACCGATACCGTTACGGCGAACCATGCCTTAGATACCACAGAATTTAGATATCTTTACAACTAAGTCCCCACTGAAAATTTGTTTTAAATTTCAAAAAAATAAATATATATCATTTATATCCCAAAAACCCAAAAAAAAAAATATTTAGCCCCACTAACACGGATCCCTAAATCCGTCACTGCTCACGACTATTATCATAAAAAAACAAACTCTTATAAGAGCGTTGATCATTATAGCAAGGGTTAATTTCAGTAAACCCCCCTATACTATCCAAATTAATCAACTAACCCCTTGTGTGTCCACTTTGCCCCCTATACTATTCAATTTCATCAAATTGCCCCCTCACTTCTCAAAATGCCTAAACTACCCTCAATAGTATAAGGGGGTTTAGTGAATTATTTCGGAAAAAATAATATCCAAAATTATTTCGGAACAAAAATCATATTTTGTTCCAAAATATGATTTTTTTTTTCGAAAAAGTATATATTATGTTCCAAAATATGAATTTTTTTTTCAAAAAATATATATTATGTTCCAAAATATGATTTTTTTTTTTAATTTTTTTTTTGCGAAAAAGTATATATTATGTTCCAAAATATGAATTTTTTTTTCGAAAAATAAATCATATTTTGGAACATAATATATATTTTTCGCAAAAAATTATTTTTCGAAAAAAAAAATCATATTTTGGAACATAATATATACTTTTTCGCAAAAAAAATATTTTTCGAAAAAAAGATCATATTTTGGAACATAATATATATTTTTCGCAAAAAATTATTTTTCAGAAAAAAATCATATTTTGGAACATAATATATATTTTTTGCAAAAAAATTATTTTTCGAAAAAAAAATTCATATTTTGGAACATACTATATACGTTTTTGCAAAAAAAATATTTTTCGAAAAACAAATTCATATTTTGGAACATAATATATACTTTTTCGCAAAAAAAATATTTTTCGAAAACAAAATTCATATTTTGGAACATAATATATACTTTTTCGCAAAAAAAATATTTTTCGAAAAAAAATTCATATTTTGGAACAAAATATGATTTTTTTTTTTTTGCAAAAAGTATATATTATTTTTTCCGAAATAATTCACTAAACCCCCTTATACTATTGAGGGTAGTTTAGGCATTTTGAGAAGTGAGGGGGCAATTTAATGAAATTGAATAGTATAGGGGGCAAAGTGGACACACAAGGGGTTAGTTGATTAATCTGAATAGTATAGGGGGGTTTACTGAAATTAACCCTTATAGCAATGTCTTTAATAATAGTTGCACAATATACTTTTATATATGAATCTCTAGCAAGCTCGACTATTATCATAAGTTGCTTGTCTTTTAATTTCCTTTTATTTTTATTTTATTTTATTTTTATGAGAAAACAATTAATTAAATTTCCTTCCATTTTTTTCTTGAACGCGTATATAATTCTATGAGTACCCATAATATATCACTAGTATTATCATCATTTATTGTCCTTTTACTACTTTATAATTGTTTTTTTAAGGGTTTACTTCAAGAAACCCTGTATGTTATTTAATTTAATCAACTAACTTTTACTGTGTCCATTTTGCCCCCTATACTATTAAATTTCATCATTATGTCCCATCCTCCTCACATTTTGAGTCAAAATATCTAAACTAACCTTCCTTAATATTATAAAGGAGTTTCGTGAAATCAACCATTAAAAGAATTATTTTTCGAAAATAAATTATATTTTTTGTAAAAACTATAAATTTCAAAATATATATATATATATTTTGGAAACTATGATTTTTTTATGAAATTTTTTTTTTTTGTGAAAAATATATATTATGTTCCAAAATATGATTTTTTTTTTCGAAAAATAAATTTTTGTGAAAAAGTATATATTATGTTCCAAAATATGATTTTTTTTTCCGAAAAATAATTTTTTTGCGAAAAAGTATATATTATGTTCCGAAAAATATTTTTTTTCGAAAAATATATATTATGTTCCAAAATATGATTTTTTTTGCGAAAAAGTATTTATTATGTTCCAAAATATTAATTTTTTTTTCGAAAAATACTTTTTTTGCGAAAAATATATATTATGTTCCAAAATATGATATTTTCCGGAAAATAATTTATTTGCGAAAAATATATACTATTATGTTCCAAAATATGATATTTTTCAAAAAATATTTTTTTGCGAAAAATATATACTATTATATTCCAAAATATGATTTTTTTTGAAAACTAATTTTTTGCAAAAAATATATTTTATTTTTTCCGAAATAATTCATATTTTGGAAAATATTATACTCACTCCGAAAAATAATGTTTTTGCGATATATATATATATATATTTGAATTTATAATTTTTGCGAAATATTTAATTGATTTTCGAAAAATAAATTTTTTAAATGGTTGATTTCACTAAATCCCCTTATACTATTGAGGGTAGTTTAGGCATTTTGACTCAAAATGTGAGGTGGGGAGCATAATGATAAAATTAAATAGTATATGAGGGCAAAATGATCAGAATAGAGATTAGTTGATTAAACTGAATAGTATATAGAGTTTCTTGAAATTAACCTTTTTTTTACCCCCACTCAAGAATATATCAAGAGATTTGAAAAGGACCTTACACTTAAATGGTTCGTTCATGGATGCATCAATCTCTTTCAAACACAGTGCACTTAATAATTTCAGGAAACTAGAAGCTGGATAGAACAATAAACAGGTACTGATACCCTAGCTGCCATTGGATATTCGGAGTCAATACATATATACAAGAGACTCGTCATTTGAACAACTCATGCAATTAATTTATTACCACAGTAACTCAGTTAATTTGTTTCTATCCATCAAAAGGTCATAAAGACATCATCTGAAGAAATATGTATCAATCATAACAACTTTCATGTGCGGGAGAATATAATATTCACATAATGAAATGCTTATATTGTAACATGACATGCACATAAAAAACTTGCTATTGGGCTCGTACATACATATATAATTTTATACCCTAATCCAACATTATTTTAATTATGTAAGTACCCTCTAAATTATGTGTTGGGTGAAGCGTCATGGATTATGTTAACAGATTAAAATTCATTCTAAAATAAAAATTATTTCTAATTTAAGTGTTCACTTTCATATATTTGTTGCTCCCAAAATAAATATCCAACTTTGAAAAGTCAAAGTTCTTTATATTTTTCAATTTACCAATTTAACTTTCATGTATTAAAATAATAAAAACTTACACTACAAACCATCATATCTTCATGGACCCCACTATAAACAAAATTGACAATTCAAATACTACCTATACAATAAAAAATAGGGAAAATTATACAAATTACCCCTGAACTATGATCTAATTGCACGCGGTACCCCTTACATTTCAATAATATCATAAACTACTTTTGAAATCACCTCCGTTGTAACACTTAGCCCCTTCTGTTTAAAGTCAACGCTGAAAACTTTGTGTATTGGTCAATAAATGATGTTTTTGTAGTGAACTTACATTTATATATATTATGTGTAATTTTCCCTCCGTTGTAACACAAAATATGAATTTTTTTTTCAAAAAATAATTTTTTTGCGAAAAAGTATATATTATGTTCCAAAATATGATTTTTTTTCCAAAAAAGTACTTATTATGTTCTAAAATATGAATTTTTTTCTGAAAAATACTTTTTTTGCGAAAAATATATATTATATTCCAAAATATGATTTTTTTGCAAAAAAAGTACTTATTATGTTCCAAAATATGAATTTTCAGAAAAATACTTTTTTTGCGAAAAATATATATTATGTTCCAAAATATGATCTTTTCTGAAAAATATTTTTTTTGCGAAAAATATATACTATTATGTTCCAAAATATGATCTTTTCTAAAAAAATATTTTTTTTGCGAAAAATATATATTATATTCCAAAATATGATTTTTTTTCTGAAAATAAATTTTTTCAAAAAATATATATTATTTTTTCCGAAATAATTCATATTTTGGAAAATAATATTCTCCCTCCGAAAAATAATTTTTTTGGGAAAAATATATATATATTTTTGAATTTATAATTTTTGGGGCAAAATAGACACCGTGGGGGTTAGTTGATAAAACTGGATACTATAGGGGGTTTCTTGAAATTAACCCTAATATATAATATAAAATAAGGGTTTTTAAGTAAATTCACCCATAAATCTGACTGGGGCTGTTCTAAGGAATAATAACTAATATTATTCAAATATTAGAGGTACTCTATGCAATTAAATTATAATTTAGGAATAATTTGTGTAACTTTTCCTAAAAAATACTACAAACCATCCACTTCAAAAATAGGACAGAGGAGTACTACATAAACTCACATTAAAGTGATATATTAATTATTATACGCATCCTGAAGTTGATAATCTAAAATAATCATGCAAAGCTAGAAAACGATATTCCAAATTACATCAGCAACCTAACGGTCAGTGACCGATCCACCTAAAGACTAATGGGGCATGGTTCCATTGAATTTTTATATATATAATTTTTATCTTAAATTTTTTGATATTTAGTATTTAGCTTCTATTGAATTTTTTTTTTATATTAGATATAACATAATTTAGATTTATTTATAACTAAGTTTCCATTAAAAATTTATTTTAAACCCACTAAAATAAATATATATCATTTATATTCTAAAAATCCACTATAATTTTTTTAGCCTCCAATAAATTGGTTCTCTAGTGTTCAACATTTAATTTTTCCAATAGTCACACCAACATTTTGCATATCACATATCCTAATATTTAGAAATATTATCAGTAAACTCCCTTATAATTTTAATTTTGATCAACCAACCCTCTTTCAGTTCATAAAAACCCCCTATGATTATCAAAATGTATCAACTTGCCCTCATTTCTATAATTTTGGACCAAAATACCCCTGAAGTTTAATTAAATTATAAAAAACATATAAATTTCAAAAAATATATATACATAATTCGTAAAAATTATATAAAAATTAAAAAAACATATAAAATTCAAATATATATATATAATTTGAAAATATATATAAAATTAGTAATAAAAACATATAAAATTCAAAAAATATATATAAAAAACAAAACATAAAAATTCGAAAAATATATAAAAATTCATAAAACATATATATAAAATAAAATATAAAATATAAAATTCGTAATATATATATATAATTCGTAAAAATATATATATAATTAAAAAATCATATAAAATTTGAAACAAATATATAAAATTCGAAAAAAACATATAAAATTCGAAAAAAACAAATGAAATTCATAAAAAATATATAAAATTCAAAAAATATATATATATATAAAATCCTTTGGCACACTACAATAGTATATTCAAACAAGATTATCCAAAAAAAAAGGAGGTAGGTTAAAAGTGCTCTTTCATTATATTTGGGAAAATCATAATACAATCCAAGAAAGTGCTCTTCCACTATATTTGATTTTTTTTTTTTCAAATAAAATTAGATGTCACAATTGAGTACAGTCATAGTTTTAAAATAATTTGTGGTGTTAAAAGTGCTTTTTTAGAATTTAATTGTTTTTTTTCCATTTCCATGCAATAAACAAAGTATGGATTGAGCTAACCCTTTTTTAATATGGTGGGTCCAACATAATCTACCAATTCATGTGATTTAATAAGAAAGTTATATGATTTTATTCCTAATTAAAATTAAAATAATGTTTATGTTTTCGAAATATTTTATTTGATTGATAATATGGTTTTTTCGAATTTTAAATAATTTTTATGGATTTTATATATTTTTTATGAATTTTATATGCTTTTTCGAATTATATATATTTATTTTTACGAATTTTAATTCTTTTTACGAATTTTAATTCTTTTTTTGAATTTTATATGTTTTTTTCGAATTTTATATGTTTTTTTCGAATTTTAGGTGTTTTTTTTACAAATTTTATATATATTTCAAATTTTATATATTTTTTAAGAATTATATATATTTTTGAATTTTATATATTTTTTAAAAAAATTATATATTTTTTACGAATTATGTATATATATTTTTTGAATTTTATATATATTTTTGAATTTAATAAAATTCAAGGAGTATTTTGATATAAAATTATAGGAAGAGGGCAAGTTGATATATTTTAGTAACTATAGGGTGATTTTTTGAACTGGTGAAAGATTAGTTGATTAAAAATAAAATTACAGAGGAGTTTATTCATAATATCCCTAATATTTATTTTGTTTTATGAAGAAAACACTTACGCGGCGTAAAATTAAATTTGGCTTTTGTATGTCTTGTAAATATAGAATGAAATAGGTACGATCTATCAACTTCAAAAAATGACATGTGCTACTACCTACTAATTAGTGCTAGACTGTATTTTATTCATGTCGTGCTCGAGTTTGAACGCATAATGTGGGGTACAAATCGTTTGAGCTCTTCAAGTGAAACTATTAAGGGTCCTGCATTAATTTAAGGGTAAATTTTACTGACACCCCCTCAAAGATATCCTAATCTCACATAAATCTCTCGATATTCACTATTCCCACTCAGACTCCCTCAAAATTGAATTTTGTCCCACAAAGACCCCCTCCGTCTCCACGCCATTAAATTGTGCCGTTAACCACCCTGTGAATTGTCTATTTTGCCCTCAAAATGATATAAAATGACCTACATATCCTTCTTCTTCTTCAATTTGGGTATCCTAAAACCCTAACCCTAATTTATATATAGAGAGAGATTGGAAGTGGGAAATTGGGAGAGAGAATGAAGATTGGAATTGTATATATTGCATACCCATATATACATATATATATATGATGCTATATATACCCGTATATATATATACTATATATACGGGTAATATATATATATAGATGTTGCTATATATATGTATAGATCTATATATATATATATATGTGTGTGTGTGTCTATATATATATATATGTGTGCGGCAGTGTGTGTGTGTGTGTGTGTGTGTGTGTGTGTGTGTGAGAGAGAGAGTATTAAATAAATTTTAAATGTTTTTTTAATTTTATATTTAATTTAGAATTCAGTATTTTTTTTGAAATTTAATATATATATATTTTGAATTTTATATTTATTTTCAAAATTTATAATTTTTTATGTTTTTTACAAAAGTTAAAATTATTTTTGAAATTTAATATATATTATTTGAATTTTATATGTTTTTTTTAAATTTTATATATTTGTCTTGAATTTAATATGTTTTTTAAAAGAAAAATTCAAAATTTATATATATTTTTTATTATTATGTTTTTTGCGATTTTTATATTTTCGAAATTTAATATGTTTTTTTCAAAAAAAAATAATTTCGAAATTTATATATATTTTTAATATTATATTTATTTCCGAATTTATAATATTTTTCAAATTTTATATATATTTTGAAATTTTAATACATTTTTTTTTGAATTTTAAATATTTCTTTCAAATTTTATATATTATTTTTGAAATTTATAATTTAGGTATGTTTTTTGAAATATAAATATTTTTTTGAATCTATATATTTTTCCCCTTTTTATATATTTTCAGATTTTAATATAATTTTTCAAAATTTTATATTTTTTTTGCATTTTCAGATTTTATATATATATTTTGAATTTTATATATTATTTTTGAAATTTATAATTTATATATTTTTTCGTAATATATATTTATATATTTTCGTAATATATATATATATATATATATATTGGGCATATGAGTAATTTCATACTTTATATATTACTCTAATGTAATAAGTGAAACCTTAGGGGGTGCTACTGCAATTTACCCTTTTTAAAAATATATATCGAAGGGCAAATTAGTAATTTCACAATAAAAAGGTCAATAAAACTAACGGCCGTCTGTCAGAGGGGATCTGTGTAGGAATACTCAATATCGAGGGGGTCCGTGTGGGATTATGGTCTCTTTGAGGGGGTGTCGGTAGGAATAACCCTTAATTTAATGGTGTACATCCATCCATCATCTTCTCTCTCTTATGTTTATGGATCCAAATTTTTAGATGGATAAATACACATCATTAGATAGGTGTGGGATCCTCAATAAATTCATACAGATACTTGAGACATTTTTTTCCCATAATGTGACCTTTAGTGCTTGTTTGGTAGACGGTATGGAGTTGGTTTTTGGTTTTTGTTTGGTTGGAGTTTGTGTGATTTTATTTTGGTTCCAAATCATGTTTGGTGCAGATGGTTTTGATGTGAGAAAAAATGATGCTGAAAAACCAAACCATGTTTAGTAAAGTTGGTATGAGTTGAAATTCTGAATATTAATATATATTAATATTAATATATTTTAATATATTAATATTATAATATATTAATATATTTAATTTTTCGAAATATTTAATTTTTCATAAAAAAATTTCAAAATTTATTAATATCAAAAATAAATTTGCTATAATGTTGGTATCAAAACCAAAATCATGAACCATAAAAAAAAATGATTCAAAATTTTCCAAAATTCGTTCACAAAGTTGGCTCCATGGAATTGGTACAATATTGGTACCAAATTTTCACTTCATTTACCAAACATAATTTGATATCATTTTTTCAAATCAAACCCAAAATTTTGCTTCCATTCCATTAGCCAAACAAGCACTTGTTTTCTACTTAAGATCTATAGTAGCCTAGTACAAAGCCTATGGCACTATTGTCAGTAGCATATGAAATTAATAAAGCGTGTTGAGTTCAAATGCTAAAATTTATCCATCAGAACTGTTCAAGTAACTCATTTAATCACTAGTACTGTATTCTTCATTGCGCATTTGACACAAATTGAGTTCAATGGTTTGTCTCTGTCGTGCGTTTGGAAAGTCTGTTTTTTCTATTTGTTTTTTATTTTTAAATATAAAAATTATTTTTATATTTATTTTTATTTTTTTCAATAAAAAATTAAAAATAAAAAAGCGTTTGGATAAAAATTTGTATTGAAAAACAAAATAATATTGGTGGGCAGCAGTGATGGCCGACGGTGACCGGCGGCGGCGGAGGGCAGTGGTGGTGGGTGACTAGCAACGGGCGGCGGCGACGGTGGGGTCCAGCGGCGGCCGGCGGGGGGTGGTGGCGGCGGCGGTGGGGGCAATGGCGGAGGTGGTACCCTAAACAATGAAAAAACTCAAAAAACAACTAAAAATTGTATTTTGTGTTTTTACCACTTTTACACATTATTCACATAAAACTGTTTTCTTGGGAAAAAAAAAAGTGAATAATAAACGTGTTTGCTAAACGTGTTTTTTTTTAACTGGATGAACAGTAAAAAAACAAAAATTGTTTTCTCGTATCCAAACGGACCCTCTACGTTTGATAACACTTATTTATCGAACACTTATTCAATTAATTATGTTTGATAAGAAATATGAACACCATTTAAAATATTAAGTGTTATTTAAAATAAAATAAAAATTTAAGTGATATGGTCACTATTTAATACTGAAGTACAAAAATTGAAAATTTATAGACATAGTATAAAATATAATTTTTTTAAGCACCACTTAAAACCTTCAGTACTTAAAATTAAGATTTTAATTAATTTTTAGTAAAATCAAACAACACCTTAGACTTTATACTTGAGAAAACATCAGGTTTCATGTTCAAATCCTACTGGATGCAAATAATTCATTGGAACCACCGTCCATGACCATGGACATATTCCGGCCTTACCCTATCTGCTTGGGTGGTGCTTCAATTGCACACGTCTTGTAAATTAGTCAAGGGGACACCTCAGTTATCAATTTTTTTATATAAAAAAAGTTGGTTTAATGGTCTTGCATGTTTTAACCATAGTTGTCAGAATCGCGATCTTAAGTCGTAAAATCTTACGATTCTACGATTCTATGATTCTATTATGATTTTACGATTTTACCACGATTTTATTCACATATTTTTTAGAATTTTTCTGAGTGAAATAATGGTTTGAGGGTTATGTCCCCCATATGAAAGGCCCAAAATATTAATGATTTGGTTTAATATCCTAATATATTGCCCAAACTTATGAGAAAAATAATTAAAGGATCAAAATGTTAATCTTTTTGTTCATATTTTATGTTTTGAGTATATTTTTGTTATATTATAAGTATATATATATATATATATATATTATAACATTGGTGGTGACTCGTGCAAGGCGACCCCCCCCCCCCCCCCCCCCCCCCACATGGCTCGGATTATGTCCCGGTCATGGCCTTAACGAGTTATTTGTACCTAATAAGAATCAAACCTGAGACATCATGTTTCTTAAGGAACCAAGTCTTAAGTCTTTTCCAATTAAGGCAACCCACTCAGTTTAGTATCTTATTCTTTAAAAAATTAAACATAATTATTTATTAATAATTAGATAGAATCATTCTACTTACTATTCCCGTAAATATGAGTGAACAAGAAGCTAAACTATCAGTCACTATGATTTCATGCAAACTGTAATTACTAGATCCAGGGCATGCCTGTTACAAACTACTAGGAATAGGGATGGCAATGAGTCGGGTTTGGTACGAGTTTAGCTAATACCATTACCACCTCATTTAAAAATTACTAATACCAAACCCAGCCCAAACCTGCGATGGATTGTAATCGGTAATACCATTACCACCTTGTAAAGGTGGTAATTCGCGAAAAGGTTGATCCGCAACCCTTATTTATCTGGGATATGGCCCAACCTTTATTTATCTGGGATATGGCCCAGGTTTGGTATATTTGGGGAAACCGGCCCAAGTAAAAGATCATTTGGGAGATTGGCCCAAATAATTGATTACTTGGGGAAATAGCCCAAATATAGGTTTTACGCGAGAGCTTGCATTATACAGAGGGAGGTATGAGAGGCTGATGTGTTTTATAGCTCGCATCAGAAACTCATAACCCTATATGCTGCTCGCGAAGGGAGTACTACTCGGAATCTAGGGGAAATGCTGGGGATGAGTAAATAGTGGGTCGCGACCTTATTTACACAATCCTAAGCAAAGAGTACCCTAGAGAGGCCGATAGTATTCAGGGACATGACCAAGACATGCATGATTGGTCATAACCCGGCAAAGCTATAACGGCATCCTTGGCTAAGGATAAATCAGATCCGCGATGAAATAGGCGCGGATCACGGGGCATGTCGCACAGCATGACCTATGCATGAGACTACGCGAATCCGTTTCGCGTAATCAAAAGCAAGATGACAATGTGCCAGGTATTTATGGTGCACTGTATAAATCCGCGCATAGGATAACGCGAATCCGTTTCGCGAAGTTAAGTGCGCGAGATGATATTGTGCAAAGGTATTTATGGTGTGCAGTATTAATTACGCATAAGAGTACGCGAATCCGTTTTCCGTAATCGCGGGCATAGAATAATACTGTACAAGGTATTTATATCACGGATTAAGTACGCAGGAACCATGTCGCGAGATAGGTGCTGACGTGGCAATGGAATCCGCGAGGATGATTGAACCACGTCGCGAGACTAGTGCTGACGTGGCAATACAAGCCGCGAGGATTACTGAGCGGTCGCGCCTATAAATAGAGGTGCGAGGGTTCATTTGGGGGGACGAATTTTCAGAGACGGGGAGAGAGAAATTCCTAGAGAGAGAAAATATTTCAATTACTTGTACTCATGGTCTTTTCCTTCATTTCTCTTTCATTTTTCTCTGTAAAAGAAAGTCAAAAGTAATAAGAGCATCAATACTGTGGTTTTGGCTGACGAACTTGTGTAGAAACTATCTTCACATCACTTAAAATCGGCGAACCCCTACATTAAAGGCGACTCCGCTGGGGAAAAGATGTCTTCTGCACAAGTAGAGCCTCGTCAACCTCGGCGGAGAGGACGACCATCAACCCGGCATACTGAACAAATGGAAGAGGAAACAACAGCACAGACACAAGGAGGGGAACCAGTCCAACCGGCACGAAGACAACGTCGTCGCGCGAATATTGGTGCGAATCAGGCAGAAAGCCCTCCGATGGTAGAACCAGTACAGAATTCGGCAGAATTGCCAACAGTTCTACTGCAAACTCTTCTCAACATCCAGGAAACACAAAAAGCCATACTTCACTTCATGGAGGCCTCGCGTGTTCAACCGTCGAATATTGAGTCACCAAGGATGAATAATCAGGCTTTTCCGGAGGACTCAACACAAGAGCCTCTTTGCGAAACAGTAAGAGCTGAGCCCTTGGAGAAAGAGTCATACATCACTAAGGAACAACTGCGAGCTATCCTGAATGAAAAATATGAAACAGAGGAAGTGGAAATTGCCCCGCCATACCATCCTAGTATTATGGCCTTGCCATATCCGGAAAACTATGGGGCACCGATCTTTCATCAATTCGACGGCAAAAGGGGAAATGCAAAAGAGCACATAGCCAGGTTCGCGGATGCTCTGGGACCACATAGAAACAATGAATATTTAAAACTCAGAGAATTCTCCAAGTCTTTAACTGGAACAGCATATACCTGGTATACTGGTCTCGCTCTGGCTTCAGTGACCAGCTGGACGGATATGGTGCTCAGATTCTACACCAAATTCTTTCAAGCTGATGAGGAGGTCTCAATGATTTCGCTCACAAGGCAAAGACAACGCTTTGGGGAGGAGGCGGCAGCTTATGTCCGGAGATTTCGCGAGACTGCTTTGCAATGTCATGAACCAATTTCCGAACTGCAATTGATCAAAATTTGTATAGAAGGGATGCTGCGGGAATACAGAGTGCATCTGGTCAATCATGAAGTCAAAACTTTTTCTGCACTTGTTGATAATGCCCGAAGATTGGGAGAAGTTTTGGCTCCCCCGACGCGACCAAATATCAGTACTAGACGGATACCGATGGTAGCAGCTACGCAGAATGGAAAACCCAGGGAGGAGCGCGTTGGGAGATCTGAACCACCCCCTTTACCTTTCAGTGAAAAAGAGGCAATTGCTTTGCTAAATCAATGGGTCGCAGATCATGTCATAACTCTACCTCCAGTGCAAAGGGTGCCGTCAAGAGAGGAAAGGATGAAGAATAACTACTGCCCCTTTCACAGGAGTGTTCGGCATTCGTTGATGGGCTGTTGGGCGTTTCGAAGTTTGGTGCATCGAAAAATAGCATCAGGAGACTTGGAAGTAACGAATAATGTAGTTCATGAGCCTTTCCCTGCACATGCAGCTGTGGTGACCGCCAGAGACCATACTGAGGATATGGCCGATGTCATCAAGTGTAATTGCCCGCCAGTATGTGAAGCAAGGGAGAATGCTAAGATAGATGTCTTCTTCAATGAGCTCCCAATACAGGAACATGTGAAGGAATTCTTGAAAGAACAAACAGTTGCCGCACTCAATCATACTATTGAGATTCCGCAGCATGAGAAGACCTCCAGTAAGATCACATTTTCTGAAGAGGACAGACAAGTACCTTTTCCCCATAATCGGCCTCTGTATGTACCAGCCATTATAAACGGTCGAGAGATGAAACGAGCTTTCTTGGATGGGGGAGCGTCAGTCAATTTGATCCCACTAGCCACTTTGCGAATGATCAATTTTCCCGAAGAAAAGTTCGTGAATCATACTATTGCAGTTACTGATTTTAATGGAGATCAGCAGGTCACTATGGGATTCGCGACATTGGACCTCAAAATTGGGAAGATCAGGGGGCCCACCAAATTTCATATCATCAAAGGGGAACCCTCATATCAATTGTTGCTGGGAAGACCGTGGCTGCATGCATATGGCGTAGTGCCGTCATCCTATCATCAAGTGATGAAAGCCAATTGGGGAAAAGGAATAATGACTGTAAAAGCATCCAAAAGTCCTTTCTGCGCGTCAGAAGCCCATTTTGCAGATGCAGTCTACTTCTCAGAATACAGTGAGGAAAATGGGCCCGGCGTTTTTTCTACACCGTTACCAAAATGGAATGAACTAGAAAATACTAGTGCAATTAAACGGAGGCTCAAAGAGGTAAGCTGGTCACGGGTCAAAAAGCCTGATGGACGAGTGGTGTATAAATTATGACGGGATTGGGGGTCAGAAGCTTGCAATGTTGGCACTGACCCCGAGAAAGATAAAGCCATACAAAGAAAATTTGAAGCCGACCCTAAGGTGCTGAAAGCGGATCCGCGAACAGAGCATGGGTTGTGCGAAGTGGACATAGGCGACGGTACAGATCCGCGACCTACCTTCATAAGCAATATGTTGCCTACAGATACTAAGAATGCTCTGATAGAATTGCTCAAAGAGTTTCGAGATGTATTTGCTTGGGACTATAATCAAATGCCGGGACTCGATGTTGGATTGGTAAGCCACCGTCTTCATGTGAATCCCGCTTCAGAACCAAAGAAACAAAAGCAACGAGTATTTCATCCCGATTTAGAGGTGCAAATTAAGGCAGAAGTAGATAAACTGCTGAAAGCAGGATTCATCAAGCCAACTCAGCATCCTACGTGGCTCGCGAACATTGTGCCTGTAAAGAAGAAGACTGGACATATACGCGTATGTGTAGATTATCGCGATCTCAATAAGGCTTGCCCAAAAGACGATTTCCCTCTTCCCAACATTGACACCATGGTGGATGCAACCTCAGGACACGAGATTTTCTCATTAATGGACGGATTCAGTGGGTACAATCAGATTAAAATGGCGCCGGAAGATGCTGAGAAAACTGCTTTTCGCACCCCAATGGGGAATTTTCACTATACGGTCATGCCGTTTGGGCTTAAAAATGCTGGGGCCACGTATCAGCGCGCGATGACAGCCATATTCCATGATCTAATGCATAAAACTGTGGAGGACTATGTCGATGATTTGGTAGTGAAATCCAGAGCCATACAGGATCATGTGGGAGATTTGCGAAAGGTACTGCAACGATGTCGCGAATATAATTTAAAGATGAATCCTCTCAAATGTGCCTTTGGAGTACCAGAAGGAAAATTCTTGGGGTGTGTCGTACATCGGCATGGCATTGATATGGACCCGACAAAGGCTAAGGCTGTATTAGAAATGGCTCCACCTGCAACTCGCAAAATGTTGAAAACTTTTATGGGAAAGATATCTTACCTGAGGAGATTTATCCCAGCACTGGCAGAGGTAACTCACCCACTCATGCCGTTGTTGAAAGAAAAATCCGTATATAGCTGGGGAGAAGAACAGCATGAGGCTTTTGAGAAAATCAAAAAGATTTTGGCATCACCAAAAACAATGGTAGCGCCCGAAACAGGAAAACCATTGATAATGTATCTCACTTCCACCAACAAGTCCGTGGGAGCTCTATTGGCCCAAGAGCATGAAGGAGAAGAAAAGCCTGTTTATTATATCAGTCGGGTACTCAAATGACCAAAGTCGCGGACTCATCATTGGAAAAACACTGTCTCGCTTTAGTATTCGCAGCCCAGAAGTTTAGACACTATTTGTTGGCACATCCATTAGAGCTAATCACGAAAAGTGACCCCATACGATATTTGCTCACGAAGCCCATACTCAGTGGAAGAACTGCTCGGTGGTTATTAGCGCTATCTGAATATGAGATCACATGTTCTAGACCAAAAGCAGTAAAAAGCCAAGCCTTGTCAGACTTACTAGCATTATTTCAGGGAGGGGCTGAGCCCATGGTGGAGGAGATAGGAATGGCAAGCATGGCACAGAGCGCGGAGTTCACTTTAGAGTTCGATGGTTCATCCACTGAAAAAGGAGAGGGAGCTGGTTTCGTACTGAGGAATAAAGAAACAAAAGAGGAATTAGTCATGGCCTACAAGCTTGACTTTCCTTGTACCAATAACATTGCTGAGTATGAAGGACTGGCGCTAGGGTTGATAATGGCTCAAAGGTTGGGGGCAAGAATACTTCACGTTAAAGGAGATTCCAAGTTGGTCATTAAGCAGATTAGAGGGGAGTATGCTGTCAAGGAACCTCATCTGGTGTCCTATAGAACCCTTATTCGACAGATGATAGAAGACTTTGAGACTATGAGTTTTACACACGAGCCGCGAGAAAGCAACCGACGATCCGATGCACTGGTGACATTGGGTTCGCTAATAAATTTCCAAGGAATGAAGTCTTCTGTACAAGTAGTACGAAGAACTGACTCAGTGATCAGTAACGGAGAGGAATCAGAGGAGTATAAAGAACATGATTGGAGGGCACAGATAGTACATGCTCTACTGAAGAACGATAACAATGCCTTGAGACGGGAGTACCAACTCATAAAAGGCGTGTTATATTACAGGGCCGCCGGAGGAATTTTGGCTAGATGTGTAGCAATAGACGAGATAAAGGAACTGCTCCAGAAAGCTCACAGGAAAATATGCGGTCAAACGGACGTCAGTCTCTATCGAGTTTTGCAGAGAGAAGGCTTCTTTTGGCCAAGTATGAAGGATGAGGCAGTAAAGTTACAAAGTAGCTGTCAAAACTGTAATGCATATCCATCCGCGAGTGAAGGCAATATAGCAGACTTAATAGACTGGCGGGACAAATATGTGCACTATTTGAAGAATGGGATTTTGCCGGAAAAAGATCAACCGCGGTTCAGAAAATTGGCCTCGCGATTTGTCTTACAAGAGGAAAAATTGTTTCGCAAAAGCTTTGAGGAAAGATTGATGAAGTGTGTAAGCGAAGAAGAAGCAGGGGAAATATTAAAACAGGTTCATTTGTTTGGTCACCAAGGCCCTAGAAAAATGTTCCAACAGTTTCTATCCTCTGGGTATTACTGGCCAACAATGGAAAGGGACTGCAGTGATTTTGTCAGGAAATGTCATGTCTGTCAGGTACATGGGGATCTTATTCATGCTCCGGGAACTGAATTGCACAGCTTAGCAACCCCCTGGCCTTTCCATACTTGGGCGCTGGATATAATTGGACCAATCACGCCGCAGGCTCAGGGACATGCATGGGTTTTAGTAGCAACTGAGTTATTCACAAAATGGGTAGAAGTTATCCCATTACGAAGACCGACAGCAGACAATGTGGTGCGATTCATAAAAGAAAACATCATCTGTCGATTTGGGATACCAAAAGTGATACTATCTGATAACGGAACTCCTTTTGTCAATAGTAAGGTCGCGGATTTGTTGGGGAGATACTCAGTCATTCATCACAAGTCCACGCCTTACTATCCAAAAGGAAATGGACAGGCTGAAGCCTCCAATAAAGCATTGATTCGAATCTTGTCCAGAATGGTGCATGATAATCAGAAGAAATGGGCAGAAGAACTTCCAATAGCACTATGGGCACATCGAACCGCATACCGAAGCGCGACAAACATGACCCCTTATGCACTGGTATACGGAGCAGAGGCTGTACTACCTGCAGAATTGGAGTTGACTGCTAAAAGGCTGGTATGCAACAGCAGTTTGGAGGACAGGCTATTGGAGATAGAAGGATTGGATGAAATGAGGGCCGAAGCTTTTGCAAATCAGAAGGAGTACAATAAGAAACAGGCAAGGAGCTACAATAAAAGGGTACGGTTCAGATGGTTCAAGGAGGGAGACAGAGTGTTGAAAGTGGTACCGACAATCATGAGGGGACAAAGGCTAAGAAAATTTGAAGCTAAGTGGGAAGGGCCGTATGTGATTATAAGTGAAAGTAGCAGTGGGTATTACAGAATGGAGCATGAAGTCACACGTGAGAGGACTGGACCTCTGAATGTAAAATGGATTAAATTGTATCAAGCATAAAGTTTCAAACAAGGACAAGGAAAATCAAACAAAACATCCCATGTATATAAAAGTATGTCAATATTTATATCAAAATACAAGGATATATAGCAAAATACAAGAATATATACAAGTGATGAACTAGAAAAGATCTCGAGTAATGGGATCTGATAACTTGAAACCTTCATGCTCCTCTAAATAGAAACGGGCCTGCTCAAGATGCTTAGCTGAATCCTGTAGTTTCTTCTCATCCTCCTCGAGCAGTGCTAACTGTCTGCGGGTCTCTGCAATTTCTGCCTGTTTTCTTTGAAGAGCCTCGCGTCCCCTCAACTCGACAAGATAATGATCATAGAGTCTCTGAATGACAGTCAGACGGGTCTCCCACCAAGAAACATTCATCCCAACCTTTTTCCAGTCCTTTATGCGAGCATGGCATCTTGGCAGAGTATCTGGGACGAGATCCTGAATGGCAGTCTCCGAAAAGGTCCTGAACACATCTGCAACAAGCTGGAGGTGGACTGTCTGCAAGAGTGGCTCATGAACTTCCATGTGAGTAAAAGTCTCCGGATGAGCTGCCTCTATCAGATTTAGCACTGGTATGTCGCGGGGATAGCAGAACCACTGATGCCAAGGTACTGGCACTAAGGAAGTAGTGTCATAATCAGGAACCCGGGGAGAAGCGCGAGAAGCAGAAGCTTGTTCGTGAGAGACCTGGTCGCGGGGATCTGTGGCAATCACGCAAGCAAGATCGCGAGGCTCTGATACAATGTTGCGAGAAGGAGATCGAGGTACCTCTATATGGGTCTCAGTAGGAGAACCTGGAGGGAACAATGTCTGACCCTCAGAAATCCCCCGAGCATCATGAAGTAGCTCATCAATCATATCTTGAGCTTCGGAGTTTATACCTAAAAAAAAAGGGGGAAGGAGAAAAGACATGTTAAAATCACGATTTGACATTAAAAAGCCAAATAGAAGAACAAAGGAAAAATCGCGAAGGTACCTCCCTCGTCTCCCTCAACTTCTGGGAGAGGGGTGCCAAATATGGATCTCTCAATACTAGGATGATCTGCGAAGGCTGCAGCAACCTCAGATGCAAGATCACCACGAAGAGGCTGCAAATGCCTATCATCAAAATCTGGGTCCTTTGCTCTATCATCAACGACCTTTGGGGAAACTGGGATGGAAGGCAGCTTGGGCGAGGCCTCGCGAGAAGCTGTGATCACTTCAATCTCGCGATCTGAGGATACTTCGCGATCTACCTCTGGAGTGGAGGTCGCGGATATAACACTATCACGAGATGAATAGGGAGTATCATCATCTGTTTCCTCTTCAAGAGTAGGCTGGCCGAATAATGAGTTGATAGTGAGATGGTCCTCATCATCAGATGATGCTGCGACAGAATGGAGGCCACCTCTCGGAGAGGCTGGAGCACGCGGGGATGAGGTCTCGCGAGAACCTAAAACAAAGATAAGAGAGAAGTATTAAAAATGATGAATCAGTAACTGGAAATAAGTGATTAAAGAAAAAGTTTGAAGCTTACTCTGGGAAAGCGCTGTCCTGGGTAAATCGGAGAGTATACTGGCGACTTCTGTCTCCTCTGCCTCATCTCCCGCCCTCATCTCCTCGACCACACGAGCAACAGTGTCAAGCAACGATGAGGTCGCATCAGCCTTCTTTTTGTTCTTTAATTTCTCCAAGGCAAGTCGCCGCCTTTCGGCCAGGGATGCCTCTTCTGAGGTAAGGTTGGAAGCACCAGGAGGTGGAATGACAGACGAATATTTATGTTTTCGCACCAAAGGGGCCTCCTCTGAGCTAGAAAAATCAACCGCTGCAACAGTCTGCGAGACCTTGGTAAGTTTCATTTTTCTCTTCGCAAGGGGAACATCGTCCAGTATCGCTGCATCGGAAAGATTTTTAAGTTTAATCGATAAGGGAACTTGGTCCAATGAATCAGTCGAGACGCTGGTAGTACGTATAGCTTGGGCACTGGAACGCTGTAAGAAGAACATAAGAGTTAGTAACAACATAAGAAAATGCATAACGTATTGAAAAAGGAGAGGAGACTTAGATATTTACCAGACGCCTCGCGATAGGTTCTTCGCGATTTGGTGGTACCGCGAGAAGGATCTCCTCGCGATGAGACCGCTTGCGAGTCGCTGTTTTGGGTTTTTGAGGTTGTGAAGGTTGAGCATGATATTTGGGAGTAATCTTGGCTCTAGCCTTGCGAAGCTTTAAAGACGGATCTCCAATAAAGATCGAAGCGGGAATAGGAACAGAGGGAGCTTCAGCCATAAAACTTTGAAATAACACAAGTTGTTCTTTCCAGAATTCATGATAGGCTGCAGTTACTCCACCTCTGCGAGTGTCAGGCTGAATAAAAATAACGGTAGAAAATATACGAACACTTCTCTCAATTGACTCCCGATAGGCAATGAAGCACCTCTCAAAGTTATCCTCGCGGTATAGAGGAAGTGGAGGGGGAATAGCCTGATCAAAGCCTAATTGTCTTGCTACACGGGAGGGGTTATAGGGTGTGACGGTATCAAAGGTCTCACTGAAAACAGGGATGTGGCACTTGTGGGTAATAGCTGCAAAAACGAGATGATCATCTACTGCTATATCATATGATACTATCTCTTCCCTGGGATAAAAATCAGGAGAGTAGAAACCTTCCAAAGAGGTGGCGTATGGACGCCAGGAAAATTCAGAAAATATATCAATGAATAAAGAAAAGGTTTTTGAAGATGAGAGAGAAGTCCAGCGGGTTGCCCGCGACTTTGAAAGAACATGTACGGTGGTTTCCAAAGAGTGAGGAGAAAGGGAAGAAAGAATGGGAGCATAATTTGGGAAGCGCTCGAAAAGAAAAAGGGTAAGAAATGTAGCTGAAATATGAGTACTGATATCATACCTACCTAATGAGCATGCGAAATCATTCGCAAGGGTGTCCAGCTGCGAATACAGGGTGCCAAGGAAAAGTGGGGCCAAGGCAATTCGCACACCTCGCGAAAACATGCCTACTAGAAGGAACACCATGCGACTGGGACCGTCCTCTGGCTTGCCTTGAAATATGTAACGATCTAGCCAATAGGCGAGAAACCCCGCGAGTTCCAATGGCCCATTAAATTGAGGACCGGGGACTGATTCGCGATCATCTCCTGGAGCTGGTTTTCGCGGAGAATACTCGCGAAAGAAGTGGTGGCACCAGGCAGCATAGGACAACTTCGGGCGACTGGATATGGCTTGTTCAGGAAGAAGTACGCCCTTATCAAACCAGCTTCCTCGCTTGCAGGCATATTTGCCACAATCGCGAAGTTGATTAAGAATCTTCTTGTCTTCATCCTCAACTAGAGGCGCCTTGATAGGGCGCGAATCGAGTACAGGTAGCCGAAATAGGACCACCACATCTTCAATGGTAGGAGTGAACTCCCCCCAAGAAGCAACAAAGGTATGGGAAAATGTGCTCCAGCGCGAGATCAAAGTTGTCAATGCATCCACATCACGACGGACATAGAAGTCCGAAAACAGCTCTATGGACTCAAGAATGCCAGCCTTGGCCAAGGTGGCGCGATGACGGTCTTGAGTAAGAATGTGACTAGACCACATCTTCCAGTCACTAATGGGGGCAACATGTCCCTCATACTCAATGAAGGAAAAGGGTGTGTCACCCCTCTCCACAATAAGGCGTGGAATAGAGAGTGGAGGAATAAAAGCAGTTTTTGCTTCATTATCAGGATCAAGGGTAAGAGGCGGACTCGAAATAGAAGGGGAAGTAAAATCTCTCGCGGAATCCCAGAATATGTCTTGAGAGTTTAAGAAAGGAGCTTTCTTCCACTCTGAAACATTAGGAACAGAGGGAGCAATCCCGGAAGGAGGTGCAAGAAGTTTTGGTGTAGAAGTTTTTGTCATGGTGGAGTAAACTTGTGAATAAGCTTTGAAAATAAAGGGGGGGTATGCGCGAAGAAGGAATAGGTTATGAGAAACGGGTGCAAAATGAAAGAAAAACACAGTGCTCTGGGGAAAAATATAAGTGTGGGAACAAAAATGACATGACAGAAATATATAAGTGATGGGCGCGAAAACCGAAGAGGCGCATTAAATGCGCGAGGAAGGCGAAAGGTCGCCTGGCCAAGCGCTTAAAAAAGAGTCGCGAATCTGAAAAAATGGACTAATTGGAAAAAGCAGCAAGGATATGGTTAAAAGCGAAATCTGTACATACATAAGTTTGACTGAAAAACATCAAAGCAAATAAGGAAGTATCGCGGATTAGAAATGATAGTCGCGAGATGAAGAAGGGTCGCGGATTGAAAATAATAGTCGCGAAAGACGGAAAACATGTTTCACCCATAAAAATAGAGAGCGAAGAATCGGCAAGGGGAAAGACAACCCTCAAACAACAAGATATGGCACTATCATTTGCAAGGTCACAGGTTATTGCGATTTAATACTTGGTTAAGTATCAAAGCGCAATGGGGAAAAAATGTAAAGGTGGTAATTCGCGAAAAGGTTGATCCGCAACCCTTATTTATCTGGGATATGGCCCAACCTTTATTTATCTGGGATATGGCCCAGGTTTGGTATATTTGGGGAAACCGGCCAAAGTAAAAGATCATTTGGGAGATTGGCCCAAATAATTGATTACTTGGGGAAATAGCCCAAATATAGGTTTTACGCGAGAGCTTGCATTATACAGAGGGAGGTATGAGAGGCTGATGTGTTTTATAGCTCGCATCAGAAACTCATAACCCTATATGCTGCTCGCGAAGGGAGTACTACTCGGAATCTAGGGGAAATGCTGGGGATGAGTAAATAGTGGGTCGCGACCTTATTTACACAATCCTAAGCAAAGAGTACCCTAGAGAGGCCGATAGTATTCAGGGACATGACCAAGACATGCATGATTGGTCATAACCCGGCAAAGCTATAACGGCATCCTTGGCTAAGGATAAATCAGATCCGCGATGAAATAGGCGCGGATCACGGGGCATGTCGCACAGCATGACCTATGCATGAGACTACGCGAATCCGTTTCGCGTAATCAAAAGCAAGATGACAATGTGCCAGGTATTTATGGTGCACTGTATAAATCCGCGCATAGGATAACGCGAATCCGTTTCGCGAAGTTAAGTGCGCGAGATGATATTGTGCAAAGGTATTTATGGTGTGCAGTATTAATTACGCATAAGAGTACGCGAATCCGTTTTCCGTAATCGCGGGCGTAGAATAATACTGTACAAGGTATTTATATCACGGATTAAGTACGTAGGAACCATGTCGCGAGACAGGTGCTGACGTGGCAATGGAATCCGCGAGGATGATTGAACCACGTCGCGAGACTAGTGCTGACGTGGCAATACAAGCCGCGAGGATTACTGAGCGGTCGCGCCTATAAATAGAGGTGCGAGGGTTCATTTGGGGGGACGACTTTTCAGAGACGGGGAGAGAGAAATTCCTAGAGAGAGAAAATATTTCAATTACTTGTACTCATGGTCTTTTCCTTCATTTCTCTTTCATTTTTCTCTGTAAAAGAAAGTCAAAAGTAATAAGAGCATCAATACTGTGGTTTTGGCTGACGAACTTGTGTAGAAACTATCTTCACATCACTTAAAATCGGCGAACCCCTACACACCTGTCGGTATAAACGGGTTCCATCGGGTTACCATCGGTAACAAAAAGACATTTAAATCAAGAAACAATAAAAGTCATTTATATACATATATGAGGTACTTTTATATGCATTGAGGATGATTCATTAACAGATAGTGAAGATTAACGAAGTACTCTTACTCACAGACAACATTTAACAAAAGGGTAATCAGTAAACTATAGAATTATCACAAGATTGAGACATTTCTAATGTGACATAGCACATGGGCCTTTTTCCTATCTGCATTACTTTTGATATACTATCCACGCACAAACAAACAAATCCAAACAAGCACAACAATTGAAGTAACATTATTAGCCCAAAAACCATCAACAAGTGTTAATATAAAGCAATATGTTCCTTGAGACAAACTTTTGACCTAGTTTTCTAGTCGTAGTGTAAATGATATAATCATCCGTTAAAACGGATTTTACATTATATGTGCTAAATGTCTAAGAAACAACATATGCAAAAAAAATATGACTTTGGCATAAATAAGCATGTTAAGATAAATGTGCAGCAAACTAATAAATAGATCAAATTAGAAGCTAAAATACTTGTTCATAAATAAAGTAGCATCAATTGGAAATAAAACGATAGAAAGTAGACAAAATCAATCGAACACGCACAAAACACGAGTGCTGAATTTGCAAGGTAAGGAGAGTGAGTAGTATTGTCTGCACTAAGCTAACATTAGGGGACGGGGAAAACCAAATGTTGAGAGAGATTTATGATTCTATTATATGTTTTCTAGGATCAATATTATATACATATATATATATATCAATTTAGGTATCTTACCTTTGGAAAATCAACAAAGAAAGCGTAGAGAGAGGTTGAGGCTAGGAGTCTAGGATCTGCGCCGTCAGTTTCAAAACCTAAAATCAAAATCAAAAATATTTTAAAAAAACCTACAATGTGAAATTAACAAATTAAGAATGAAGATCTGGTATCTTACCTTCGTAAAATTGGGCAAAAAAGCTCAGAGAAAAGCACATGCAAACGTGATTTTGACGCTGGAACGAAGGAGTAAAGAAGACGATGAAAAAGCAAAAAATCAGATAGGGTACACTCTGAACGGTGATGAGAGAATGAGGCTTATGATGGCCTTAAGGTTTTCTTAATTAATCTTTTATTATAATTTAATATAATAATAATTAATATCCCTACACTACAAAAAAATATATATAACAGACATTTTATCTAAATATCAGGCATTATACTATAAAAACTAAAATTTCATAATAAAAAATAGTATTTATCTAAAAATAATTTTTTTAGCAAATATTATTTATTTGTTCCAAAACATTTTCTTTTAGCAAATAAAAGAAAAAGTAACTACAAAAAAAATATAGCAAAAACTATTATTTGCTACAAAAAATAAATTGTTTCAATTGAATGAAATTGAGTTTAATCCCTAATTCAAAGTATTGTAATTGAGTTCATTGAAAAAATTCTCAATTTAAAGTAATGTAATTGGGTGAAATTAAGTTTAATTAATTAAATCATCAATACAAAGTAGTGAAATTGATTCAATCCTAAAAACAAAGTAGTGAAATTAAGTTCAATTGAGTAACCCTCAATTTAAAGTAGTGAAATTGATTAAAACCCCAATTCAAATTAGTAAAATTGATTTCAATTGAGTGAAAATGAATAAATCATCAATTAAAAGTAGTGAAATTGATTTCAATTAAGTGAAAATGAGTAAATTCTCAATTCAAAGTGGTGAAATTGACTTCAATTAAGTAAAATTCAGTAAATCTCTATTTCAATGTAGTGAAATTGAGTTCAATTGTGTGGAATTGACAAAATTCTCAATCCAAAGTAGTGAAATTAAGTTCAATTGACAAAATCCTTAATTCGAAGTATTGAAATTGAATTCAATTGAGTGAAATTGAGTAAATCTCCAATTCAAAGTAGTGAAATTGAGTTCAATTGAGTGAAATTCAATAAATTTCAAATTCAAAGTAATTTAATTGAGTGAAATTGAGTAAATCCCCAATTCAAAATAGTTTAATTGAGTTCAAATGAGTGGAATTGAAAACATTTCCAATACAATGTAGTGAAATTAAGTTCAATTGACAAAATCCCTAATTCAAAGTATTAAAATTTAATTCAATTGAGTTAAATTGAGTAAATCACAAATTAAAAAAATCACGATAGGTGGATAAAACCACCAATTTAAAGTAGTGAAATTGTGTTCATTTGAATAAATCACAAATTTAAAGTTTTTTAATTAAATTTAAATTTAGTGAAATTGATAAAATTCCCAATAGTATAATTTAGTTTGATAATTATTTACTGTAATTAAAGTAATATATTATGTTTTGATTTGAAATAATATATTAGTGATATACGATATTATTAATATATTATACAATAAGATAATTCATATAAGATATTATAAATTATAAATATATTAAAATGTATGTGAATAATACTGGACTAGACAATATTAAAATATATAAGATATTATAAATTCCTAATTAAACTGAGTCAAATTGAGTTCAAATAACTAAAATACCAATTTAATTGAGTCAAATTAAGTTCAATTTAGAAAAATCCCAATTTAGTTGAGTCAAATTGAAAATTAAGTAAATTCTTAATTCAACTGAGTCCAATTGAGTTCAAATAACTAAAAAACCAATTCAATTGAGTTCAATTTAGAAAGATCTCAATTTAGTTTAGTGAAATTAAGTAAATTCGTAATTCAACTGAATCAAATTGTGTTCAACAACTAAAATACCAATTCAATTTAGTCGAATTTAATTTAACTACATCTAAATATTGTTCTATTTCATTATTTATAATAGTATAATGCGATAATTATCCTTTTATAGTAAAATATAAAAGTTCAATTCCATTATTTATAATAGTATAATGTGATAATTATCATTTTATAGTAAAAGTTCAACTTTGATTTTTTTATAAGATGGGATGATTATTTATTTTTGCGGCTTATTTTAGGCATACAAAATTGCATATATATATATATATATATATTTTTTTTAAAAAGCATAAACGGGTTGGACCAGATCGGGTTCAGACCGGATTACTAATGAGTCGGGTTACCGACGAGTTTTACCAACGAATTACTAACGGGTTGGGTTACCGACGATTTTTTTTACAAAACCCGACCCGAATTTGCTTTGGGTTTTGATTTTTGATCCCAACCCCGACCTAACCCGTTTTTAAACATACCAAACCCGCCCCAACCGGGTCGGAACCCGCCCGGATCTGTCCATTTTGCCATCCCTACCTAGGAATACACACCCACACCACACATATATATGTTTAGACTTCATAGTTTATGCCATCATATATACCACTCTCATTCCAACTACAAGAATACGTAGCATCATTGTACTATACATGCGTGCATGCATGAAAGAGTAAATTATTATTGCATATATATATATATATATCAATAAATTCATTCAGCCTCAGAATTTAGAGAAGATGCAAATGCATCCAAAGCTTCAGTACTCGGTTGAATAGGATTGCTAAAATTCGGATTTTCTTGCATTGCTTCATCAATTGAGGTGTCCAGCATAGCGTCATAAGCAGGAAGAGGAAAATCAGAACCCGAAGCCATGTTCATGCCACTGAGATCTCCATTGCCATCGAATTCAGAGTTTAGAACATCCGATATAAGAAGGTCACTGATGTTAAAATCCAACCAAAAATTGGAGGATTCATCTTCTATAACTAGGGAAGAAGAGGATGGGCAAGTGGACCGAACATAATTTTTGTCTGACATTTGATAATTATCTAGGTGCTGTGGGATGATAACCTTGGCGCATCGAACAGCCTTAGTTCGAATGACCTCGTGTGGTTGGATTTTTTTAGTTTGTGTTGTCAATGGGAGTATTTTTTGCTTGGTAGAGTTTTGCACTACTCTCTTCCTCAAATTGATGTTCCAGTAATTCTTGATTTCATTGTCTGTTCGCCCCGGTAGTCTTCCAGCAATAAGAGACCATCTGCAGCAGATATAAGATATAGCATCACACAAAATAAATGGCTCCGTTTCTGTTCATTGCAAGTGACAAATTAATTTTATTTACACCATATATATGGGTATAGCCGAGCTGGTATGATCCCTTATTTCTAAAAGGGAGTTCAAGGTTCAAGTCTCATTGGGAATTCTGTGTATGGGGTTGTTTAACTATTGAATTCAAAAAGAATATATATATACATATATATATATATTCTATACTTTTATGACTCCTTTAAAAAAATTACTATCAAAGTTAGTGGCATGCGCAGGCAGTGACACGGACCTAGAAATTTATATGTGGCGTAGTTTAAAAAAAAAAAATTAACAGTAGGGATACATAAGATATATATATATATAAAGTAAAAAGTATATTAGATTTTGAGGTATAGTAAATTTAACAGTAGGGATACTTTTAGTATGGCCATTATCATAAATAAATTTTAGTGAATGAATAATCATAATTATATTAGATTTTGAGGTATAAAAGTTAAAAACAAAAAATAAAATAAAATAAATCAATCACTAACCCTTCCGCCCTGTTTGGTAGGTGGTCTGGTCTCAGGTGGTTTGGTCTGATCTTGCGTTTTATGGGACCGGATCGTGTCTGGTAGCATTGGTCCCAAATTTTTTATTAGACCAAGTAAGACCAAATCAAACCAAAATGGCCTCATTTCAGACAAAAAAAAAAAGTAATTCATGGTGGTTCGGTCTGGTCTTATTAATAAAATATATTTATAAATAATTAAAAATGAATAAATAATAATAATAAATTAAATAAAACATATTTTTAAAATAAAATATAAATAATAAATAATAAAAAAATGAAATAAATAATACCTAATAATAATAAAAAATGAATATAATAATAATAAATAAATGAATAAATAATAAAATATATTTATAAATAATTAAAAATGAATAATTAAGAATATAAATAATAAATTAAATAAAACATAATAATAATAATACAAAATGAATAAAATAATAATAAATATAATAATAATAATAAATTAATAAAATAAATAATAAATTACATAAAACATATTTAAAAATATAATAAAAAAAAAAATAATAAACAAAATGAAATAAATAATAAATAGATATAATAATAAATAATAAGTAAATATAATAATGAATAAATACTTCATAATAATAATAAAAAATGAGTATAATAATAATAAATTAATATTAAATTAATAAAATATATTTTTAAATAATTAAAAATGAATAAATAATTTATAAATAAAATTATTTAAATAATGAAATAATAATAAATAAATAAAATATATTTATAAATTAATATATAAATTAATAAATAATAATTTAATAAAATAAATAAATTAATCTCTCTCTCTCTCTCACACACACGCACTGCACGCATATATACATATATATATATAAACACACATACACACACATATATATATCACCACCCCCTCCTATATACACACACACACACACACACATATATATATATATAGATCTACACCCCTCTCCCACTGCCGACACCGCCCCCCTTATTTTCGAAAATGGCGGTGGTAATAAATTGATTTAAGGGTTGCTCGTGGTGGTGTCGGTGGATGATGTGGTGGTGGTAGTGGCGGCGGATGGTGGTGGTGGTAGTGGCGACGGGTGGTGGCGGCGGCGGCGGTGGTTAGGGTTGGGTTGGGGTGTTTGGTTGGAGGGATAAATTGATTTAAGGGGGTGTTTGGTTTAGGTGTTAAATTGATTTAGGGATTAAATTGATTTAATGGGTGTTTGGTATAAGGGTATTTTAGACATTTTATACCATGAGGGGGTGTAAATGAACATATGCAAACCCGAGGGGTGTAAGTGACGATTGGAGGGGTGTAAATGAAGTTAACCCAAAAAAATAATATATAATATTTGGAAAAAAATTATTTTTTGGAAAAAAAATCATATTTTGAAACATAATATATATTTTTTGCAAAATATCATATTTTGGAACATAATATATATTTTTCGCAAAAAAAGTATTTTTCGGAAAAGTTTTTATATTTTGGGACATAATAAATTTTCGGAAAAGTATTTTTAAAATGTTATATTTTGAAAAACATATTTTTTGGAAAAAAAATCGTATTCAAAATTTTATATTTTTTTTGAATTATATATATTTTTTTGAATTTTAAATATTTCACACTTTTAAAAAAATATAAAAAAAAGTGCGAATTTTTTTAATAAAATATAAATATTTCGCACTTTTCAAATTTTTTTATAATTTTCTGGAAATATTTTTTTCAAAATATAATTTTCTTAAAATATATATATTTTTCAAAAAATATATTATGAAAAACTATATTTTTGGAAAATTAAGTTGGAGAAAAGTTTTTTGGAAAAAATTATAAATATTTCGCACTTTTTATATTTTCTGGAAAGTGAGAAAATTTTATAATTTTCTGGAAATATATTTTTAGAAAATATAATTTTCTCGAAAGTGCGAAATATTTTTATAAATTATATATATATATATATATATTAATATATATTATTTGAATTTTATATATAATTTTCACATTTTAAAATATTTTTTTTGATTATATATATATTTTTTGGAATAAAAAAAATAGAAATGTCACTTGTTTTCGGAAATTTTAAATATTTTTAAAATATATATATATATATTCATTTTAATAATTTTTTCCAATTTTATATATATTTTTTGATATTCATATATTTTTAATACATATTAGTATATATATATATATATAATTATACCAAGACCAAGACCAACTCCTTACCAAACATGATTTTAGATCCATCCAAGAACACTAAAACCAAAATCACAAGACCAAAACCAAAATAAAAACCAAGACCGAAACCAATTACCAAACAAATCCTTACATAAGTCGGTGTCTAATGCAGGAACGGAGATAGTTAAGGCCCAATGGGGCCTGCCATTCCCACTAAAAAAAATTATACCTAAATTATTCTAAAATTTTAGATTTTTGGCAGTTGTTGTTGTCCCTACTGAATTTTCAAAAAATTATCCTAAAACATACATTAAAATTTTAATATAATCTATTAAAAAGATATATTTAATATAATAATTATATCCCCGAAAAAATTACACAAACTATTCTTTAACTATGATCTAATTGCACACGGTACTCCTTACATTTCAATAATATCATAAACTACTCTTAAAACCACCTCCATTGTAACACTTAGCTCCTTCTTTTCAAAGTCAACGCTGAAAACTTTGTATATTGGTCAATAAAGGTTGTTTTTGTAATGAACTTCCATTTTTCTCCTCATATCATTGCATGTTCCAATTTTGCATACAAAATTATTTAAATACCCTAATATTTTTGAATTTATATATAATGTTCCAAAATATGAATTTTTTTTTGCGAAAAAGTATATATTATGTTCCAAAATATTAATTTTTTCCCAAAAATATATATTATGTTCCAAAATATTAATTTTTTCCAAAAAAAGTACTTATTATGTTCCAAAATATGAATTTGTTTCCGAAAAATATATATTATATTCCAAAATATGATTTATTTTTGCAAAAAAGTACTTATTATGTTCCAAAATATGAATTTTCCGAAAAATACTTTTTTTGCGAACAATATATATTATGTTCCAAAATATGATCTTTTCCGAAAAATATTTTTTTTCGAAAAATATATACTATATTCCAAAATATGATTTTTTTTCTGAAAATATTTTTTTTTCAAAAAATAAATATTATTTTTTCCGAATTAATTCATATTTTGGAAAATAATATTCTCCCTCCGAAAAATAATTTTTTTTGCGAAAAATATATATATATATATATATTTTTTAGTTTATAATTTTTGGGATAAAGTGGACACCGTGGGTTAGTTGATAAAACTGGATAGTATAGGGGGTTTCTTGAAATTAACCATAAAATATAATATAAAACAAGGGCTTTTAAGTAAATTCATGCACAAATTTAATTGGGGCTGTTCTAAGGGGTAGTAACTAATATTATTCAAACATTAGAGGTACTCTCTGCAATTAAATCATAATTCAGAAATAGTTTGTGTAATATTATTCACTGGACGGCTGCATGCATGCATCTTGTGAAAGATGCAAAAAGCGAATTCAGAAAAATTAAATAAACAATTGGGACTAAAATAGTGAATGTGAGTAGAAATGGTGAATAAAGTGGGGATTTGTCAAGTGTCCCTTTCTTAGTTTAGTGTGATGTGTCATAGTGGGATGTCACATATAACAAATCTGAAAAAAAAAAAAAAAAAAAAAAACAAGAAAGTGGTATTACCTATTACCAAGGAGATTATGTAGTCTAACAATGAGATCTTCTTCTTCATCAGTGATGTTACCTCTTTTAATGTCTGGCCTAAGATAGTTTAGCCATCGAAGTCTACAACTCTTACCACAACGTTTCAACCCTACAAATAATAACCCACAGAGCAAATATTGATGAAAACAATAGATATAGGACTACAGATTATATATATATATATGTTGATATAAAAATTTATTTAGAAGAATAGCATGCACCGTTTTAAGTTTGTACCAGATCTTTGAGGAAGGTCTGTCCATTTGCCTTCTCCATGAATTTTGATATGATTTATTAGAATTCTATCTTCTTGCGCAGTCCATGCTCCTCTATCCAGTCCCACTTTTGCACAGCATGGTCTCCTTCCCATCTCTCTCTCTCTCTCACACACACACTTCTATTACGACTCTCTTAATTTGCTTGTGCAATATTTGCTTATTTAGTCTCTCTCCTTGGCATAATAAGACAAGATAATGACGTCCCATTCCTTTGTGTAGAATATCTAGTCCTCTTTGTCTCCGTCTTTGTGCGATTTTAAAATCTTTTTTAAAATAATCTGATCAGCAAAGATTTTTTTATTTTTTTTTGGCGAAAAAAATTATGACAAAAAATCGAATTAGTTAAGAGTAATAAATATATATTTAAATGGAGCTTCATGATTTAAAGTTAATTAGAAGTTTTGAGTTATTCTATGTACACATGAAGTGTAATGAAATAAGTATTACATAATTTCCCTCTCTCTGTGATGGCTTTTGCCTTATTTCGGGGTGACACAACGTGCATGATCGTATAGGCTACACCATAATGCCAAGCCTAAAGAACACATTTTTGTCATATCATGCAACTATAAATCAAAATTTAATCAAATCACAAAATATATGTACATACATATATTTATATATATATTTTTTTGGAATAAGTGTAAAACTTTAATTTTCATGTTCCATGTGCTCCTATGGAGAGAGGAGTTTAACTCCATCATTAGTTTTGGCAAATTACAATTAGTAAAAACTATATATAACTAGAGTTAGGGATTATATATTATAAATTGGTCTATTTTAAAGTTTTATTTTTTAATTTGATAACATTAGCTAAATTAATTACAAATACATCCATTTTTGTTATTCAAAGTCTAAAATGCTCTCACACCATCTCCCACCACTACATTTCGTTTGATAGTCCCACCTATGTAATTCCTCTTCCATTACGGCCACTCCCTTCACCTCTTCCTCCCACCACCCTCCAAACAACGTCGCTGCCTCCGACAGACTTTGATAAATGAAAATAAGAAATATCAAATAAACCCTAAATATTATACAAAAAATATTTATATAAAAGGGGAATAAATTACTGCACCAAAAAATCCTAAGAAATAAGAAAAATATCGTAGGAGTGGTGGTAGTATCACTCAATGGTAGTATCAGATTGTTCTTCGTCGCCATTCCGCAAATCAATTTTCTCTCTACAAAACCTTCAATTTTGGTCTCTCTCTATCTCTATATATATCCCTATCTCTATACAATGGGGAGCTTGAGAAAGTTCACAGCCAGTAGGCAGAAGAGCCAGAAAGAGGCATGGTTTTCTTGCATCAAGAAGGGGTCTTGCAGGACCACAAAGTCCCCCGAAAAGAATAGGGATTTCGATGAGTCCTCATTTATCGAGAAGGCGTTTGTGGTTGAGAGCTTGAGGCAATTCTGGGCTGATAAGTATCAGCCTGGTTCATTCAATGCATTCATCTGCCACAAATCAGAAGCTCAAGTGCTCAACCAACTTGTGAGTGACTTCACTCCATGATTTCTCATTTTCATTCTGCAAATATTATCCTTTTAATTTCATATATGTTAGATTATATATATAAAAAAAATTCGGTTCCATGGTCTTTTAGGTAGCTAGTGAAGTATGTCCACACATTATGCTCAAGGGGCCTCCTGGTTCTGATAAAAGGGCACTATCAATGGCTTTTCTATGCGAGATCTTTGGAGACGCTGCTCGTCATGTATGTTTTTCAGTCATCAAATGCAATAATGTTGAAGAAATCTTCCCTTGAGAATAATAAATTTTGATGCCTTACCATACTTCTTCTTTTTATTTAATTTTGTTCTTTTTGCAGATATCTCATGATACCCTGGGTAGAACCTTTGCGCGCAAGGGCAGCCAACTCACTGAGCCACCTCGTTAATCAATTTGCAATTGGATTAATTGTATGAGTATATGTTGTAATAGGTTAGTTTTTTAAAGTGGTGTGAGGGTGTCACTCTACTTATATGTACTTTTCCCATACATTTAACCCTTTTTAGTTACTCCGCGTTCAATTCAAATAACTGAAATTATAAAATTAGTTATATATTCATGCATATTTTTTTATTCAAAAATATTTAGTGAGAATAATATATTTATTCACCTCTGGTCAACTGCTCATGTAAGCGTTTACCATGTCGGAAGTTTGCTAGAGGGGGTTTCCGTTACTACTTACAAATTACAGGGGTCAAATTATAATTTACCAATGGCCAGGTGTGTGAGTAAGATATATCATATCTTGAAAGTGTGAACCTATAATTATACCTATATTATGACGAGGAATGCTAATTACAATCACATATGAGAGGGTAATTTCACTAATTCCACAGTTGCACTAGTAATGGGCTAATTCATTTTTTTTGATAAAGTTATTGTTATATTGGGAAGATAAGTAAATGTGTTCATTTATTGCACTAATAATAAGATGTTCTCTTTTTATTAAGGGTAATTTGCAGCCACACCCCCTGAGGTTTGCATTTATTTCACCTAGATGCAGATTTTCGGAATTTTGACACAAACACCCCCTAAGGTTTGGTTTTGCTTGCCATGACATCCCAAATGACGAAAATTCCCTTCACAAAATTCCAAAATATTAAGGGTAATGTGAAATGACCTTTATGCCCCAACCCCAAATATATAAAATTTCGAAAAACATATATATAAATTCAAAAATATATATAAAATTCGAAAAAATGTATAAAATTCGAAAACAAATATTTAAATTTTGAAAAAAAAATATAAAATTAAAATAAAATATATAAATTTCGAAATATATATATAAAATAAAAATATATATATAAAATTCGAAAATATATATATATATTTTGAAAAATATTTAAATTCGAATATATATATTTCAAAAAATATATATAAAATTCAAAAAATTATATAATTTCGATAAACATATATAAATTTCAAAATATATATAAAAAATTCAAAAAAATATATAAAATTTGAAAAATATATAAACTCGAATATATATATATTTCAAAAAACCAAATTAAAAATATATATATTTTCAAAAACAAAATTAAAAAAATTATATAATTTTGAAAAACATATATAAATTTCAAAATATATATAAAAAATTCAAAAATATATATAAAATTTGAAATATATATATAATTTGAAAATATATATATATTTTTTGAAAAATATATAAACTCGAATATATATATATATTTCAAAAAAAATAAAAAAATAAAAAAAATATATATTTTCAAAAACAAAATTCAAAAAATTATATAATTTCGGAAAACATATATACATTTCAAAAAATATGTATATTTGTTTTTGATATATATATATTTTCAAATTATATATATATATTTTTTCGAATTATATATATTTCAAATTTTATATATTTTTTGAAATTTATATATGTTTTTCGAAATTATATAATTTTTTGAATTTTGGTTTTGAAAATATATATATTTTGAATTTTTTATTTTTTTTGAAATATATATATTCGAATTTATATATTTTTCAAATTATATATATATATTTTCAAATTATATATATATTTCAAATTTTATATCTTTTTTGAAATTTATATATGTTTTTCGAAATTATATAATTTTTTGAATTTTGGTTTTGAAAATATATATTTTTTGAATTTTTTATTTTTTTTAAATATATATATTCGAATTTATATAATTTTGAATATATATATATATATATTTTCGAATTATATATATATTTCAAATTTTATATATTTTTTGAAATTTATATATGTTTTTCGAAATTATATAATTTTTTGAATTTTGGTTTTGAAAATATATATATTTTGAATTTTTTATTTTTTTGAAATATATATATATATATATATATATTCAAATTTATATATTTTTCAAATTATATATATATATATTTTCGAATTATATATATTTCAAATTTTCTATATTTTTTTGAATTTTTTGTATATATTTTGAAATTTATATATGTTTTTCGAAATTATATAATTTTTTTAATTTTGCTTTTGAAAATATATATATTTTGAATTTTTTATTGTTTTGGAAATATATATATATATATATATATATATATATATTCGAATTTATATATTTTTCAAATTATATATATATATTTTCGAATTATATACATTTCAAATTTTATATATTTTTTTGAATTTTTATATATATATTGAAATTTATATATGTTTTTCGAAATTATATAATTTTTTGAATTTTTTATATATATGTTTCGAAATTTATATATTTTATTCTAATTTTATATTTTTTTTCCAAATTTTAAATATTTGTTTTCGAATTTTATATATTGTTTTGAATTTATATATATGTTTTTCGAAATTTTATATATTTGGGGTTGGGGCATAAAGGTCATTTCACATTACCCTTAATATTTTGGAATGAAGGGTATTTTCGTCATTTGGGGTGTCATGGGAAGCAAAACCAAACCTCAGGGGGTGTTTGTGTCAAAATTCCGAGAATCTGCATCTAGGTGGAATAGATGCAAACCTCAGGGGGTGTGGCTGCAAATTACCCTTTTATTAAATACATATCTCCATCACATCCACTCTCTCTATTACATCTACTATTAATTCCCTATTTGATAACACTTATTTGTCACTTAAATATAAACAGATTTAACACTTATTCAATTAAGTGCGTTTGATTAAAAATTTGAATATCATTTAAAATATTAAGTGTCACTTAAAATGAGATAAAATTTTAAATAACAGGGTCACCACTTAACACTGAAGTCCGAAGATTAAAAAATTTTAAAAATATTTTTTTTTCAAACATTACTTAAAATCTTCAGTACTTAAAATTCAGATCTTAAAATTTTCAGTACTTAATTTTCAATTTTATCAAAGAGCCTCTTAGTATGTTTGTTACCTTAACTCTCTCGTCACACAAATGAAACATTTTTTGCTTATAATTATAAGATTGCATTTTGATTCTTTCATTTATTATTTAAAAATATTGTAGTGTTTAGGTTATTCAACATAAATCATTTTGGAATAAATCAAAATAACTTCATTTTTAATAAATATTGTAGTTTAGGTTATTCAAAATAACTAGTTTTTTTTTTTAAACATTCTTGAGATTTTGGAAAATATCAAAATTTAATTCAATAAAGGGTTTGTATTTATATGTAATAGAGAGGGGGGGAAATGACTTATATGTAATAGAGGGGAAAAAATGAGAAAGGAAGTACAAGAATTACGTTGGTAATGTGAAGAATTTTGAAAAATAAAATTATGTTGTTATGGTATGGATGAAAATGAATTAAATAAAAATAAATTAATAAAATAAACAAAAAAGAAAAAGAAAATAAGTAATGATAAATGTATAGAATTGCTAGAAGCAATGAAGAATTAAAATTACCCCATATAACAATAACTTTACAAAAAAAAAAATTAAATTAGCCAATCGGTAAAGCCACTGAGGAAGTAATTAGCATTCCTCTATTATGATTGAGCAACTTTGCAAATCACATGGTGACATAGGGAAGTTGACATCATAGTTAGAAATAATTGTGATTCCAGACATGGGAAAAGACAGGCTCAATGAAAAATCAGACATCAAAATAAAAAATAAAAAATAAAACAAAAACAAAAACAAAAACAAAAACATAAACATGTACATTAATTATAATTAGGTAGATAGTTTCTTGTGACAAACCAAATTCTCCATCTATCCTTCAAAGATAAAGCATGCATGATCTTCACCTAACTCCATTTTCTTTGAAATACTACCAAGTCTAAAACTACCCCTACAAATGAGGTTCCAACTTTCTCGACAAAATAGTAAAAATGTCTCGACCCCAATACATGACGGCCATGTTCATCCAATGGGAACATTTTGGTCTCTAGTGACCGACACTTTAATGAGCTAAGTTTTGTTGGTAGTTGATATATTACTATAACCTAGTGATATATATTACTCCTCAGTTTTTAAATAATTATTTACTTTTATAATTTTATTGGTTTTAAATTCCAATACAATATAATTTTATATTTTCTTAACTTATTCCTCTCCAGTAACTACAAAAAAATAATGCCTCCTAAAACCTAAAATTATATTATATTTTCAAGAGGACTGTTAATTGCAGTCGCACTTACGAGTATAAAATCACAGTCGCAATATTCATCGATCAATATTAAAGATATTAAAAATAGTTTTATAATTTGAATGGGAGTGTTCATTGATAGTGTTGGAATTTTTGCGGTTGTTTGGAAAAATTAAAATTTGGTACAAAACTTTCTTGTTTACAAAAATTAAACTTTCATACAAAACCTTATTTGATTGGTTTCATTATAATAATTATTCTATAAATACATTTTATTATAATTTATCCATCCTAGCTTTGATTGAGTGATACTGTTTCAATTTGGGTGTTTGTTTGCAAAAAAATTAATTAAGATTTAGCTTATATAACTCTTCGGTCTTTATTTTTCTATAATTTAATCTTTATTATTTATAAGAATTTTTAATATTCTATATTTGTGCACAATACTTGATAATATTTTAATATTTTCAAGATTAAAAAACTTTAAAATTAATATATTAAGAAAAGTAAATAAACTCTTTTTGACAATTTTTAAGCAAGACAAATAAATATATTGTCATATACTAAATTAGTTTTTTTTTTCCAAAATAATATATAGAGTAGTAAATATATATACTGCTATAGTGCTATGTTATCATAAATTAATTTATAATAGTATATATTTTATATAAATATATTACTACAAATAGTAAAACTCTATTTGATAGTAAAATCTATTTGTATGATAGTTATTGGAAACAATCAGACAAGAGTTTGTAGAAAAGTTTAATTTTTGTAAACAACTACACAAATTCCAACATCATCTTTAATATTTTTAATGCTGACCAATGAATACTACGACTATGATTTTACTCACGCATGGTGCAACTGCAATTAGCAATCCTTTATTTTTAAATGATAAATTTGGAAATATAAAATATTTCAATTTTTTTTAAAAAAATCAAATGTGGACACTTTAGAATCTTTGATTTGTATTTTTGAAAATTATTCTTGAGAATTCTGATAACAGAGAACATATTTTTGAGAATAATAAAAATTAATTTTTTAAAAAAAGTAATTTTTGTAATTGAATTTTTAGAAAGCTGAACAAAAACAAGTTTTTTTTATAATTTTATAATTTTTATTTTCCAAAAACAAAAAATTATTCCAAAAAATACAAACCAAACTTTTAGGGCTTGTTTGGTTGGGGTGTTTTTGTGTTTGTCTATGTGTTTTGTGTTTATAAACTTGTTTGGTTAGTGTTTTTGGGATATGTGTGTTTAAAAACACTTTTTCACTTTAGGCAAATTTTAGGCATATGAGAATAAACATGAATTTGGTGTTTATTGGGGTGTTTATCACTTACATTTTCTTCACTTTATAATATATTTTATTATTTATATTATTAAATTATTATTTATTAATTTATAAATATAATTTATTATTAATTTATTATTTAATTCATTTTATTTATAAATTATTTATTCATTTTTAATTATTTAAAAATATATTTTATTAATTTAATATTAATTTATTATTATTATACTCATTTTTTTTTATTATTATGAAGTATTTATTTGTTATTATATTTACTTATTATTTTTTATTATATTTATTTTTTATTATTATTTATTTCATTTTTTATTATTATTTATTATTTTTATTATATGTTTAAATATGTTTTATGTAATTTATTATTTATTTTATTAATTTATTATTATATTTATTTATTATTATTGTATTCATTTATTATTATTATTATATTATATTATATTTATTATTTATATTATTAAATTAGTATTTCATTATTTAATTCATTTTATTTATAAATTATATATTCATTTTTAATTATTTAAAAAATATATTTTATTAATTTATTATTATTATACTCATTTTTTATTATTATTATGAAGTATTTATTTGTTATTATATTTACTTATTATTTATTATTATATTTATTTATTATTTATTATTATTATTTATTTCATTTTGTTTATTATTTGTTATTTTTATTATATTTTTAAATATGTTTTATGTAATTTATTATTTATTTTATTAATTTATTATTATTATTTATTATTTAGTCCATTTATTATTATTATTGTATTCATTTTTTATTATTATTATATTATATTTTATTTATTATTTATATTATTAATTTTTAATTATTGATTTTTAATTTTTCAATTTCAACCCAAAAAACATTCCTTCCAAACATACTTCTGTTTTTAGATGAATAAACAAAAAAACAAAAAACATATTTTTTGTTTATTTCAACACAAACACAAACACAGCTCTACCAAACATGCACTCAAAGGGTGGAATACCAAACACCTTTCCTTCTAGAATATATATAACTGGGTTAGACCCAAATGAACCCTGCTTAAAACCATTAACCTAGAGCAGTTTAATTTCTGTTTCCTTTTGTACCACTTCTCTATATATAAGCGAGATCTTTTGCCTTCTCAAATAAAAATGGATCGTGATTATATATGTACATCGAGGTTGGGAAAATAATAAGTGACATAAAATATAATTTTTATAAGACATAGCATCAATAAAATAACATTAAGCATGTATAATGTCATTTTTATAAGCATTTTTCCATAATTTTAGTAGAAATAACACAAAATATAATACTTTCGGAACCACTAGGCCCCATATTTTCTCAAATTCAGTTGACCCGTTCGAATTTAAAGTAACAAAATATTGAACGATCATTATATATAATGAATTTACACGAGTCTAACTCTATACTTAAAAAAAATAAAAATAAAATCTATACTTTAATCACTTGTCCCCTAATCTCTCAACAATTATTTTATCATATGATCAAAACATTTCACTCCAGCTGATATGGAACATTAATTGGTGACTTAAATCGTGGAGATTATTTTTTTAACACGGTTGTTGAATCGGAGATTCGATGGATGTGGCCTAACTCGTGTGTACGAAGACTCGCAGATGGTAATGTACAAATTCAAAGGAAGGACCTAACCTAGCCTAGTGACATTAATAGTTTGTGTCCCACGTAGTTAAAGTTCTACAAAAGCATCCAAATCAATACTAGTGTTCACAGGATCGTAATGTCTGGTCTTGTTTAGGCGGTCAGATCAGACACAGTTCTACTTAATAAAGATTTTCAATAATGGAGTTATAAACCATGCATTAATATCTGTGACGTCATTGACTCATTGTTAGAATCATGATACAGCTTTAGCTAGGGCAACACCTGTTTAACAATAAATTATAGGGTAAATTACAGTTGTACCCCCTCGAGATATGACTCATTACATTTTCACCCTTATCCTTTGTATAATTACAGTTTCACACTCTCAAGTTTGTAGGTTATAACAAATAGCCCCCTGGGATGAACTTTCGGTGTAGTCAAACCAGGTCAATGCTAAATGAAATATCTAAAATACCCCAAAATTTATTATTATGAACATTTTGGCTATAGTTTACTAGATTAGTGCTTTTATTTTGCCCCAATTTTACATCATAATTGGACAATTAGGGACAAATCAAACAAAAAACCCAAATTTTTATACCCTAATTGAAAAATGTCCAGGAGTATATATGTCATTTCACTTTTTTGATCTTTTGAATTGGGCTTTGATGACCTAGAGGGGGTGAAATTATAACTATTCAAAGAATATAAGGTAAAAATATAATAAATCATATCTTGAGAGGATGTAAATATAATCTACCCTAAATTATAACACTACATAAAGAAAGTTTAATAAGTGGCCAAATTTAACCACATATTCATTGGCGAAGTTCCTTTAAAAGAAACTTTATTTTTGTTTTTAATTAATACAATTACCCCTCTTTATTTATTTTTTCCCGACCACTTAAAGTTCCGTACTATGTTCCCGATCATGCTCTGTACATGCTCAAAAATGCACAACACAACAATGAATGTTTTATTAAATTTGGATCATCCTTATATACATTTTCTCTTTGGGCTTTGGGCCCATTAGGGCAATATTAACTTGATTACATCATCATGACATAGCCTTTTTACTATTCAAATAGACACAAAATGAAATGGGCTTGATTACCAGGCTTAAGAGAACCTTATTGGGCCAACAACCTGATTCTTGAAGGGCTTTGATGGGCTTGGACAATTTCCACACTTACACATGTCCGCTTCTTTGTGATGGGCCGTCGGGCGATTAGGCCCATTAGAGAGAAGATAAAGTGGAAAATGAGATACATTACCCCTGTCGAGGTGACGTGGCAAACCCAATTAATGCGACAACTATGCAATCATTGGAATATTTGAAACTTGTGGTCCGAATAGCCTCGATTGGCGAAAAGGGGGTAGAGGAGGCGCACGTGAAACGATGTGACACTTCGTATCCCGAGTGCACGACCTTTCAAGCGTTTCATGGACTTCTATAAATACTCGTTGTGTATGTTGGGTGTCCGTTTCACTTCGAATCTATAGTTTTCAGAAAACTCTCTGTACTTGATCTATTCGCTTATCATTGTCAGAATACGCTCAAACTTCCAAGAATCCTCACGAACTCGGGTCGGGATTCATCCTAAAGTAAGTTTTTTTCCTTCAATTCTTCTATCTTTCTGCTAGCATGTCTGATAGTGATGACACCCGGTCGGATAGCGATCGTCTCCCCTTTTCTGTGGACCCAAATGCCTCTCTTAGGTCACCCTCAATAGAGGTGGTTAGGTTAGTCGGGTCCAGTTCACCAGAGGTCAATCAAAACGTCGCAGCGGTTGAGGATCCGGCTGCAGGGAATTCGGGAGACCAATTTTATGCTGACCCCCTCCCTCATACACATAGGGTAGACACAATACTGAAGAGGTTAAGGGTCAAATATAGGATACCCGATGGGGTTATCATTAAAAATTACCCTAAAAAATATGATTTCAGGAAAGGTGAGGGGGTCTTGGATCATCAGATTTTGCTGTCGGCCTTCCACCTTCAGGTTCTTAGATTCCCGATCCAACCTTTCTTCATCTATACCCTAGCTACCTTGGGTCTGGCTCCGCTTCAGGTGGTGCCAAACTTCTTTAGGATCCTGGCCATGCTCCTGATAATCAATCGGGAACTAGGTCTCGATCTAGGTCTGGCCGAGCTCTTGTTCTGTTACAAGATACAGGACCAGAAGGATTGCAGGGGCAGATACAATCTTTTTCCTTTGAGTGGGAGAAAGATTTGCGACGGCACTGAAAAATCCAATAAAGGGTGGAAGAAAATAATGATCCTGGTGAGTGGGAATTAGAGGCTTCCAGGACCATCGGGATTCAGAGTCCTTAGTGAATTCGACAGGCCGTTATTTCCCTCCTTCAAACCATTTCGTAAGGGGTCATGCTATTGTGATCAGTGTAATGATAAGTTGGGTCTTCATGTGTTTGAGTTTCTAGAGCACCCGATAACTTAAAAAATCTCAACTTACATCAGATCCCGGTTTGAACTCCTTAAGTCTAAAATATGGGGACAACCCCTAAAGATATGTAAATTTTACCTGAAGGGTTCTAATTTGCATGCCTTGTCAACAAAAATGTTGAGAATCCCGCAAGCCGTACTAAAAAAGAAGGCCAAGCGGGCACCTAGCCCTCAGGCGATTCATTCAGTGCCGGGTGAGGTTCATATTGGACAGGAGTCGCAAACTACTCCAACACCCCCATCTGGGTATGATCCTCCACCATTGGTGGAGAACGTCCCGGTAACTTCTTCCCCTCCGATGGGAAATATTCAGGTCGCTCCGCCCCCTTCTTCAGGATCCAGTACTACTAGAGCGACCTTCGCTCTTCCTCCAGGGAGCATTCCCGTTCCTGAATCCCGACTAATTGAGGGAGAGGCTGGTCTGTCGGGGACACGACATCGCCGCTCTGAGGAAATTCTTCCCGACCGATCAGTTAGACTTCGCCTGTCTACAGCGTTGTCCCCGATCATAGTGGAAGACACTGGGGCTGCAACTGAGGAAAGACCCGTCCTCTGGGCGCCAAAGATTACACTCCCTGGTGGTGGCTTTTTGGTCAGGGGGAATGAGACTATTGACAATGAAACCGTCCTTCGGGCAATGGGGTCTCAAATATGGACTCTTGCGGACATAAATAAATTGAGACAGATCAACCGAGAAGAGCTGGCCTTGACTGGTCCAGAGATTGCAATGAAGGTACTCTTTCAATACTGTCTCATCAATCATACTTTTCATTTTCTCAATTTTTCAGTATACCGATCAATCGGCCTATCAAGCTAACACTCGTTATTTTGGCAAATGCTTTATCTGACCCAGGCCTATAATGCGAAGATGAAGGAGGACGATAAAATGTTCCGCAAATCCAACGAGCTCCTGAAGGTGAAGGAGGATGCCAGGCAAAAGGCTGCCTCCTTACTTTTAATATCCAATGAAAAATTGGATGTTTAGACACAAAGGGCAATCACTGCGGAGCAACAACTTCGGGCTGCTCATGATCAGATCCAGGAGATGGAGGCGGTACGCCGGGCCTTGTTATCTGAAACGGAGGCCCTGAAAGCAGAGAATGCAAGCCTAAGGGCTGAGAATGAGGGCCTGAAGGCTTCTAAGGCCAAACCTTTGGAAGAGAAGGCCGAGACCGAGAACCTCCTTATGGTGGAGATGTGTCACCGGGGTGGCAATGAAATGTATAAATGCTTCTGTGACACCTCCCAGTACCGAATCGGGTTCGGATGGAGGTCATGCTTCAATGACATGTAGAAGTCCGTTGAGGAGAGGGATTTCGCCTCAGTGGAAGAACTGGACAAGAATTTGGGCATCGCTCCACCGTACGACGATCCAGTTGGAGGTCCTGATGATGTTCGTTTCTGTGAGTTCCTGACTAGAGCTCTTCTGGGGATGAGTGCTACGACCGATTCTGATCCTCCTGCTTCTGAGGGGGCCATTGTTCCTGTGAACACCGATGTGGCGGACATTAATGTTGGCCCTTAGAATTTTTGTTTTTATAAAATTTTTGTAAGCCTTGGCCACCGGGGCCCATTTTTGAATGATAGATCATTGTTTTAATTCAGTTGACTTTTAATGTTTATATTATTCTGTATTTTTAAGTGTTGTGTCTTTGGGCACTTCAGGCCACGCGATAGACAATGCAACACTTGGTTTATTTTTGCAAAATTTTGATCTCTTCAGGATCAGTGTTGTGTCTTTCGGGCACTTCAGGCCATGCGATAGACAATACAACACGTGGTTTATTTTTTGAATTTTTTTGATCTCTTAAGGATAAGTGTTGTGTCTTCGGGCACTTCAGGCCATGCAATAGACAATGCAACACTTGGTTTCTTTTTTGTAAACTTTTGATCTATTCAGGATCGGTGTTGTGTCTTCGGACATTTCAGGCCATGCGATAGACAATGCAACACTTGGTTTCTTTTTTGCAAAATTTTGATCTCTTCAGGATCAGTGTTGTGTCTTCGGGCACTTCAGGCCATGCGATAGACAATGCAACACTTGGTTTCTTTTTTGCAAAATTTTGATCTCTTCAGGATCAGTGTTGTGTCTTTCAGGCACTTCAGGCCATGCGATAGACAATGCAACACTTGGTTTATTTTTAGAAATTTTTTGATCTCTTCAGGATCAGTGTTGTGTCTTTGGGCACTTCAGGCCATGTGATAGACAATGCAACACTTGATTTATTTTTTGCTTTAGTATATATTTATAAGTTATTTTGCCATAAAAGTGATTTTCTACTGATCAGGCGCTATAGCCTTTTTACAAAAGATCAAAGTAAAGACAAGATTTTCCTTCTTTTAAGGGTAGTACCTCTTCAGGCGAGAGGCGTTCTGGGAGTTTGGTTCGATTCCGCCATCTATATTCCTTTGGATGCGGTACGCTCCCGCCCGATGACTTCGGTAATGGTGTACGAGCCCTCCCAAGGCTTTCTAAGCTTGCCTACGAGCCCGATTTTTTGCCTAAGGACTATGTCGCCAACCTGAAACTCTCTTCTTTTGACTTTTTGATTGAAGTGGTTCTGGACTCGCTGCTGGTAGGCGACCAACCTGATCCCAGTAGCCTCTCTTCTTTCATCCAGAAGATCAATATTTTGAGCCAAGTGATGGTTATTTGGTCCTTCAACACAGGCCTCGCTGAGGAGGGTTGGAATCTTGACCTCCGTTGGAATCATAGCTTCAGCGCCGTACGCCATGGCAAAGGGGGTTTCCCCAGTGGGTTGTCTGGGAGTCGTTTTGTATGACCAGAGAACTTCAGGCAGTTTTTCTAGCCAGGCCCCTTTGGCTTCCTCAAGTTTTTTGGCCAGGGTATTGAATATAGTTTGATTTTTCCTTTCCGCCTGCTCGTTCCCTTGCGGGTAGCCGACGGAAGACGTGTTCTGGTTGATACCATGCTCGGCAAAGAATGCTTTAACCCCTTTGTTGTCCAGATTTGTCCCATTATCCATCATGATCGTCCTTGGTAGCCCAAATCTGCATATTATGTGGGTCCATATGAATTTTATGACTTGGCCACTCTTGATGGTGGGATAGGCTTTGGCCTCCACCCATTTGGTGAAGTAATCAGTGGCCAGAAGGACATAAGCATTTGACCGGATTTTAGAACTCATATCCATTCCCCATCGGGTGAATGGGTGCGGGACTATGGTGGGATGTAAGAACTCAGGTGGCTGATGGATAGCATCTCAGTGCATCTGACATAGCTTGTACCTTCAGACATATTCTTCGGCGTCCTGCGACAGATAAGGCCAGAAGTATCCTTGGGATAGTATCTTATGGGCAAGGGATCTACCTCCGGAGTGGTTCCCACAAGCTCCACTATGAATCTCCTGCATCACTGCTCTTGATTCTGATGGTGTAATACATTTCAAGTAAGGACCTAAAAAGGATTTTCGATAGAGTTGTCCATTTATAACTGAGTATCGAGCTGAGTTCCTCCTGATCTTGTGAGCTTCAGCTTTATTCTCTGGGAGAGTTCTACTTTGTAAGTAATCCATCAGGGGATCCATCCAGCTGGGCTCCCATGGGATAAGCATCACTTGTTCGGGCTCTTGAATACTTGGCCTGACTATAAAATTCACAAGTGCAACCCGGGTCAGGTCTTCTCCGGCTGAGGATGCCTGACCGGCTAGGTGATCAGCTACATAATTCTAGCTCCTCGGAATTTGTGTGAAGGTTATTTTCTGAAAGTTTCTGTTTCTTTTAACACGAGTTCCTGGTAAGACTCCATTTTTGGATCCTCTACTTCGTACTCTCCCTTGATTTGCCGAATAACCAGTTGAGAGTCACTGTGTACTGCTAGGGCTTGGATCTGGAGGCTTCGGGCTAACCTTAAGCCAGATACGACGACCTCATACTCAACCTCGTTGTTCGTGGTTGGGAACTGTAGTTGCACTGACATATGAAGGAGTGTCCCATCAGGTGTCAAGATTTCCAAGCCGATTCCTGATCCGGCACAGCTGGCCGATCCGTCCACAAAAAGCTTCCAGGTGCCGGGTTCAGTTTTCTGGTCTGGCTCTTCGGTTTCACTTTTAAGTAAAAATTCCGCCACTGCATGTCCTTTGATGGAAACCCGGGGTATGTATGTTAAGTCGTATATGCCTAATTCGATGACCCATTTGGAGATTCTGCCTGAGAGGTCAGGCTTCGACATAATAACCCGTAGGGGTGTGGCTGTCGGCACAATAATCAGGTGAGCTTCAAAGTAATACCTTAGTCATCTCATGGCATTCACCAGTGATAGAACCAATTTTTCTTACCTGCTGTATCTGGTCTCTGCTTCAGCCAGGGATTTGCTGGTGTAGAAGACTGGCATTTGAAGATTTCCATATTCTCTTATAAGGGTTGTGCTGGTCGATACAGAAGACACTGCTAGGTACAAATGCAAGACTTCATTGGGAGTCGGTGTGGATAGGATTGGGGGCATGGTCATGTACGCTTTTAACCTTGCCAGGGCTTCGGACTGTTCAGGACCCCAAATTTCTCCCTTATTTGCCTTGATTGCCCGAAAGAATGGTCTTCACCAATCAGTGATTCGTGAAATGAATCTGCTAAGAGCAACTAATCTTCCCATCAAGACTTGAACGTCTTTACGTGTCCGGGGCTCTTTCATTTCCATCAGGGCCTTGACTTGGGACGGGCTGGCTTGGATCCCCGTTCGGTCAACGATGTGCCCCAGGAACTGCCCGAATGATACACCAAAAGAGCATTTCTATGGATTAAGCTTCATGTCATGCGTCTTGAGGGTTTCGAACACTTGGCGCAGGTGGGTAAGATGGTCCTCCTTCTTTCTACTTTTGACCACCGTGTCATCGATATAGGCCTCAATTACTGTACCCATCATTCCCTTAAAGATCCTGTTGACCAACCTCTGTAAAGTGGCACCTGTATTTTTTAGTCCGAAGGGCATTACTCTAAAGTAATAAGTACATATTTCAGTTATGAAGGAAGTCTTTTCTTCGTCTATCGGGTTCATTTTTATCTGGTTGTATCCTGAATAGGCATCCAGAAAAGTTAGACGATCGTAGCCAGCGGCAGCATCAACCATCTGGTCGATCTTTGGCAGTGGAAAGCTGTCCTTCGGGCATGCCTTGTTCAGGTCAGTAAAATCAACACAAACCCGTCATTTTCCATTCTTCTTCTACACGACCACTACGTTGGCAAGCCATTCGGGATACCTAACCTCTCTTATAAAATCAGCTTGGAGCAACCTGGATACCTCATCTGCTATAATTTGGTTTCGATGTGCCCCCATGCGTCTCTGCTTCTGCCTGGTAAGTCTGACATTTGGGTCAACATGCAATGAGTGCTGGATGTTGACCCAAGGATTTTCACCATGGGTAAACATGACATTTTGATGATAACAAACCATTGAATGTGGTGAATTTAATGTCTACTTGAGTTATGCTTAATAGGTTGTTGATTCAAGATAAACTCAAGAGAGCTAGTGAATCCATGAGAAGATCAAACAAATGTGCTTAAAGCTCAAAATACATTGAAGATAAGGATAGAGACATCAACTCAAAGCTTAAAGAAATTGAAGATCAAAGAATTGGGTAAAATAGTCTTGGGTGAGTGCTAGATTAAATGTAAACTTATTTTTGAAATAACTTATTTGAAAGCTCAACTCTTGATAAATTAGCATATAGGACCATTCATATCATTTACGTCATCCATGAGTCCTTGAACCATTAGTATTAGACTATGAACATCATTGATGATACATTCATATATATAGTCTTTGCTAGAGTTGAGTTAGTTCAAGCTTTCATAAGCTATGAAAGAACTCAACAAAGAGGTTGTACTAGAACCCAAACTAATTTCATATAACTTGAAATGTATTCTAGACATATATTAAAGATTTGAACAAAATTATTTCAATCATGAAAAACTTTTGTCAAATATTGAGAATTTATTTAAATGAATATATTATTTTATAATCTCAATATTACTTTTAGGAATTTTAAGGACCTTAATAAGTCTATAAGACATCCTAGGAATGTCTCTAAGTCATTTCAGAAATATCCCAAAAGATTTTCCGAAAAACCGTTATGCGGTTTAAGAGATTGAAATGAAGCGTCACATTCAAACGATCACATCGTACTCAAAAATAGGTTAAATGGAGTGCTTCAAAATCCTAAAATCAAGATCTTGAAGTCCTCTTTTCAAAAATCTAAAGCACTCCTCAATCCGACTTATGGAACTCGAGTTATGACCAAAATAGTGGAACTGGACAGAGCAGATCCGAATCAGTCGATCGACACTAAATGGTCAGTCGACCGAACCCACCAGAGGCGTTTTGGCAATTTTTTTGACATTTGTCAGTCGACCGACAAAGCAGGTCAGTCGACCGACTCAACCTGGAACGAGTTCCAACGGCTATTTTTTGATTCAAACTTCTTCTAAACTACCCAAAACACCCCCAAAGGGCTAGAATTGTTTCCTACTCTATATATATGCCATATACGAGCCAAAATAGGAAAAAGAAGAGAGGTATAGGAGTTGTATTGAAATCTACCATTTGTGCTTCATTTTTGAATTCATATTTCGGTAGAAAACTCTCCTATGGGAATCACACCATTGTGCATCACTCATATCATCTTCTTGTGATTCATTCTTCCACATATTGAGTTGAGATTTCCATTTGATTATTTCATTTATGACTCTAAGTATGTGAGGAAGTGAGCTTTGAATTTTCATATCTATCTATTGAGAGAAAATGTTGTACACTCAAATTCCATTCTTATTCTTTGTGAGTGAAAGACCAATAAGTTGTCTTGGCATGGGATGGGCTTGTTGAAGCTTTGTAAATGTTTTTCTCAACCTTAAAAAGATAGGATTAGGTTGGCTCTCCACCTACAAGTGTGAGCAAAGGTCGGCTCTTCACCCGGAAGCAAGAGTGTTCGAAGGTGGCTCTTCACCCGGAAGAAGGAGCATGTAAGGGTTTGCTTTTCACCCGTAAGAAAAACACGATAGTGGAATCCTTTAGAGGTTTTCTCAAGGCCTGAAGTAGACCAAAGCTTTGGTTGAACCATGTAAAAACTCGGTGTCTTGGTTTGCATTTTCTATATCCCTTAACTCCTTACTTTACAAGCAATTTCATTTCAATCTTGAGCTTTAATTATCAATGCTTGGAAATTGTATGTGCTTAAATATTCATGAGGGGATTGGGAAAATGTTTGGTTGAAGTAAATTGCAATGTGAACTTGATTATAGCTTAGATTATAAATTTTATACTTGTTCATTAGTTTCCTATAATCTAGTTGCACACCAAGTGTTTGATATAATGTATCTTCACCACACCATAACATAAAAGCAATTGTCATTTATAATCTTGAGCCTTATATATATAAATGCTATGAAATTGCTTGTGTTAGTGTATTAACTAAGTGGTTAGAAAATGCATAGTTGAAGTGAATTAAATTGTGAACTTGATTAGATAAGATGTAGATTATAACTTATCTACTCTCTTATTTATCTATAATATGAGTGCTCACTAAGTGCTTTATAAAATGCATATTCCACAACACAATAACATTGAAATTCCATATGTACACCAAGTGTTTGACAAAATGCATATTCAACACAACCTTCTCTTTAAGGGTTTATGTGTGCTATTAATATTTAATCACTTTGTAAAAACTCTACAAATATATTTTTCATGACAAATAACACTTTATACATTAAGTCTATATATGATGAAAGTGATTTACATGTTTAGTTGAATAACATATTCACTTGGTGCTTGAATTGTTTCATATGCTACTTGAATCCATAATGCATGTATTATATTTATGAGATAAGTGTTTCAACATGTTTGGTTGAATTGTTAACTTGGTTAATAGAACAATTCACATTTACTTGAATCAATGATGCATGTATTCAATTGTATAAATTACTAATGCATGATTACAAGTATGAAATGTGAAAGTCACTTAAGAGATTATATGAACCACTAAGTGTTTGACTAGAGTCTTGTGATGCATATCTTTCTCTAAATAAAGTCAAACCAAAAAAGTCTCAAAGTTTGTCATTGACCCTATTCATCCCCCTCTAGGTGTCAATATGTGGCCAACAATTGGTATCAGAGCGAGGTCACGGGTTCGAGTCCCCCCAGAGTAGTTGTTGGGGGGGGGGGGATTGTTGGAGTTATGGGTTCCATCAATCTTCCTTAAGGGACTCGCTATCATATGGTATCGGTGCTTGACAACCCAACCCGTTGACACCAACACTTGGTGCAACCCCTCATGTCCATCCGATGCTTAGTGTAGGGCTTTGCGCTGCCAGAGTATAAGGGAATAAAGTTGCGCCCTTGCTAACAGCTATAGCTTTTAGCAAAGTGAGTAAGCGCGCGTTCAGGATTAAGCGCTTACTCACTTTGCTAAAAGTTATAGCTGTTAGCAAGGGCGCAACTTTATTCCCTTATACTCTGGCAGCGCAAAGCCCTACACTAAGCATCGGATGGACATGAGGGGCTGCACCAAGTGTTGGTGCCAACGGGTTGGGCTGTCAAGCACCGATACCATATGATAGTGAGTCCCTTAAGGAAGATTGCTGGAACCCATAATTCCAACAATCCCCCCCCCCCAGCAACTACCCTGGGGGGAATCGAACCCGTGACCTCGCTCTGATACTAGCATTCAGGATCAAGCGTTTACCCAATTTGCTAAAAGCTATAGCTGTTAGCAAGGGCGCAACTTTATTCCCTTATACTATGGTAGCGCAAAGCCCCACACTAAGCGGCGGATGGACATGAGGAGCTGTACCAAGTGTTGGTGCGAACGGGTTGGGTTGTCAAACACTTATACCATATGATAGCGAGTCCCTTAAGGAAGACTATTGGAACCCATAATTCCAACACTGGGCAATGTCAGGATTTATCCCCGGCATGTCCGTATGCTCCCATGCGAAAACATCAGAGTTGTCCTGCAACAATTGTGTTAGTTCTTTCAATTCATGATTGGTAAGATTTGTACCTGCAAAAGTAATTTTTTTTGGGCTATCGGGTACAACGTAAACCGGCTACAATGGTTCGACCATAATTGGGGTACCCGGATCCCCCTCCTGTAATTGTTATTTGGAGCCTAAAGACTGTTCCTTGGAGTGGGGCACCATCGTGACCTGCTCCTTCCGGATCTCCTTCAAGGTGACCGCGTAGCATTCCTTGGTGGCCACTTGGTCACCTTTGATGTCAATGGTACCTATACCGTCAGGACTCATGCATCTCATGACCTGGTGGAGAGTGGAAGGCACGCCTTGCATTCGGTGAATCCATCATCTTCCCATGAGCAGGTTGTATGAAGGCTTGGCATCCACCACAATAAATGTCTCAGTCAGGGTTCTTTGAGCAACAGATACTGGTAACTAAACTTCCCTGATCGGCTCAATCTGCCATCCATCGAAACCTGCAATGGGGCACCGTGATGTCATAATTTCGGTTGGGTTGATCTCAAGCTTCTCAAAAGCCCATTTGGTGATGATGTTTGCGCTGCTTCCAGGATCAATCATGACTCTCATCACGAGACAATTAGCCACCATTAAGGTCACAACCAGAGGGTCATCATGTGGGGTCTGAACACTTCGAAAGTCCGATGTCGAAAAAATGATCTGCGCTTCTCCTGCCCTGGGGTGGATCTCACTGATTTCATTGATTCTTCTCATCTTGTGGGCTTTCCGCCTGTGACTCCAGTATGATCCTTCCATTTCCTTGGAGGAGGGGACGCCATAAATCATGTTAATGATCCTAAGCAGTTGTGCGTCCGAGGAGTTACGAGGAGCAATAGGGGCACGATGATCGGTCCTTGGTCTATCTCATTGGGCGTAATCCCGAAGCTCTCCACGAAGCAGCAATGCCTCCACCAGTTACCTGAGACTACAACATTCATTTGTGATGTGCCCGAAATCACCGTGGAAAATACAGTGCTTTGACTTGTCCCTTTGGTCAAGTGGTTGTTTTATGGTTGGGGGTTGTTGGAAAATTCCCTTAGTTTTGTTATCCTGGTAGAGCTTCACAAGGCTGACCTTCAGGGGTGTCACCCTCTCTTCGAATCTGGAGAGTTTGAACGGTTTCGGGGCTAATGATCCCGGTGGAACTGATGATCCAGATGAAGTCGAACGCTTTCGATAAGTTGTTCGATCCCTAGATTAGGTTTCAACGCTGACCAAGGCCGCCCTCCTCTATTTGACGGTCTCTTCTTCTTCAATCCTCAAGTACCCCTGAGCTCTGGAGTTTAACTCCCCAATGCCTGACGGAGGGCGCTTCACCGGGGATTGGTGGAACATGGTCCCTGGAATGAGGGCCATCTGGAAGGCCTCAATAACAGAGTGTTGGTCACAATTATAAACAGAGGAAGATTCGATGTTGAATCGGGATAGAAAGCTCTTCAGTGACTTTCCTTTCCCTTGGATCATAGTGAAGAGGCAAGATATAGTCTTTTTCTGTCTCTTATTCCCATAATACTGGGTAACGAAGAGCCTGGTCAATTGTTGCCAGTTGGCGATGGATCGGGATGGTTGTTTCCTGAACCATAATAGAGCAACATCAGCAAGACTAGTGGAAAACACCTTGCAGAGCAAGGACTCATTTTCGGCATACATGGTCATCTTCTGGTGGATCTGATAAATGTGCTCTTCGGGGTCCTTAGTGCCATCGTATGGGGTGAAATGAGGCATAACAAATTTCTTAGGGAAAGGCTCTTGGGTTATTTCGGGGAGGAAGGGTGATTGTATCAGTTCGGTGTACGCTTGGATGGCCATGTCGTCGGTAGATCGGGCTCTCTAGTCCCCGAGGACTTTCCTTTGGAATTCATCCATCATCGCCTGAATCTTTTGGGGGGTCATGGACTCGTCGACTGCGGTAGCCTTTGCCGAACGCTGGGAAGACTCGGCATGCTCTTCCTGTCCGTCACTATCTTGCTGGTTTAGAGAATGGTCGGGCGTCGCTACCGGAGGGTCGGGTGCGACTACCGGTGGGGCAGCTGTTGGTGGAGCTAACCTCACAATAAGTTCCGCATTCTCTCTTTCCAGGGCCAGGCTATGCTCATCAGCAGCTGCCAAGCGTTGAAGGATTTGTTCCATGGACTGGGGACCTCCCGTACGACTGTCTGCAATGTTTGGAACGTCTGCTTGCGAACGAGTGACTGGCATCCTTGCCCGATATGTAGTGAGTGGAGGTTTTAGAAGGTGGTGAAAGGTCTTTTGGTTCTACAAATGAACTCAGCTAAATGAGATGGGAAGAAGGAGGTGATTTTACAGATCCCGAAAGGTAAATTGGAAAATCAGGAACTCCTTAAACAAGATTTCCCATAGATGGCGCCAAAGTGTACATGCTAAAAAATGCACAACACAACAATGAATGTTTTATTAAATTTGGATCATCCTTATATACATTTTCTCTTTGAGCTTTGGGTCCATTAGGGCAATACTATCTTGATTACATCATCATGACATAGCCTTTTTACTATTCAAATAGACACAAACTAAAATGAGCTTGATTACCGGGCTTAAGAGAACCTTATTGAGCCAACAACCTGATTTTTGAAGGGCTTTGATGGACTTGGACAATTTCCACACTTCCATGCCCCTGACGCATTTTAATTTGTACCCAGTCAAAATGAAAGATATATCTGATAATTAGTAAGACATCATGCTATAGCATGTCACAACTAAACCAAGTTGTGTGGATTTAATACCTAACTCATACGAGAAAATAGAGAGGAAAAAATAACTCACCAATTGAGGAGAGTAAACTTTATGAATACACCTAAATAGATGTAAGAATTTTCACATATTGATTGGAAACAAAAAGGTGACCCATTTATTGAAATTAATTGCTTGGGTAAGGGCTTGAGCACACACAACAACAAAATTGACTTTTGATATTTATTAAAAAAAAAACTTAATATTTTGTTGCTAAAATTTATTTTTGACAAAAAAATATTTGTCACAATTTCGTCACTATATAAATGTCTCGGTTGACCAATAATGACGAAATAAAATTTCGTCGCTATAGATACGACTTTTTAGTGATGAAATTTTTTTTGTCAATGCTGTTGGGATATTAGCGAAGCATTTTTTTCGTCACATCTACCTACGTTTTAGTGACGATTTTATTTTGTCACATCTTATTGCATTTTAGCGACGAAATTTTTTCATCACATCCAGTTGTTTTTATCGACCAAAGGTTTTTGTGGCATCTAATTGTCTTTTATTGACAAATTGTTTTTGTCACATCTAGTTTACCTTTTATTGACGATTTTGTTTTGTCACATTTAGTTACTTTTTTGTATGCAAAAAGCAATATCAAAATACTTTTTAGTAATTTAAATTATCCTGTATATGCAACAATTTAATTGAATTACATTCAAAATATTTTGACTTAGTAGCAATAACAAAAAAATACGATTCATTAATTAAATAAGCCATCACAATTCATCATAGTTTGATGTTCCAAAATGAAAACGACATAATCTCAGTTTAATTAATTTTTTAAACACTGCTAACAAATATTAAAAATGCAATAATAATTCACTTCAAATACATAACACCACTATCTACATGATTCCTGATTTCCCGGAACCGGTATAAGTTTTGTCTTCTAGGACATTTTCTACGCCTCATTTTATGTAGTACAAAATTCAAGAAAATACTTGTATTACACCAATATCAATTTGGGAAAATTACACAAACTACTCCTAAACTATGACCTAATTGCACGCGGTATTCCTTACGTTTCAATAATATTATAAACTACCCTTATACTCACCGGAATTTTATTCGGATCAGCTATAGTAATGAAATAATCTATACCCTCTAAAACTTTTATATTAATGTTATGTTTTTATGATATTTTTTTAATATTGCGAATTTACCGTATTACCTTCCTATGGAGAAAATAAAAATAGAAAAAGAAAAATCCTCTCATCTCTCACCCCACTCGCCCCTCTCTCTCCTCCATCACCAACACCATGCGTGGCCACAGCCGCCACCACCATGCGTGGCCACAGTCTAGAGAAATGGTGACTCAGTCCGCAACCAAAACCCCCAAATTTGTAACCCAAACCCCAAATCTGTCGTTGCTCCCTCCAAACCCCCAAATCTGCAACCAATAAATGGTGACTCAGTCCTCAATCCTCTCTGCAACCAAAACCCCCAAACCTGTCAAACCCTAGAAATGGTGACTCAGACTCATTACTCTAAATTTTTAAGCAACAAGCATTGGAAAATAGAAGATAGGTAAATCCTAAAAGAAGCCAACAAACCCATTCAGATTCAATAGAAGAAGCTTATGAGCTTTTGTGGTAAATAGAAGAAGGGGGCTTCAAAGCAAGCACTGCACAAACAACCAAAACCCCATGAATAGATGGCCTCTCATACAACAAAGATGATACAAAACAACAATAAAACTCAAAGAATGTATCTACGTTCAAGAACCAGGGAAGAAAACTGAACTATTGTTTCACATGACTTATATGATTGAAAAAAAGAACAAGAAACCTGAAGAATGAAAAAATAACTTTGAATACAAAGAAGCGGAGGAAAAATTGAGATTTTGAACCAAGAATCAGATAACGAAATTGAAATGGAACAATAAAAATTTAGAGTAATGAGTCGAATTCAAGTGCAAGTGTGAAGCAAAAAATTGGGAATTTGGTTGATGGATTGATGAATTGTAATATATTTGATGGGGAATTTAGTCGAATTCAAAGTACTGAGTTTAATCTTTTTCAAAGCAAATTTTAAATTTTTTTTTTTTGTTTTCGTTGATTTGGTTCACCCCATATTAAGAAATAGTTAATTTGCAGCCTAATCTGATTTTTTGATTATTTATGATATGTATTTGATACATCCAAGAACATAGGTTTCTAGTTGGTTCTTTTTTTTTTTTTTTTAATTTTTCTTTTAAGAGATCTATATTGGATTCTGCATGTTCTTTTCTTCATCTTTTTCAAGAATTTGTTTTTTCTACTTAAATTGGGTTTTATAATTTAATTTATAGAATTTTTTATTTAAGCTTCTGGGGTTTAAACTAACATTGATGTTAATGGAATTTGTTAAAACATTGATGTTTGTGTTATTTGGAACAAACAATTTAAATTTTTATATTTTTTAAAATGAAATTGTGAGGGCAATTTGGTAAAAAAAGTTAGGGTATTTAAGTAATTTTGTATGTAAAAGTAAGGATTAAATTGGAACATGCATATATATAAGGGCAAAATTGGAAGTTCATTCCAAAAATAGGTTTTATTGACAAAAAATAAATTTTTCCGGCGTTGACATTTAACGGAAGGGGTTATGTGTTACACCGGAGCTGATTTTAAGGGTAGTTTATGATATTATTGAAACGTAAGGGGTACCGCGTACAATTAGGTCATAGTTTAGGGATAGTTTGTATAATTTTTCCTATCAATTTCAATAGCTACTCATGTAGAGAACTTTAAGTATAGAATTATATAATATTTAATAGTAATCAAGAAAATAAAGAAAACAAATTTAATTGAGATTATTAAATAAAATCAGAAAATTAATCATTGCGGAGAAATTCCTAGAGTAAATATAAGAGTATTCCTTACCTTCAATGAATAATGATGAACCACAACCATAGGAAAGCACGAACTCCAATTCTAAATAAAATTAAAGCTCCAACTTAAAGAAAATAGAATTTTGCTGATGGCAATGAAACATAAAAAATAAAACACCTAAAACTTGACTTGCTGCAAATAAAATAGAAGAGAAGAAAGACAACTAAAAACCTTTTGTTTTCTTTTTCATGTTCTTTTCTATTTAACCTTGGGAAATTCATCAATGCCAAGAAAATGGGAGTGAATGTATGGGGGTGCAAATAAATCCATTGCATATTTGGAGTGGAAAACTGTATATAAAATTCAATAAAAATCGGAGCAGAAACGTTACCTCTCGAATTGAAGATAATTACACACTTCACCATTTGGTCACACATTCATGACTTGAAGCTTGATTGTAACGTTGAAATTTAGAATCTGCAATTAATGCCAAACAATTCAACAGTGAACAACCAATTCTGAGTTAGAAAACTATGTGCATTTCAAAAAATACAACTGTGAGCAAATACTTTTGAAATAGAAATTCAATTCTAAAATTTCTTTTCCATGATCAGTTTTCTGGTGATCCGAAATAATTTTTCTCAGCAACCAAACAGAGCATAAAAATGAGAAAATGAGAGAAATAGAAAATATGGGTGCAACAAATGAGAGTAGAAAAATTGTACTTACAAGTGAGGAAGCTTCAGTGGTATGAGTCACAGATCCGTGAAACGCAGAGACTATTTTGACCATCCCGAGAAGAAATTACAATTCGAATCACGCAAGAACACATGACTGGATTGAAAAGCTAATAATACAAATTTCAATTATTTTTCTGAAACAGAGGAAATAGGTCATAAATCTGCAAAGGGGCTGAGTTGTGACGACAATGGTGATCTCATTGTTAGTGTGGTTCGTCGGTTTCTATTTTACACATTCATGTATATATACACACATTCACACACTCTATATATCTAAACTCTATTTCAAATGAAACAGATGATGTTGGAGATTGAAAGATAGAGCAAATTTTACAATCAACAGAAAGAGAACTCCAAAACGAAGAAGACCAATAAGCAATTTTCAATCTAAAAGTTTAGACCAAGAATCACCTGTACGCACCAACAACTCAGTCACCGCCGCAGGATTCACCGCGGTCATGTAGCCTCAGTCTCGGTGACCGCCGAATTCGGTGTTGTTGGGTAACCAGAGGTTGGGTCACTCGTGGTGGTGGGGTCGGGGGATCGCGTATGTAGTCCCGTTAGAATATTGGGAGCTAAGAGAAACCCTAGGGTTGAGAAAGAGGAGATGTTGATCGGTTATAACAAATGTACGTCTATTATTTTAAAATTAAAAAGATAAAATTTTGGCGCGATAATGAATTTTTCAAAAAAACTTATAAGTGGTAAAAAAACACTCCGTAAATTAAAATTTTATTAAATTATTTACGATATATTTTATCTCCTGTATAGCAAAAAAATACCTCATAAATAATAAAAAGATTTATGAGACTATTATCTCATCGCGAATACTTGTTTTAACGACTATTTTATTAGTTTCCTGTAAAAACTTTAGTTTTATGAACTTATTACGAGAAGTCTTGTATGTAAAATGTCAGCTTCTCATAAATGCAAGGTCGTAAAAATTTATTTTTCTTGTAGTGGTTTTAAGCTAGAGGTATATAGACTTGTCAATAGATCAGATTTTGATCTTAATTCGATCCGATTAGCCGGATATTGATTAGAAATAAAATTTGATAACCTGATTAGGATCTGAATCCGATTTTTAACAAATTGGATTTGGAATTATGATAATCTGATCCAATAATAATCCGATCTAAAATTATATAATATATACATATATCAAAATAGATTTGATATTTTTATGTGTATATATTTAGTACCATACCTATATATAAGTGTTAATTGTTATTTATTTTGTTATTTATTAATAATGATTGATCATGTATACTATTATTAAAAATGTGAATAATTTCAATGTTTCAGTATTTATACTTTAAATTTACATACGATTTATTAATATATAAATGTTGAGTAGTAAATATAGTATACTTAATAACGACCCAATTTATTTTGCTTTTGCTTTTTATATTTTTCATGAAGATGTGTTATAAGTATTGATTGGTAGTTTGGTGTTTACTGATTTTAGAAAAAATTTAAAATTATTTATTGATTTTTGTATTTAAATAATCTGATCGGATTATCGGATCAGATATCCGAGAATAAAAAAATTTAGTTTTGAATTAAATAATAAAAAATTAGTAGAATTATATAATCGAGGGGTTTTTCCATCACAATCAATAGACCTGTCAATGGATCCAATTTTAATCTGTATCCAATATGAATCCAATTAGTCAGATATGGATTAGCGAAAAAATCCGATAATCCGATTATGATCTGAATATGATAATCTGATTTATTAACAAATTTGATTTTGGGACTGTTCTTCTGATGCCGGAAAATTCATTGCCTATCGAGATCAACAACGTGTCATAACACTTTTGGTGGCTCTTCATGATCGTTTCGAATTAGTCCGAGCCTCTCTTCTACATAGAAGTCCTTTACCCTTACTAGAAAGTGCCATTACCGAGCTCCTATCTTAAGAAACCAGACTTGGAACAAAATGTAAGACTACTGATGTTGTTATTGTTGTTCATCATCCCAATATGGTGAATCATCTTCTCAGCAAACATGTTCCTACTGCCATCAAAACACTCATGTGCTTTTGAATTATCCTACTCAAGTTTGCAAACATTATTGCAGGAAAGGGCCGAGGCACTACCAAAATGATTGCTTCAAGAATCCCTACAAGCAATCTCGCCCAAACTCATCTCGCGGAGCTCCAGCCAAACAATTCCAGCCATCTAAGTTTATCATTGCTGCAACTGTGGAGAAGTCTTGTCCTTTATAGGGTGTCAACTCAGCTATCTCCATAAATGAACTTGTTACTCTACTTAAACATGTTTTATCCCCTCCTGGTAATGTTATTTTTGTCATCACAGGAAATTATTGGTTCTTTGATTATGGATATTGCAACCATATGACTGTTGACTCATTCAGTTTTATATCCAAAAATACTATCTTTCATCCATCATCAATTAACACAGTTGATCGATCTCAACTACACGTTAGTCATATAGGTTCTATATCCACATCAAATCTATCACTTCCTGCTACTTTCCATATTCCAAAATTGACTATCAATCTTATTTCTATTGGTCAGTTATGTGATCTAGGACTAAAATCATTTTTACTTCTTCTAGTTGTCATGTGCAGGATCCGAAGACAGGACAGATCATTGGAATAGGCCGTAAGGTTGGGTGCATGTTTGAGCTCATCATCTTAACACTCCACATAATTCTTCTATTTCTACAGTCGCTGTTACATCATCTTCTTCTCCTTTCACCTTATGGCATTCTCGATTAGGACATATGTCTGTTGATAGACTTCGCTCTTTAGTATCAACTGGTCAACTTGAAAATGTCAAACCTAATATTATTTCTTGTTTATCTTGTCAATTAGGAAAATAACCAGCATTATCATTTAATAAAAGTATTTCTAAATCATCTGCTCCTTTTGATCTTATACACTCTGATGTTTGGGGTCCTTCACCTTATAACACAATGGGGGGTTCCAAATATTTTGTTATTTTCGTAGATGATTACACTCATTTCACTTGGATATTTTTCATGAAAACATGCTCAGAATTACCTCAAATATATTATAATTTTGCCCATATGGTTCAAACTCAATTCTTTCACCCTATAAAAGTTTTTCATGCTGATAATGCCATGGAATATAAAAAAATATTTTTTCTAAAATTTTTTTGCCAATAAGGCACTGTGTCTCAATCCTCTTGTCCTGGCACATGTCAACAAAATGGTTGTGCTGAACGTAAACATCATCATATCTTTTACATTGTTCGTACTCTTCTTATTGACAGTTCTTATCCTGAATGATTTTTGGGGGAAACTGCCCTTACTGTTGTTTACACTATAAACCGCATTCTCATGCCCAATATTGATAACCAAATCCCTTATGAATGATTGTATGATACATCTCCTGACTACAATTTTCTTAAAGTCTTTGGTTGTGTTTGTTTTGTCTTACTTCAACTACATGAGCATTCTAAACTTGAACCTCAATCTTATCTATGTTGTTTATTGGGATATGGGATTGAACATAAAGGGTATAAATATTGGGATCCTATTTCTAAACTTCTTCGCATCTCTCGTCATGTCATCTTTTAGGAATACAAAATGTTCTATTCTCTTTCCAAGTTTAACCTCTCGCCATCTTCTACAGCTCCATTTTTCACTAAATCTCCCGTTAGTCTTTTTCTATTAGAGTTTGACACTGAATCAACCTCTGAACCTGATATGTCAATCATAACCTCAGATACTACCTCTCTGAACACTGCCCCCAATAGACCAGCTCCTGAGCTCTTCCCCAAAGTTTATCCCAATGAGACTACCTCATCTGATGATCCTATCACTGAAGTCTCTGTTAATGACATTATTGTTTCACCTCCTCTTGTTACTACTCGTCAATCTCACTTGGGTAAGAGAACATCCACATCATCTTCGTGATTATCATTGTTACTCCACTATATTCTCTCATCATAAACCATCATCCTATAAAAAGGAAAGTTCTAATACTCATTGGAAACAAGTTATGACTGAGGAATTATAGGCTCTAGACAAAGCCCATACATGGGACTTAGTTACTCTTCCACCAGGGAAGACTTCAGTTGGTTGTAAATGGGTCTACAAAATTAAAAATTGATCAAATTAAAACTTTAGTATAACGATATAAAGCCATGTTGGTTGCTAAAGGATTTACCCAGGAGTATGGTATTGATTATGAATATAATTTGGCTCATGTAGCTCGTCTTACATCAGTGCATAGCTTACTTGCAATTTTTGCTACTCGAAAATGGGGTTTATTCCAAATGAACGTAAAAAATGCATTCCTTAATGGTGATCTTATAGAAGAAGTTTACATGAACCCCCTCTAGGGATTAATCACTTTCCATCTCAAGTTTGCAAACTATAAAAAGCTTTATATAGTCTTAAACAAGCTTCTCGTGCATGATTTACAAAGTTTAGCTCCACTATTAGGGATTTTGGTTATATCTCTAATGCATATGATTTGGGGCTCTTTATTCGCAAGATGCCGGTCTCATATTGTTACTTCTCTATGTTGATGATATGATAATTACTGGGGATGATATCACTGGTATTTCAAATCTCAAGCAATCTCTTAGTCTTCAGTTTGAAATGAAAGATCTCGGGCGTCTAAGTTATTTCTTGGGCCTTGAAGTTCTCTCTGATTCCGGTGGTTATTATCTCTCTCAAGCCAAATATGCTTATGACATTCTTGCCCGAACGGATCTCACTGATTGCAAGAGTCATCAACCCTTTTGGAAACTAATCTCAAGCTCACTCCTCTTGATGGTGCTCTTCTCAGTAATCCCATGTTATATAGATAATTGGTTGACAATCTTGTTTATCTCACTGTCACTCATCTAAATATCGCCTATGTAGTTCATTTAGTAAGACAGTTTATGTCTGTGTCACGGACAAATCATTATACTGATGTCCTTCTTATTCTCCGCTACCTAAAGGGTACTTTGTTTCACGGGCATCATTTTTCCTCTACATCGTCTCTTGAGCTACTAGCATACGTAGATGTTGATTGGGCAGGTGATCCTACTGATCGTTGTTCTACTACTGGTTATAATTTTTTCTTAGGGGATTCCCTCATCTCATGGCGTCGCAAGAAGCAATCTGTTACTTCTAGGTCTAGCTCTAAGGCTGAATATCGTGTTCTTGCTGACACTACACAAGAATTTATCTGGCCCCGATGGCTTCTGGAAGATATGGGGGCTCCTCAACCTCTTTCTACTAGTCTTAGTTGTGAAGTCAAAGTGCTATTCAAATTTCTCACAATGATGTGTTTCATTAACGCACAAAACATATTAAAATTGACTGTCACTTTGTTCGTCAACAGGTGCACAGTGGTACTGTTCATCTTCTACATATCTCATCTCAAGATCAACTTGTTGATATTTTCACCAAAGTTCATTCGCCAGGGTGATTTCAGGAATTGGTTTCTAAACTCAAGTTGGTATCTCATTTGCCACCTTTAGTTTGAGGGGGAGGGGCCTTGTGTTTACCCTAATTTGTATTGGCTTGTTCCCTACTCCAAGTTAACTTGTTCTCCACACCTTTTCCTCTATATATATGTGTGTGTTAGCCATATTGTAAATATACACAATTCAATATACAGAATATAATACTCATTATTCTCTTCTTTATTTTCTTATTTGAAAATTTAGGAGGAAAACAAATGTGAGTCGACCTATGTTTTATCTTTTCAATTGAAGAATGAATGGCGATTATTAAATCGTGCCAACAAAAGCAAAGGACGAAGTGATGTCCCGATCTCTTGTCTTGTTATGTGTAGGGACTTATTCCTATATTCAACAAATAATGAATAAGTATGGTTATTCCCACTGACACCCCCTCAAAGATAGCATATTCTCACACGGACCCCTTCGAAGATCAATATTCCCACACGCACCCTCTGAGATAGACGACTGTTAGCTTTATTAATGTTTTATTTGGAAATTACTCATTTTCCCCTTAATATATTTTTTGAAAAAATTAATAAAACTGATTTTTGTGTTATGACCTTTGTACCCCTAACCTTTACATGGTTTACTTCGCTGAAAATATCCTAAGTCAAAAACCTTAGGGGAACATGAATTTTTTTATACTATCTACTAATATGATTCTCATATGCAATATGTTGTAGGTTTGTCTTGTAATTGTGTGATTCCGAAGAGCTTAAACTCGACTAAAGTCCGGCATCACCAAATCAAAGATAAGCCCCATGAAGAGGCCAAAAAGAAGCTTAAAAGTCGCTCGAATAGGTTTTCGTCATCGTCCAATTCGTCATCTTCTTCATCGTCTTCTCCTCCCATTATCACTGCAACTAAAAGTAGTAGAAGCAGATGTTATCATCCTCCATCGTCGCCTTTGATTCCTGATCCTTCATCATCCTCATCATAGCAGGCTCTGATGAGACTAGAATAGTTAGTATTCTGGGCGTTTATTTACCTCTTGTTAGTCTTTTTATTCTATTAATTTGATATTTTTATGAGAGTTGCGTGTTAAGTGTGTTTTCAGGGCCTTAATACAAAAATGTGTTAATTCGGGATTTTTAGCAATTATGCAGAATTCGGAGTAATATTTAGAAGATATTAGCACTCAAATCAACAAGGTACAAGTCAGTAAAGCAGAGTACAAGTGGTTGACGCACAATTTCGCATAATAAATAAATATTAAATTTCAGGAGCCACCGATCGATCGGTGGAACCTGCGATCGATCGATCGTTGCCGCCTTGGAATCTGTGCGAATATATATTGCAAAATTCTAACTTTGTGTATAAGTATATCAGGGGAAAAAATCGTCCATTCAGCGCCATTACTTAGTCCCTAAGTCCTCTTGGAGTGCAAGCAAAGACATGCCATATATGCACCAACTTTTGTCTATAAATACAGGTGGAATTCATGAAGAAATATATATTTCATTCTTTCAATACATAATATAGAATACAATAAAAGTCTCTTTCTCTAGGGAGAGAGGCTTCATTCCTCAAGAACCAACCATCCAATCATGAAGACGGTGACTTCATCAACAATGAAGTCTCCTATTTTCATGAGTGGTTAGTCGGTATCTAGGGTTTCCAACGAAACCCTAGCTGAGTAATGTAATCTTTTATTTATTTTTATTGCAAAGAGAGGAATCTGTTGAAAGACACTCATATGATGAGTATGTAGCGAGAGAACGAACAAGACCACATAAAGAAGATTTTTTGATTAATTCTTTACTTAAACTGAGACTGAATTAATGATTTATCTTGAACAACTGTGTTTTATCAACGGGGCAAGAAATTCCGTGATTTAATAACGGTTTCTACATAATGGTACTTATTTGGCATGATAAAGTCTTAGGTTTATACAGTCCATGTCTAAAGAAGATGATTGTTAGCGTGCTTTTTAATTTCATGTTTTAGGAGTAGTTGTAGTATAGATGCATACAACAGTCATATTAATCGAAGATGGATTGTAGCAAATACGGATCAATTGCATCCTTTTTGGAACTAGGCAATTGCTTGTAGCGTTACTAATCTGATTCATATGAGATGTACCGCCCTCTTGCAATAATATAATTAAAGGATTATGTTATAAGGCTAGTGGTGGAGTTGGAATTCAACCCTAAACTTGTTTATCTTGAGTGAAACCAAAAATATTTATCTTTATTTTATTTTATGTTTAGTAGTTTAATACAACAATCCAATCAAACAAATTTTATAAATATAATTCAATTTGTTACTTTATAATTATTTGAAATACGACTTTGATCTCTGTGATTCGATACCATCTCTACCCAACTATACTATATATAACTCGTGTACTTGCGACTGAGAGGTTAAAACTAGATCGTGTTATTTCCTTATTTTTAACACTATTATTTTCACACATCTGGAACCGATCACAATGTTTTGACGCCGTTGCCGGGGATCAAACGGATATTTTAGATTATTATATTACAGTTCTTTGAATTATTATATCAATTTTAATTTTTCTTTTTCATTTTTTGTATTTTTCTTATTACAAAGACAACTTACTACCGAAACTGCAAATTTCAAGAAAAATCACGAACTATAGTTTCCGATCGATCGGCATCATCAACGATCGTTTGGTAAGTTTCCTCGATCGTTCGTGAGCTTCTTTGATCGATCGGGATTCATTCTAATCGTTCTGGTTCCTTTCCGATCGTTTGGTACAACTATGTTCGTACAAAAATAAATATAGACATAAAAGATATTATTCAATCACATCATAACAGTATTAGAAAAAAATAAATATATAATTTTTCCTAATATATATATATATTTATAGATTTGTTTACTTATATAACTATATCTTATTTTAGTAAAAATCTAATCTTTTATAAAAGGAAAATTTATTTTTATAGATTTACATACTTATATATCTTATTATCATAATAGGAAAAAATAAAAATATAATCTTTTCCTAAAAAATAATAATAGAAATATACAGATTTGCATAACATATATATATATATATATTATTACTATATATAAAAAACAATTTATATATATAGATAGATATGTATATTTATATACTAATTAAATAAAAAAAATTTGTTTTTTTAAAAATTATAAATAAATATAAAATTATTTGTAAAAATAATAATAATAATAAATACTATAATAAAATAAATTATTTATTTATTTTAATATATATTATTGTTGCATTGTTCATTTATTGCATGTTATTGTTTTATTTAAATATTATTTATTGTTTATGCTTGGACGTGGTTTAGTTAATAGTCCCCTTGAAACATTTGATCCTAAAATTGACCGAACATACCAATATATTGATTTAAATAACTTTATTAAATCATAAATATCATAATAGTAAAAAAATAAAAATAAAAAATTCTGCAGTTTTCGTGTAAATTGTCATAAAGTTCGATTTTAGTAAAAGATGACAAATTTAGGCCAAAATACGTCGTTTAGGATCTCAAAACTACGATTTTATGACTATTAGGAAGAATCATATAATAATTCGAGTGAAGAGAATCTACCGACAGGAGACATAACTGATCGTAATAATTTATACGATTCGGCGAGTGTTCCATATTATAATTCATACAACCCGGATTGGAGAAATCATCCCAATTTTCAATATCAACAATCAAGTATTGGGAAATTCATACCAAAGCTTTAATAAAGATCCACGATATTTCGATCACAGATTAGGTTATCAATCGTATAGTCAAGATTATTATCCTCAAATATCTAATCAATTCCAATTTGAAAAGACAAATGCATATTCGTGTCTGGAGCTATTGTCTTTTGAAGATGAATTCTTAGCAACTTTTAGAAGAATCAGAGTAACAACCCGTCCGAAGTTATTGTCTTATAATGAAAAAATATTCTTAGCATCTTTGAGAAAAATAGAAATAACCCCTCGAAATTGTGATGAGATAACATACAATAGAAACCCTTCATACTTTTCGAACACTGAAAATTCTGAACCAAGTTTCAATAGAAGTCAACAACCATTCAATACCTATGATTTTCAGTACAATAATACCCAATTGTTCCTACCCTCCAACCAAAATCCACTCCAGTTTCAAAATCAAAAGTTGCTGCCTAGACCAACTGGTGTGGAGGATGAACTAATGAGTGCATGAGAGAGTTTAAAGAAATTGTCCAATTGAATTCTCAAGCTTTATCTAACTTAGAAACCCAAATGAGGTAACTAGCTGATAATTCCAATGGGAAAAGGGAGGAACTGCCAAATCAAATGGTAGATAATTTTGAAAATAAGGAGGATGGATGCAGCGAAATAGAGGAAAACTTTGAAACCGAGAGCGACATTTCACAGGACGAGTGTGCGCAAACCATTCCTTTACTAGAAGAGCCAAAAGAGACCCCATATGAACCTGAAGCGATATTTACCCAATGTCTCGATGAGTTGCGTCTTGAAGATAAACAAGAAGGGGATGAACACTATGTAATTGATGGGATTGATAAGGTGATAAATGACTCCTTACCTTATTCGTTGATAGAATAATTGTTGGACATAAGTGCTAAACATGGGATGAATGTAGAACGTGACAAAGGAGAGAAAATATATAACAATTATTATGTGCTTGAGGTCTTGCTCGTTACTGAATGTTCATAATGGACATCGTGGACTAATTTACTTCCCACACTTGTTCTGCCATGTGGTGGAAGTGTTAAAGAGATAAAGGGTGTTGGATATCCCTTTGCGGAGCGGTCATGCCAAAGATATTAAACATTGGTCCTAAACTGTGAAAGTTAATTTCTAGCCTCGATTTGTAGAATAGTAGGTCATTTAATTTCTGCAATTTTAATTCATAGGATTGTAGACCCTTAATGTCAAATCATTGTTTGTCTGAAAATAATAAAAATAATAATAATAAATTATATATATACAAAAATAAATATATATCTATACATATATATTTTAACATTTAACATAAATATATTTTTATATTTATTTTTGTGTTTATATTTATTTACACATAAATAATTTAATTTATTTTTACCTTTCTTCTAAATAAGTTTGGGGGAGGGTTTTTATTTAAAAAAAACATATATATACATATATATATATATATTAATAATTTAGATATATTTAGACCATAGCTTTTATATATATATTTATGTAAATTTATATATATAGTACTTGTCTACATCTAACTATATTCTTTACCTATCTTTCAAATCTCTTATAACAAAGTTTGGGGGAGAGAAAATAATTTTAATATACTATATATTAGTTTATAGGTTTCACGGTATCTTTTAAAAATATAGTTTTAAAATATATATGTATATATATATATATATATATATATATACATATATATAATCACTTGACTAATTTATAAAATAAATAAATAAATAAAATAAGCCATTGATTATTTTTCTTTTATTACAATTTTAATTAATTATAGGTCTTTGGCCGCACTATCTTTAATTTTATGCTACCAATAAAATTCCATTCATTTATATTTCTTGTCTTGATACAATAAATATACTATGATATTGGTTTTAGTCTTGATTAGAATGCAGATTATGGTACACACTAAGTTTAGGGGAGGTTTTGTCACCATTCGGAAATCTTGCTCCAACAAAGTGGTAACATCATTCTATTCATATGTTTTTATGCTTATTATAACCATGAGGACTTGGTTCAATTCAAGTTTGGGGAGGGGGTGGAATAATATAGACATGGATATAGAGGAATGAGAATTTTTGAAATTTTCAGAGAAAAAAATGAAAAAATTGCAGTAAGCCATTGATAGTTATTGTTAAAATCGTGAAAAACAGTTACCGATCGATCGACTGTTGTTGCGATCGTTCGGTATACCTAATTATATATATATATATATATATATGTATAATAAAATTTTCCTTTTTAGGATATGTTTTTTTTTACTAACTTATATAAATATAAATATCTATGTAACATATATAGTTATTTTATTTTTCTAAATATTAATTTTATTTATTTTAACATATTCCTGAGTAAATTTGTGAGTTAATTAAGATATGAGGCTAGTCTAGAAAATAGACGTTTGTGATTATTTTCTGCTTTTCTGAGTATTAGTTAAATTAGAAAAAGTGGAAAGATGTGGCTTTCCATATGTGGATAAATTTGGTGAAATTCAAAATAAAAAAGACATGATCTCTATAGTTTCATTTATGAGCATATAAGGTATTATCTCTAAAAGAATATATATTTATTGGAAAAAAAAAAGAAAAAAAATATATGCAAGTGCGTAAACATTCTCCTCAAATCACAATCAACTATGAAAATGTGGAGAATGACGTACTAAAAAAAAAAGATAGAGTGGAAAAATCAAATAGGAGAAGAAAATCTTCTCCAAGAAAAGAAAGGAAAAATAATATAAATATGAGAGGAAAACCCTCTTCAAAACAAAAATAAAAAAAATAGAGAAATACTATAAATGGGAGTAAATATGCTATAGAAAAAAATTCACAAAACATGGATATTAAATAATTATTACTTTGTAAAAGCATAATTTATTTGCTTGCATTTATTCTATAGATTATATCATTTCCTAGTTAATGATCAAGTATACTCATTGATATGTGCTGGTTAAATATTATAAAGAAGTTGTGGGTAGTCTATTTAACCCTCACGAGACTTCACTCGTCCACTAGGATTTTTCCTAAGGGTTTAAAAGAAAAATATCTTTCATTCTTTCAATACAGAATATAAAATACAATAAAAGTCTCTCTCTCTAGGGAAAGAGGTTCCATTCCTCAAGAACTCAAGAACCAACCATCCAATCATGAAGACGGTGGCTTCATTAACAATGGAGTCTCCTATTTCCATGAGCGACTAGTCGGTATCTAGAATTTCCAACGAAACCCTAGCCGAGTAATGTGGTCTTTTATTTATTTTTATTGCAAATAGGGGAATCTGTTGAAGGGCACTCATATGATGATTATGTTGTGAGAGAACGAACAAGACCACTTAAATAAGATTTATTTATTAATGTTTTACTTAAGCTAAGACTGAATTAATGATTTATCTTAAACAACTGTGTTTTATCAATGAGGCAAGAAATTCCGTGATTTAATAATGGTGTACATGTGGGATTCTTCAGTCCTACCAAGCCTTTAGACGACGAACTGGATGGCCCATCATGGATGACCGAAGGCCACTATAAAGGCCCATCAACCGAAATGTTCTAGAATAAACTTGAAGAGCAAGCTAGTGACGTGGCAAAGGGACAAAAATACTGATGTGTAAGAGAATGTTGCCTTAATGGGCTCAAGGCCCAAATAGGGAATGTATATAAGGAAAGAAAAATCTGAATAAAGTATTTTATTCTTGTGTTGTGCATTTTTTAGCAACTACACATTGGTGCCGTTTGTGGGAAATCACTATTGATTCTAGATCTGTGATTTATCTTTACCTTCCAGATCTGTGATCATCTTCCCATCTCAATAGTTGAGCTTGTTTCTACTCATCTTAACATTGTTTCTGTGATTATCTTGTTCTTTCACCCTTCGAGCAATCATGCCGGTAACCTGTTCCCAAGCGGATGTTCTGACCACCGGAGAAAGTCAGGCAGGTGGTTCTCAGACCATTGAACAGATCCTGCAATGCCTATTAGCCGCTAAGGAACGGAGCCAAGCTCTTGAGAAGCAGAACGCGGAGCTTATGGCAAGGATGGCTCTTCCACCCGCTCCCCCAATAGCACCCATCCGTTCTCAGGACCAGGAGGATAGTGTCAGGGCAGAGGAGCATGCTGAATCCTCTCATCGCCTAGGAAAGGCACCCATCACCGTCGAGGCCTTTGACTCCCCAAAAGCTCCAACAGATGATGGCCGAGTTCCATAGAAAGGTTCTAAGAGATCTGAGGACCCAGTCTACCGACGATATGGCCGTTCAGGCCTCTACTGAATTGATCCAGTCACCGTTCACTCCGGGAATAACCCGAGAGCCCTTCCCAAAAAAGTTTGTCATGCCCCGGTATACCCCTTATGACGACACTAAGGATCTCGAGGAACACGTTTATCAGATTCATCAAAAACTAACCATATATGCCAAGAATGAGGCCTTGCTTTGTAAAGTATTTTCCACAAGTCTTGCCGATGCAGCTCTATTGTGGTTTAGAAAGCAACCATCCAGATCAATCGGTAGCTGACAACAACTGACAAAGCTCTTTATCGCCTAGTATTACGGGAACAAGAGACAGAAGAAAACTATATCCTGCATCTTCACGATGATTCAGGAAAAGAGAAAATCCCTGAAGAGCTTTCTATCCCGATTCAACATTGAGTCTTCTTCCATTAACAATTATGACCAGCACTTTGCCGTCGAAGCCTTCCGAATGGCCCTGATTCCCTGGACTAAGTTCCATCAGTCTCTGGTAAAGCGCCCACCATAGGGCATCGGGGAGCTAAACTCTAGGGCCCAAGGGTATTTGAGGATAAAATTGGAAGAGGCTATCAGACTGAAGAGGGCAGCCTTGGTTAGTGTTGAAGCCTGATCAAAAAAACCAACAACCGACCGAAAGAGCCCAAGTGCCTCGGGTCCTTCAGCCCAGAACCCAGTGAAGAGTCCCAGATTTGAAGACAAAGTGACTCCCCTAAGGGTCACCCTTGGCAAACTTTACTAAGAGACCAAAGCCAAAGGAATCTTCCAACCACCACCACCGATTAGACAACCTTTGGATCAAAGGGATAAGTCGAAGCACTGTGCCTTCCACAGTGATTTTGGGCACCTTACCAACGAGTGCTGAAATATCATGCGCTAAGTGGAGGCAATGATACTTCGAGATGAGCTCCGGGATTACATCCAGAGGGATAGACCGATGACCGATCGGCAAGCACCCAACGGCCCCCCCAAAATCCCACAGTTGTGCAGCCAGTCAGAATTATCAATATGATTCTCCGGGGCCCCACCTCTAAGGATACAGAAGGAACCAGCCGAAGCCAGCTGCATCGAGCCCGAAAAATGAGGAAAATCAAGAAAGTAAGGGAAGTCCACCACGGACAGGGGTAGCGCATATTGTTTTTTCTACTTCAGAACTTCCAGACCCCTCACGATTACCAACTGGTTTTTATATTGATGGTAGCCAATTGCCTCGTTAAGAGGGTCATGACTGATCAAGGGAGCAGTGCGAACATCATCACCAAATAGGCCTTCGAGAAACTTGAAATCAATCCAAATGAAGTTCTGACCTCCCGGAGTCCTATTGCAGGATTCAATGGGAAGTAGGTTGAACCCATCAAGGAAGTCTAACTACCAGTATCCGCTGCTCAAAAGACCCTGCTGGAAACTTTTGTCATGGTGGATGTGAAGTCATCTTACAATTTGCTCATGGGAAGGGGATGGATCCAAATGATACAGGGGGTACCTTCAACCCTACTTCAAATGATGAGGTGCATAGGCCCGAATGGGTTTGACGTCATCGATATCAAAGGAGATCAGGTGGCTGCAAAGGAATGTTATGCCGTTACCTTAAAAGAGATCAGGAAAGATAAAATCCCGAAGGAGATCCACACCTAAGATCGGGGTCCAGACCTTAAATAGAAATTAAAGGACGGGGATTCGGGTATCCCGATCATGGTCGAGCCTTTACAGCTGTATCCATAATACTCGATAAGCCCGAAAGAGTCACCTATGTAGGTACAAACCTTACTGATTATGAATTAAAAGAACTGGCCCAATGTTTACAGAACAACTGCGATATCTTCGCTTGGGGACAGACAGATATGCCTAGTATTGATTTTGTTGTCTGCCAGCACTCCCTACATGTTGACCCTAATATAAGGCCAATCAGGCAGAAGTAGAGGCATATGGGAGCCTACAGGAACCAAATCATAGTAGAAGAGATATCCCGATTACTCCAGGCCGGGTTCATTAAGGAAGTGAAGTACCCTGATTAACTTGGCAACATTGTAGTTGTCCAGAAGAAGAATGGTAAATGGGGAGTTTGTGTTGACTTTACTGACTTAAACAGGGCATGCCTGAATGATAGCTTTCCCTTACCAAAAATTGATCAGATGGTGGATGTTACCGCTGGTTATGAGCGATTGACTTTCCTGGATGCATACTCAGGGTACAATCAGATAGAGATGAACCCGGTCGACGAAGAAAAGACATCATTCATCACTGAAATAGGTACTTACTATTTTATAGTTATACCTTCCGGATTGAAAAATGCAGGTGTTACTTTCCAGAGATTAGTAAATAAAATCTTTAAAGGGATGATGGGCACTGTGATCGAAACTTATATCGATGACACTATGGTCAAAAGCAGAGCAAAAGGGGACCACTTGGGTCATTTGCAATAAGTGTTTGACACCCTCAGGAGACATGGAATAAAACTGAACCCGAAGAAATGTTCATTCGGCGTGTCATCTAGACAGTTCCTGAGACACATCATGGACCGAACCAGAATTCAGGCTAGCCCGACACAAGTCAAAGCCCTAATGGAAATGAAGGAACCCCGGACTTATAAGGATGTTCAAGTCCTGACTGGAAGGGTGGTTGCCCTTAACAGATTTATCTCAAGACTTACCGATCGATGCAGACCATTCTTTCAGGAAATCAAGGCAAGGAAATGTGAGGTCTGGGGTCCAGAGCAATCCATGGCCCTCGCAAGATTGAAGGAGTACATGGCCAAGCCCCCAATCCTTACTACACCGAAACTCAATGAAGTGTATCTTTATCTGGCAACATCTTCCGTTTTAACCAGTACAACCATCATCAGGGAGGATGGGAGCTTGCAGATGCTTGTTTTCTACACAAACAAATCCTTGGTAGATGCTGAAACCCGATACAGCAAGCAAGAAAAACTGGTGCTATCATTGATAAATGCAAAATGGAAACTCAAGCATTACTTTGAGGCACATCTAGTCATTGTCCCGACCTCTACTCCTATCCGGGTCATTATGTTTAAACCTAAATTTTCTAGCAGAATTTCAAAGTGGGCCATTAAATTAGGTATTTACGATATAACTTACGTACCCCGGGTCTCCATCAAGGGTCAAGTCGTGGCATAATTCTTACTTGAGGAGGAAACTGAGGAGACCGATCAGCAGCACGAGCCAGATTCTTAGAAGCTATTTGTGGATGGGTCAGCCAGTTTAAACGGGTCAGGCGTTGGCCTGGAAATCCAATAACGAGGTTGAGTATGAAGCAATCATATATGGTTTAAGGTTAGCCAAAAGCCTCCAGATCCAGGTCTTAGCAGTGCACAGTGACTCCCAATTGGTCATCAGGCAAATCAAAGGAGAATACGAGGCAAATGATGCAAAAATGGAATCTTATCGGGAACTCGTATTAAAAGAAATAGAGCATTTTTAAAGAATAACTTTCACTCAAATCCCGAGAAATCTATGGCTGACCACTTAGCTGAGTAGGATCCTCAACTGATGAGAATCTAACCCGGGTTATGTTGGTCGATTTCCTAGACAGACCAAGCATCCAAGAGCCCGAGAATATAATGTTTGTGCTTTGGGAACCCAGCTGGATGGATCCTGTGACGGATTACCTCAGGCATGGGGCCCTCCTAGAGAATAAAGTAGAAGCTCGAAAGATCCGAATGAATTCAGCCCGATACTCAATCATAAGATGGCAGCTCTATCAAAAATCATTCTTAGGTCCATATTTAAAATGCGTAACCCCCTCTAAAGCAAGGGAAGTAATGGAGGAGATCCACAGTGGGTCATGCGGGAATCACTCTAGAGGAAGATCTGTGGCTCACAAAATACTCTCCCAAGGATACTTCTGGCCCTATCTCTCATGGGATGCCGAGGACTATGTCCGAAGGTGCAAGGCATGCCAAATGCATGGAGATGTTATCTATCGGCCACTAGAGTTCCTACACCCTACTGTGGTCCATCATCCCTTCGCCCGATGGGGAATGGATATTGTGGGTCCACTCCCGAAAGCAATACGATCAATGTCCTATGTCCGTCTGGCCACTGACTACTTCACAAAATGGGTAGAATTCGAAGCTTATCTAGCAATTAAAAATAGTCATGTCATTAAATTCATCTGGAGCCACATAATATACAGATTCAGGCTACCAAGAACAATTATGATGGACAATATGACAAACTTGGATAACCAGAAGGTAAGTGCATTCTTCGCTGAGCTTGGCATCAATCAGAATACGACATCGGTCGGGTACCCACAAGGAAATGGACAAGTCAAAAAGACAAATCGAACCATATTTGACACACTTGTAAAAAACCTTGAAGAAACCAAAGGAGCATGGCTAGAAAAACTATCTGAAGTGCTCTGGTAGTACAGAACGACACCTAGGAAAACCACAGGGGAAACACCTTTCGCCATGGCATATGGCGCTGAGGTTGTAATCTCCACAGAAATCAAAGTTCCGACCCTCAGGAGCCAAGCCTAGGAAGATGGCCCTAATAACCAGCATCTGGCTCACAACCTTTATCTGCTGGATGAAAGAAGAAACACAGCAGGAATCAGGTTGGAAGCCTACCAACAGCGTGTCCGAAACCATTTCAATTAAAAAGTCAAAAGAAGAGAGTTCCAGGTCTGGAACATGGTCTTTAGGCAAAAAATTGGACTCGTAGACAAGCTCAAGGAGCCAAGGGAGGGCACGTACACCATCATCAAATTTATCGGGCGTGGAACATATCGCGTCCACAGAAACGAAGATGGTAGAATGGAGCCAAACTCCCAGAACACCTCTCGGCTGAAGAGGTCTACCCTTAACGGGCCAATTCAATTTTTACGTTACCTTGTTCACTTTTGTAAAAAGGCTTCAATGACAGATCAGTTGAGTTGACATCAGTAAAATTATCTTTTCTTGGCAAAGATAACTTACAGATGATTACTGATATAAAAATAAATTAAGTGTTGTCATGTCTCTCGCATTGTCTCAAGAGCCCGAAAGACACAACACCCGATCGATAAGTGATCCAAGTTTTACAAAAATTATACAAGTGTTGTTATGTCTCTTGAATGGCCTCAAGAGCCTGAAGACACAACACTGATCCACAAGTGATCAAAATTACAAAAATAAACTAAGTGTTGTCATGTCTCTCGCATGGCCTCAAGAGCCCGAAAGACACAACACCTGATCCATAAGTGATCCAAGTTTTACCAAAATTATCCAAGTGTTTTTATGTCTCTCGTATGGCCTCAAGAGCCCTAAGACACAACACTGATCCACAAGTGATCAAAATTGCAAAAATAAACTAAGTGTAGTCATGTTTCTCGCATGGCCTACAAAGTCCGAAAGACACAACACTGATCCATAAGTGATCCAAGTTTTACCAAAATTTTCCAAGTGTTTTTATGTTTCTTGCAAGGCCCAAGAGCCCGAAGACACAACACTGACCCACAAGTGGTCAAAATGTTAAAGAAAAAATAAGTGTTATCATGTCTCTCTCATGGTCTTAAGAGCCCGAAAGACACAACACCGATCTATAAGTGATTCAAGTTTTACAAAAATTATCCAAGTGTTGTTATGTCTCTCGCACGGCCCAAGATCCTGAAGACACGACACTGACCCATAATTGGTCAAAATGTTAAATAAAAAATAAACTAAGTATTGTCACGTCTCTCGCATGGCCTTAAGAGCCCGAAAAACACAACACTGATCCACAAATGATCAAGAAACTATAGAAAAAATTATCTATGTATTGTGACATCTTTCGCATGGCCTCAAGAACCCGAAAGGAGCATTACCGATCGATCCACAAATGATCAAAATTTTACAAGAATTATTAATTAACTAAAGTAGTGTGGAATCAAGGGCCCGATATAAAATATTAGCTGGTTCTAAAAATGTCTCAAAGATTTATATTAGACACGGGCCCTAGGGGCCAAGGCTTACAAAGTATAAAAAAAACAAAAAAAAACAGAGAAGAAATGTTAAGTCTTCTGCCCATGGTATTTGAACTCAGGACCAAACTCCTCAATCCTGTCACTGGCCCTGGTAACGACCCCCTCTTGCGCGCTTGACTCTATTCGAGAGGGATCTGGATGAGCAGTGGGATCAGGAACCAGAACTAGTTCAGACGCAGCAGTGCCAGATGCTAATGCAGACCCCAGAAGAGGCTTAGTCAAAAACTCACAAAAGATGAGGTCATTGGGGCCTGCTTCCGGATTCTTATAATGAGGATCAATGCCAAGAGACTCATCCAATTCCTCCACTGAGATAAAGTCCATTTCATTAACAGGTTTTTGGAAGTCCTGGAAGCAAGTCCACCAGCTGAATCCAGTTCGATAGTTGGAGGTATCACATATATGTTTATACATCTGGTTGCCACCCCGATGACACATCTCCATCCTGGACCTCTCCACTGCTAGAAGATTCTCAGTCTCGACTTTCTCCTCAAGAAGTTTCTCCTTTGAAGTCTTCAAGCCCTCATTCTCAATCACCAGCTCCTGGATTCGCACCAACAGGGCCTGATGAGCTTCCTCCATCTCTTTAATATTTTGACCAGCCTCCCAAAGTCGCTGCTCAGCGGCTATAACCCGCATAGTTTGAGCCTCCAACTTCTCATTGTCAGTCACCAGCAAGGCAGCCGTCTTTTTCCTGCCCTCTTCCTTCAGCCTAAGGTACTCTGCCAATTGATGGAGGGCCCTACTATCTTCCTCAAGATTTGAATTATAAGGTTGGATCAGGTAAAACATCTGCCATATAAACATAAGTGTTACACAATCAGTAGACAAATCAAGAAGAAGTCAGATGCAAGGCGAGATCAAGTTGCATACAAACCACCTTCATTGTCATATTAGGTCTAGTCTGGGCCAACTTACTCCTGTCCACCTTCTGGATAGCCTTTTGGTCAACTGGGGTCCATATCTGAAGACCCATCTCCCAAAGAGCAACGTCATCATTGATGGTCTCACTCCCAGCGACCAAAAACCCGCCACCCGGGAACCTTATTCTCGGATTCCAAGGAACCGGTTTCTCAACTGCAGCTTCGGTTTCCATTTGCTCACTGGGAGAGGCTATCATTTTTGTTTGTACGCTGGGAGAGGCCACCGTTGTTAATCGGGGCTGCACCGAACGTCCAGGCTGGTCATTCTCCAAACGGGGTTGGGTGATGCCCTACACGGACAAAGATGGCAAGGTAGCCCCCCCTTTCATCTAATATGGAAGCACCATCATTAGCAAACTGGGGTGGATCAGCAAGATTTTCCCTTGAGGAAGGAAAAATAAAAGAAGTTGAGGTAGAGACATTATCCTCCCCAAAAGGAGGGGGAATAGGAGTGAATGGGGCATCACTTGGAGGGGGGCGGTGGCGAAACCTCATTGATGGAAAAAGGATGCGGTTCCCAAAGGGGTAGCCGGAGTGGCAGGGTTGCCCGATGCCCTCTTTCGTTTGCCCTTGAGGCTAGGTTAAGGAATTGCCAGCATGATGTCTACTCCTTTAGATGATATTTCCTGCAAAACATCATCAGTCAGGAAGTTAGGATACATCCTTAAAGGTTTACCCCAAACTTTGGACTTTAGGAGGTCAAAACGAGATTTGATATAAAATGGGGTTTTTTGGTTAGCGGGAACCTTCAAAAAACCTAAAACGTGCATCCCTAACTTGTCATCACACACCTCACAGAAACATGCCCCTGAATGATAGGGTTTGAAGGAAGTAAGCAGGTCCTGGTTAAAAGTTTTGGGGATCGGGAAGTTTGCATTGGGATGTCTCCATTTCCCGCTCACCAAAATCATTCTCTCCTTCTAACCCTTATTAGATTTTATAACTCCTTCACACATCTTTCTCCCCTGATAGGAAAAAAGATTGAAACGCCCCTTACAGTTCTTTTGATCTTTCAGCTTATAAGAAAACAGGATCTCAGCCAGGCCCAAGTCCAGACCCAAATCACAATTGAGCAGTAAGACCATTGCCAGTATTCTAAAGAAGTTTGACCTAACCTGAAGTGGGGACAGACCTAAGGTGGACAAGGCGAGTAGGAAGAAATGATGAATTAGAAATCGGAGGATCTGTAGATGATAAGAGGAAAGTAGGATCTGGTCATCCCTAACCCCCTCACTGATCCTAAAATCCTTATCCCTGGGGTAGTGCCTAATAACTACCCCATCAAGGACCTCAAACTTTTTCAGTACTACGTCTACCCTTTTATCAGCTATCAATGGGTCACCAGTAATTTATACTCTAGATCCCCTAACAGACCGACCCCCAACTGGACCTGTAACAACGGGAACCCCACTGACACTGACACATTGGGTGACCTCCGGAGGACTGGATCTAACTATGCTAACCACTTCAACTGATGGGGAACTGAAAGAGGCATCAGAGTCAACAGAGGAATGAAGACGATCACTACCCGATCAGGAATCATCACTATCAGACATCTCTGGAAGAAGGAAATAGAAAAGGAAAGAACTTACACTCAAAGAGGATTTTGGCAAGTCTCCGATGAAAATCTTTGAGTTCTCCGGGAAGCAAATGCAGTTTCCGACGAAGATATTTGCGAAGAAGATGATTTGCAGAGAAAAGCCTTTGTTGTGAGAACAAGATAACGAAGTAAGAAGTTTGCAAAAGTACAAATAAATGATATATATATGAGTTACTGAAGGTGACCAACCACCCCACTTTCACGCTAAACAAAGTACTGAGCCATCATCTCAGCCACTATTGCAAAATCAAGGCCATAATGACCGTGTATTTCAAATTCAAATGATGAGGATAACTACCCTCATTTAATGACCTTGTCACATCACCTGATATATGAGATGTATCTACCTACCACATGTTACTCTTGATTATGGGCCTTAAACGTTTGAAAGCCCAAAACCAAGATGGGCCTGTGTACATGTGATATTCTTCAGGCCCACCAAGCCTTTAGCCCATGGACTAGATGACCCATCATGGATGACTGAAGCCCACTATAAAGGCCCATCAACCGAAATGTTCTAGAATAAACTTGAAGAACAAGCTAGTGACGTGGCAAAGAGACAAAAATACTGATGTGTAAGAGAATGTTGCCCTAATGGGCTTAAGGCCCAAAAAGAGAATGTATATAAGGAAAGAAAAATCTGAATAAAGTATTTTATTCTTGTCTTGTGCATTTTTCAGTATCTACAAACGATTTCTACATAATGATACTTATTTGGCATGATAAAGTCTTAGGTTTACACAGTCCATACCTAGAGAAGATGATTGTTAGCGCTCCTTTTAATTTCATGTTTTAGGAGTAGTTGTAGTATAGATGCATACAACAATCATATTAATCGAAGATGGATTGTAGCGAATACGGACCGATTGCATCCTTTTTAGGACTAGACAACTGCTTATAGAGTTACTAGTTTGATTCATATGAGTTGTACCGCCCTCTTGCAATAATATAATTAAAGGACTATATTATAAGGGTAGTGGTGGAGTTGGAATTCAACCCTAGACTTGTTTATCTTGAGTGAAACTAAAAATATTTATCTTTATTTCTTTTTATGTTTAGTAGTTTAATACAACAAACCAATCAAACAAATTTTATAAATATAATTCAATTTGTTACTTTATAATTATTTGAAATACGACTTTGATATATGTGGTTCGATACTCTCTCTACCCAACTATACCATCTACTACTCGCGTACTTGCAACTAAGAGGTTAAAACTATATCGTGTTAATTCCTTATTTTTAACACTATTATTTTCACATGTCTAAAACCGATTAGACTCTAAGAAGGGTCATTGTCAAAATTATTATCTTTGGTTTTTCAATTATTATTTTTTTGCGATCATAATCCTAACAACTTCTTGAGAAGCCTTTTGCCATCTGAAATTGTAAATGATTTCAATGTTTAGAAATGATGGGTGCATCCATGTAATGCCATCAGTTTGGCCTTGAATGGTCTACTGAAATAACAATGTAATTTAATGTAAATTTGTTGCATAATCTGTCGTCAGCACGTTTGATTTCAGCATCATTTGGGATAGTACAGAGCTCAGCAACAAAGGGGTCATAGATCGGAACACAATAAATGAGATGTTCTTCATCTTTAAAAAGGATTAGAGAAACAGAGAAGGAAATTTGAAGAAACTTGAGTAGAGAGAGAAAGGGGAACACGAATTGGGGATCTGATATAGAATAAGAAATAGAAAGAGAAAATATGGTATATCATTTTCATTGATGGTGAGTGTATATATATACAGTTTTCCTAATCTATAGAATCCCTTAATTTAAGGAACTTTACAAATCAAATCAATTTAAATTCAAATTCAAATTTTATTATAAACTAGGAGACTAATCTAAATAATTACAGATTATTTATTTCCTTCTATATGCCCCCACAAAATGGAGCTCCGTGAGGAGATTCCAATCTTGGTTTGAGATTGAGATGGCGCTGCCATCGAAAAGGCTTGGTAAGAGCATTCGTAATTGATCCTTGGAAGAAACGTGGGCAACACAGAGAGCACCATTCTGTACTTGGTCGCGAATGAAGTGATAATCCAAAGCAACATGTTTCATGCGAGAGTGAAATACTAGATTGGAGCAAAGATGAGTTGCTCCAACATTATCACAATAGAGCACTGGCATTTAAGGTACACTAACACCAAGTTTAATAAGAAGAGAGCATACCCAACTTAACTCGGCAGCAGTGGCTACTACATAATGATACTCTGCCTCGGTGGATGAACGAGCTACTCTTCGCTGCTTCTTGGAGCTCCAGAAGATAGGATTGCATCCAAGATACACAATGTATGCACTGGTGGAAATATAGTCATCCTTGTTCCCAACCTAATCCGCGTCAGATAAAGCATGAAGAGACAGAGGAGATTGGTGATGGAGAACTAGAAAATGATTTGAAGTTCCACAGAGATAGCGTAGTAGTTGTTTGACGGCATTCCAATATTCATTGGTAGGGAGGTGCATGAATTGTGAAAGCTTGCTCACCGCGAAGGTAATGTCAAACCTTGTAAATGAGAGATACTGGAGGCTTCCAACGATTGACCTATACTCAGACGGATAAAATAGTGTTGTACCTGTAAGAAGATTAAGTGTTGGAGTAGTGGCAAGTGGAGTATTAACTAGTTTGGCATCTGTCATGCCAGTGCGAGCAAGAATATCATGAATATACCATTGTTGAGACAAAAACAAACCACGCTTGTGTGGAAGGACCTCAATACCTAGTAAGAAGGACAGAGAACCTAGGTCCTTGAGGGAGAATCGGTGAGCTAGTAGATCAATAAACTTTTGAACAATGATCGCATTATCACCGGTGATAATAATGTCATCAACATAAACAAGTAGATATACTGTGTTGCCACTAGTGTTGAGGACAAAGAGAGATGTGTCTGCATGAGAGTTGGTGAAGCCAAAGGTGACAAGAAACTGACGCAACTCATGATACTAGGCTCGCGGGGCTTAAGCCCGTACATTGCCTTTCGGAGTTTGCAGACATGGTGGGGATGGTCACTATCAATGAACCCCTGTGGTTATGCCATGTAGACCTCATCATATAAGTTACCTTGAAGAAAAATGTTATTAACATCAAGTTGGCGCAATGACCATCCACGACTAACCGTAAGACTAAGAACTAGACGGACTGTGGTGGGTTTAACCACCGGGCTGAAAATATCGTGGTAGTCTACCCCTGGGCATTGATGGAAACCTTTAGCAACAGGACGAGCTTTGTACCTATCAACAGAACCATCAGGTAAACGTTTAGTGCGAAAAATCCACTTACACCCAACAAGATTCTGAATTGATTTCGGGGGAACAAGTTCCCATGTACCATTCCGAACAAGGGCATCATACTCCTCCGACATAGCTTGATGCCATTTAGGATCTTTGAGGGCATTGGTGGCTGTAGTAAGTTCAAGATCCGGTGATGTGGATAGTTGGGCTGTGAGGTTAAGCTTGTGGACTGGTTTGTGAATGTTGTTTTTGGCTCTAATGACAATAACTCGTGGTGGTTCTGTTGTTTCAGTTGTGGTTGGTTGCTCAGTGGGGGATTGGGTTAGGTTGGTTTTAGGATCACTGGATTGGATGGTGGTACTGGTTTCTAGTGTGGTCTAGTCGACTGGTGGTAGAGTGGGGTTTGGTACCAGTTGACCGATTACGAGAATTTCTAGAGTTGTGTTCGGAGGTTCTGGATCTATGTGCGGCGACCTCGTTGAGGGTAGTGTTATGGATGGCATATCGAGTGACAAGACTAGAGGGGAGGTGATGGGAACACTGAACGCTGGGGGAAGCCAGTCAGAGATAGTGTCAGACTGGGTACGAGGAAGGCTACTTTGAAGTGACGAGAAGGGGAATATAGTTTCAACAAACCTGACATGACGCGACACATAGAGTTTGGAGGTAGAGGGATCGAGACAGAGATATACACTTTGAGTGTAGGAGTAACCTAGGAGACACACGACTTTGAGTGGGATTCAGGTTTGTGTTGAGAGTACAGTCAAAGCCAAGGATAACAGAGGCAACCAAAGACACGTAGTTTGGAGTAGTTGGGTGTGAAGCCTAGGAGTTTTTTATAGGGAGAAAACATATGGAGTGTAGGGGTGGGCATGCAATTGATAAGGTAGACAGCGGTGGCAAATGAATGATTCCAATATGAGAAAGGAATAGAGACATGAGATAGGAGAGACAACCCAGTTTCAACTATGTGACAGTGACGACGCTCAGAATAGCCATTGTGTTCTGGAGTATGTGGAGGCGTGGTAAGGTGAGAAACACCATTTGATGCCAAGAATTTATCAAGTGCTTGGTATTCCCCACCATTATTAGTGTAGAGTGTGATTATGTTTTTATTGAAGAATTTTTCCACAAGAGCCTTGAACCGGAGAAAGACATCATACACATGGGATTTGCATTTGAGAGGGTAATACCAGATGTATTTAGTGAAGTGATCGACAAAGATAAGTTATATTTAAATGCATCAACCGAATGGACCGGAGATGTCCAAACATCGGAGAACAACAAGTGGACACAATATGCTTAAAGATAGAAACGGATGGGTGACCTAGTCTATGATGCCACTCGGACGAAGTGCTCTTGACACTTGAAAAGGCGACTAAAAGAGACGACTTGACTGAGGAGACCGGCCACTCGTACACACCATCCTTAGTCCTGCCCTGCAAAAGGATTGCCCCCGTGCGTAGATCCTTCACACGAAACATAATGGGTAAGAATTCAACTGAAACATTATTTGATATGCAAAATTGGGAAATAGAAATAAGATTGTTTTGCATGATAGGTACACAAAAGGACACGACACGCCTTCGACGTGTCTATAAAAAAAAAAAAAAATTATATATATACATATTATATTGCACAAATACATCATTTATCACTTAAACAATGAGAACCAAATAAACTTATAAACTAAAATAAATAAATAGGTTAAATAAAATGTTTGACATGTTCAAAATTCTTCATTCTACTACCATCCAAGGAATCAAATGCATCTCCCCCAACATCCGACATCTTAGTATCTCCCTCGTTATATTGTGAAAAGTTTCTTGATTGAAGACAAAAATTGGAATGTACAAATACCAAATCTTCAGTTCTTTATGGTGTTATTTTATTCCTCTTCAAATAGTGTATAAATAAATAGGTGCTCTAATTCTTTTCACAATATAAGGAGGAACAAAGATATTCAAGTATCTTCAAAGTAAAAGATTGGATTAGGGGTTTTCAAGTTCTATAAGTGATCCACCAAATTACCAACTCCATAAGTCATTTATCTTTCGCCTTTTCAATAAGGCTCGCGTAGGGGAGAATCAACCGACCTACCGCGTGTCCAACACGCAGACACGTGTGTGTCCTCCGTTTGTCCACTACGTGTCCAATTTAAAAACAATTTAGGACACGTTTTCTGCGTATTTGCGAGTCCGACACCAACACATGTGTCCGATACGGATACGGTGACCCTAAATAAAGTATCCGTGGTTCATAATTTTTTCTTTTGAATTCCTAATTTGAAGGTTAGGGATTTGACCACTTACTAAGGTCTCATTTAATTGGTGGTGATTTGGTTGGTGGCATTAATGGCCATGGGTCTATCACCATTGTTTGGACTTCTGTTTTGGGGCTTGCTGCTAGGCCCATTTTCTGTATATTTTTGTTCTTGTTTTAATATAATTTATTTATCGAAAACAAAAATTAATATATATATATATATCTTCAAAGATGAACAAACTGTAAATTAGGGATTTGAGGAAAAAAAGTGATATGTGAATGCAAAAATTATTGCCTAAAAGGATAGGTTATAACGAAACTGGTTGGGTCGGGTTACTTTACTTTTGGCTTATGATGGTAATTTGCAAACGACCCAAAAATTTGGATTAGAAGGAGCAAAAAGTTGTAGGAAGGAGTTGGAGATATTTATGCCATGTGTATATATGATAATAAGTACATATTTTATTTATTTTATTTTACATAAAGTATACGATGCTTTTGAAAAAGTATCGGTACAAATTATATATATATATATATAATATCCTGGCAGATTTTTTTATTTTTTTGTTACTACGTATACTATACTTTATGAACATAAAATAAATAAATAAATGTGTTGTAGTTTAATTGGTGATGAAAATCATCTCTCAATCTAGAGTTCCGGGTTCGAGTCTGGAAAAGATTTAATATGTTTTTATTACGAAAATAGTTTTTGGGCCATCAATATATATATAGTAAAAATTAAAGTTAAAAACAAAATACATCTGGATTAGTTGGAGTCTAGTGTTCAAGTCTTGGAACTACTAACTTTTTTACTTTATCATTATTTACCGGAGCTTTCACGAAAGTAAAAACCAGCTTTTACCGTCACTTTTTGAAAAGCCCGGTAAAAACCAACTTTTTCCCGCACTTTCTGAAAAGCTCCGGTAAAAACCAGCTTTTTCCTCATATTTCTTGTAGTAAGGCCATGTTTGGTTGGTGGTCTGGTCCCAGGTGGTTTGGTCTGGTCTTACGTTTTATGGGACCAGACCGTGTTTGGTAGCATTGGTCCCAAATTTTTGGTTAGACCAAGTAAGACCAAATCAGACCAAAATGGACTCATTTCAGACCAAAAAAAAAGGTGATTCCTGGTGGTCTGGTCTGATCTTATTAATAAAATATATTTATAAATAATTAAAAAGGAATAAATAATAATAAAAAATTAGTAATAATAATAATAATAAAAAAAATAAAACAAAACATATTTTAAAAATAAAATATAAATAATAAATAATAAACAAAATGAAATAAATAATACCTAATAATAATAAAAAAGAATATAATAATAATAAACAATAAAATATATTTATAAATAATTAAAAATGAATAATTAATAATATAAATAATAAATTAAATAAAACATAATAATAAAAAAAATGAATACAATAATAATAAATAAATATAATAATAATAATAAAATGGACTAAATAATAAATAATAATAATAAATTACATAAAACATATTTAAAAATATAATAAAAATATTAAATAATAAACAAAATGAAATAAATAATAATAATAAATAAATATAATAAAAAATAATAAATAGATATAATAATAAATAATAAGTAAATATAATAATGAATAAATACTTCATAATAATAATAAAAAATGAGTATAATAATAATAAATTAATATTAAATTAATAAAATATATTTTTAAATAATTAAAAATGAATAAATAATTTATAAATAAAATGAATTAAATAATGAAATAATAATAAATAAATAGAATATATTTATAAATTAATAAATAATGATTTAATAATATAAATAATAAAATATATTATAAAGTGAAGAAATAATAAATAATACATAAATAAATATTATAATAAATAATAAATAAATAGTAAGACCAGACCGCTTACCAAACAGACTTTTCCAGATCAGATTAAACCAGACCAGACCGGACCGGACCGGACCAGATCAGACCAGACCAGAAAGACCGCCTACCAAACATGGCCTAAGACTACATGGGTAATGTTATTTGATAGAATAGCGGATGAGAACTTTAATCGAACGTACATAAACCGGTCTCCTCCATGCATAGCATTCTAGCCCCTAGGAATAGGATCTCATGCAAACTCTTACTTAGGGTTGTTCAGGACCGGTTCCGTCTGGAACCGGAACCGAACCGATTTTTTCGGTTCTTGAAAAATCGGAACCGGAACCGGTACCGAAAGGGGAAGGAACCGAAAAATCGGTTCGGTTCCGGTTCCTTCTATATTTATTTTTTTTAAAAAAAAATCTCAATTTTATAAAATAAGATAATTATAAACTAGAATATTTGAATTAAAGCAAACCCAAAACCAAATATATAATTAGTGGAATAAAAAAAGTAGCTTGAATTTGTATTGTTATTGAAATTAGTGGAGGTTTATTGCTAGTTTTTTTGGTTAATAATAAAAAATATATATTAAAAAAAAAAAATCGGTTCCGGTTCCGGTTCGGTTCCGCGGGGCCGGAACCGGAACCGAACCGAAATTTTCGATTTTTGGAATTTTGGAACCAGAACCGGAACCAAACTCCTATGGAACCGAACCGAACCGCCGGTTCCGGTTCGGTTTCGGTTCCGGTTTGGTTCCTGAACACCCCTACTTTTACTGGATTCTTATATAGACATGCATCCATATGCCTGTTCCATATTATTGACAAAATATTTCATCCATCAATATGTAAAGGTATGTCTATGACTTCATGCATGCCATCATATAATTAGTAATACTAATTATTAATTAGTACAACTAATTAAGCACTACTAATTATTAATTAGTAATACTAAAGCACTGCTAATTATTAATTAGTAATTTAGTAGCATCGATTTATGTAGATATGAATGCATATATGCATGAAAGAGTAAGCTAGTGGACAGTCTAAAAGTGAACCGGTTTATTATCGGACACGTATATACATATATATATATATATATACATATCATTGATCATTCGACCTCAGAATTTAGAAAAGATGCAATTGCCTCCAAAGCTTCATTTGGTTGAATAGGATCACTGAAGTTCGAATTCTCTAGTACTGCTTCATCACTTAGATTGTCCATCATCATATCTTCATAAGCAGGAAGATGAAATTCAGAACATAAAGCTATGTTCATGCCATTGTAGTCTCCATTGTCTGCTCCATTGCCATCGAACTCCGAGTCAAGAATATCAGATGTAAGAAGGTCACTAAGGTTGAAATCCAGTAAAAAATCGGAGGAATCATCCTCTACAACTAGGGAAGAAGAGGACGGCTTGTCGCGCTCCGGTGTGGGAACATAGTTTTTATTGAGCATATGATTATTATCGAGGTGTTGTGGAATGACAACCTCGGTGCATCGCACAGCCTTGGTTCGTATCACCAAGTGTGGTTGTATTTTTGTTTCTAGTCTCAATGGAAGTGAGCAATATTTCCCAATAGGTTCCTTCTTTTTCAAATTAATATTGAGTAATTTTTGCTCTGTTGATGAGTTTTGATTATTCTGATTCTGCACTCTTTTCCTCAAATTTGTGTTCCAGTAGTTCTTGATTTCATTGTCTGTTCGCCCAGGTAGTCTTCCAGCAATAAGCGACCATCTGCAGCAGCAATAACACTATATATCAATCTAATACTCCTGTCCGAAATTATAAGGATTTTTCGGGAATTCAAATTTTTTTTTTTAAGAGGATATCTTTTATTGTAGTGTTAGTTAATAAAATATTAACTTTACACATGATTTCATTATACTGATGTGATAGTTTATAGTGTATATGTTTTATAATTTTAATGCTTGAAGATTAAATTGATAAATTGATCAAATAAAATTATTTCCCTTTTAAAACATGAACCCTTAATTTGGAAGAGTATTTACTTTTGTAAAGTATACATTCACCTAATTATCTATATTTAGGGAATATGTACTTACTAATGTTTTTAAAAAAAAAAAACATGGGTCCCATTTTAGTTTCCATAGACAAGATGTCTTTTGCAAGTGAAAGCTGAAGTTTTGAAGGGGTTACATATTTATATTTTTATTATGGAAATTTATAAGCTGGGGAAATTCAATTTTTTAAGATGTTGTATTGGTATGAATGAAATACCAATTTTATTTTTGGTCTCATCATAATGATGTGATGATTTATTGTATAGATAATTTATAATTTTAATGCATGATAAATTAGTAAAGTGTTATGATAAAGTATTATGACTTTTCAAATGAAACACTTATTTTATTTTAGGATCAAAAAAGAATAAAAGTGGACACTTATTTTACGACGGAGAGTATAATTGAAAACTCGTGAAGGATTCTAAAACGGAATTAACTAGAGAAGAGACCTTGAATATTATGTGACAAAAAATGGTTATCTCCGATCGCTATAGTAGTTCCAGAGTTGACCACATCTAACTTTCTATGTATACGGAAAAGATCGATGATGATCTCATTCCCACTTACATAAACGTAGTGAAATGTATGTGTATAAACTTTCTAAATTTATCTCACAATTATACAAACACTAATTAAGAATATGGAGACGGAGAGAGTACGTACCTATTACCAAGGAGCTTATGTAGTCTCATAATGAGATCTTCTTCTTCTATAGTAATGTTACCTCTTTTGATGCTCGGCCTAAGATAGTTCAGCCATCTGAGTCTACAACTCTTACCGCAACGCTTCAAGCCTACAATTCATACCATCAATCACCAAAACATAGACATTACTAGATGCATAATATGATATAAACAAGTATATATACATACATGATATATAGAGATAATAATATTACAAAACAATAAACTAGTTTAGAGTATTAGTACCGGCACTTTGAGGAAGGTCTCTCCATTTGCCTTCTCCATGAATTTTGATGTAATTAGTTAGAATTTTATCTTCCTGAGCAGTCCATGCTCCTCTCTCTAGTCCCACTTTTGCACAGCATGGTCTCCTTCCCATTCAATACTCTCTCTCTCTCTCTCTCTCTCTCTCTCATATGCAACATTTACTTATATAGAAGATATGTATATATATGTATGAGCTACTTACTGAAGGAAAAAAAAGTACGAGATAATATTTTAATTATCGACTTCAATAAAAGGGATACTCGGTATATTGAGATCTTTTCATTTTATGTCAAAACTTAAGTTGTTAGGTAGTACTCTCTATTCATCTACACATATCAAATCTCTTTTCTGAAAAAAAAAAACCTTTTAAGATTAGTATTTTAATAGAAAAATGATATTGGATGAATCCTACGGGTTACAGGAATGCAATGTTATTGAGATGCCCACTGATCACGGATCCAGGACTAGTTTTGGGAGGGGTTGTCATTAAAAAAATATAGTATATAAATTCTAAAATAATATAAATTTTAATCTTTTTAACTGGACGTTGATTGTGTTCAATATGTGTCTGGTGAGAGCAGCCATAGATCTAGAAATTTAAATCAGTGGGGCAGAATTATAATATCAAATTTTCAATGGGGATTTTAAAGTATTTTTTTCAAAATTCAGTGGGAGCAGAACCGAAAATACCTGAGATTTTAAAGTAATTAAGATAAAAAAATAAAAATAAATAAAAAGAAGAAAGAAATTCAGTGGGGGCGGCAGCCTCACCGGTCAGATGATAGGTCTGTGACTGGGTGAGAGAGAAAATTTTTGACCTTTTAACCGTGTTTGTGATTTTTTAATCATCTTAAATGTATATAAGTATCAAACATACGATTTAAATAACTTGTGGGTTTATGAATATATGCTAAAAAATCAAGTTATTGTGCCAAAATATGAGAGGGGTAAGAGAAATGTGGGGGGGCTATTTTCTAAATCTGAAAATTTGAGAGGGGCCAAGAATTTAAAGGTGACAGTAAAGTGAGGATATTTTTGAAATTTTAATAAAAAAAATTGACTTGTAATACAAATAGCAAAAACAATAACTAGCTCGATCAACGCTGACCGTACACATGCATAGTGCTAGTTAAAATAAATAAATAAACAACTTATATTATCTTCTTTTCATATTAATTGTCCACTATTATAATTTTATTTATCCTAAAATATTTATCCAGTTTGAATTCCAATACAATTTAACTTTTCACTTTCCCCAAGTACTTTTTTTCCACTAATTTTAAACAAATACTAGATCCCGCTATAATATTATATTATTGAAGGCAAAATTAAAAATGATTAACTTCATTTACACCCCCTGAGGTTTGTTTTTACTTCAATCACACCCTCTCATGTTTGCAAATTTTCAATCACCCCCCCTCATAGTGTGAAATGTCTAAAATACCCTTATATCAAACACCCCTTAAATCAATTTTATCTCTAAACCAATTTAACTCCTAAACCAAACACCCTCTTAGAATCAATTTAACCCTCAAACCAAATACCCCAACCCCAACCACCACCATCCACCGCCACCGCCACCACCACTATCATCTGCCACCACTGCCACCACCAGTCGCGAAAATGGGTGAAAATGGGTCGAATTTTTTTCGGAAATAGGAGGGGTGGTGGTGGGAGGGGGGCGGCACCGGCGAGGGAGGCGGGTGGCGGCGACTATTGATGGTGTAGATCAATATATATATATGTGTGTGTATATATATGTATAGATCTATATATATATGTGTGCGTGCCTGTGTGCAGGTGGGTGGGTGTGTGTGAGAGAGAGATTTAATTTTGGGGTTGGGATGTAATAATTAAATATTTAGGGTTGAGTTGGGGGTTTTAGGATTTAATTTTTATTCACAAATTAAAAAAATTAGTTTCCAAAAAAATTAAATATTTGTTTGTGAATATTTGGGGTTGTGGTTGGGGGTTGGGGGTATTGAATTTTATATGTTTTTTTTTAATTTTATATTTATTTTCGAATTTAATATTTTTTTTGAAATTTAATAGATATATATTTTTTAATTTTATATTTTTTTTCAAATTTTTATATTTTTTTTCAAAATTTAATATATATATATTTTTTAATTTTATATTTTTTTTCGAAATTTAATATATATATTTTTTAATTTTATATGTTTTATTTTTAATTTTATATATTTGTTTCAAATTTTTTTATGTTTTTTGTGAATTTTATATTTATTTTCGAAATTTAATATATATTATTTGAATTTTATATGATTTTTTTTTAATTTTATATATTTATCTTGAATTTAATATGTTTTTTTTAAAAAAATTAAATTTAAAAAAGTAATAAAATAATGGAAGGGGGTATTATTGATAAAAATACTATTATTATTTTCAAACAGAACAAGAATAACACATTGAGAGTAGTTTAGGGATTTTAAAAAAATTCAGGATGATGTCATCGTTAAGGGGTTCTAAGTGATGAGAATATTGAACAATAGAGAGATATAATTGAAGATATTCAAATTTAAAAGGTATGATTAAAATAAAAGCAAAAAAATGTAAATAAAATTAATCTAATTAAAAATTACACGTTAACTCAAATCAATAAAATATAAAAAAATCCAAATGGTGACGGATGCATTATTTCATTGGAGGGTGCATGATTAATGTTAGAAAATTACACATTCGTCGTGAGTTGTGAAACTACAAGACAAAACAATAACTGCAAATACATTACAAACAAACATAAATATTCAATCTTTTCTCTCTCTGCTAGTTCTTTTCCTTTTGGGGATGAGAGAAAAGAGCATGATGTGCATACACCACCCCTTTTTCTGGCATATTACAAATGTCATCTTATCTCATGAAAGGCTTGAATATAATAAGCAAGAGGTTTTCGTTTGAAATGCACCACTCACATCCTCGTTTGAGGAAAACCAATTTCCTGGTGGAGAAATAATTGTCTAACTTAGTAGATACACATGGCTTGTCTTGTCATATATATAGAGAAATAATTGTCTAACTTAGTAGATACACATATAAATAATTGTCTAACTTAGTAGATACACGTGGCTTGTCTTGTCATGTATATAGAGAAATAATTGTCTAACTTAGTAGATACACATGGCTTGTCTTGTCATATATATATATATATAAAGGATTCCCATATATCGATCCCTAATAATGATGTCAAAATTAGGGATGACAATTTATGTCGTCCATCGGAGCTCTGCCCTGTTTCGCCTCTTTTATTTAAGGGTTTAAGAACGCTTTTTATTTTGTAGTGAAGAGTTCTATAAAAACAATTGAACTCGTCACGGGTTATGAGGCGAATACAGGTTTTGTTAAATATCTGTTATACCCCGCCCCGCCCTATTAATATTTATTTTATTTTAGTTTTTCTTATTATATATAATATATTTTATGAATTCTAAATATTTTATTAGTTATTATTCATTCTTTTTTCATAATATCGACATCTAAGACTAAGAAGAAATGAGTCGCCTAGTATATACGAATAAAAGAGAAATAAAGAGAGAGTTTGATTGTTGGATGATTTGAAAATAAAATTTATTTAAACTTATAGTGTGATTTATTATTTTTGATGTTTTTGTGTGCAAAACTCTTTTGTCAATGATGAAGATGATACTGAGAATTAAGTGTTAACGGGGCGGGCACGAGTATAATAAATTGTTAATGAGACGGATATGATTTATGAAAAGACAATCCGCGACAAGTTCGTGAAGGATATGATATTTTAAAAAACTAAATGGGATAAAAATAAATATAGGCGAACTCATTTCATACTCGCAACATTACCGTCTCCAGTCAAAATGTCAAGTTTCCGACTGTTTCTAGTGCCATTTTGCCTCTTAAAAAATGTTTGAATCTCTTAATTAATTGAAACTATTTTGAAGAGGAATTGCACTTCACTTAGGATTCTCAAACCAAACAATGATATTACTATCACCATTTCTCGAAGTTCCTAATAGTGGTTCAAACTAGTTAACTTCTCAATCTTGTGAGGTTTTAGGAGCTGTAATTTATATTTTGATATATAAATACATATTCACACACCATTCATAATGTGTTCTAAGAGCTTCGAACCTCTCATATTTTTTTTTGAGAGGTGACATTATACCATTGCAACAGTTGTGTTAGGAAAGTGTCTCAAATTTCTATTATAATTAGATTTATTGTAAAAGGTAATTTTTTTGTTAGAAAAGATGTCTTATTCTCCAATGAGTGATAATTTTTGTCTAACAAAAAAATTGAATTTTCTTGTTCAACAAATAATGGAGTTTAACTCTATAAATAGAAACCTAGGTTTTGGGTTAGGACTTAGAGAAGAGAAAAGAGGAAGAGAGTGTTGTGTGCGCCAAGTGAGGGTGTTATGTGCGCTTATGTTATATTTTTTTTTTTTGGTAAGTGCCTATGTAATATATTTCTAATGAATACTTTCTCTCCCTGAATTAATTTTGGGCGATATTAATTCTTAAATGTGATATGAGAATTAATACGTAACAACTTGTGTGTTATGGAGTAATCATGTTGCCACCATTTGCACAAAGAAGCTTTATAGAATAAAGTATGTGATTTGGATAAGCCATTGTAACCTTCATGGTTTTCTATAACAATTAAAGGAGATTGTTCTGTTGCCCTATAGTTCTTTGCTTTGACGTAGGGATAAAATTTGGAAAGAAAAATTGTCAAAATAAAAAATAAAATATAAAAATAACAAGTGGACTACTAGGAAGATCATTAAGCCACAAAAGCCTATTCAATTGTGGCTTAATGTTCAATTTCCGCCGAATTGTTCAATAATTTTGAATTGGTAAAAAATATGCTGAATTTTCAATTTTTCGTGGAGGATTTGCAAATTCAAATAAGTGTGCAAAATGTCATTAATTATCTTGTTCATATCATTCGTAAATTCAAAGTTCTTCTGTTAGGTCACAGTGAGGGGAAAAGAATGATTTGGTCTATATGCAGGAACAAAATTGTATTTGAATTTGTTTATGAAATTATAAAGGGTATTGTTCAAAGTTCATCGTATCTTTTAGATTGTAATACTTTTTAAATATATCAATACTTTTATGATTAATACCGATTTAATCGATACTTAAGAGTTAACCCTGATAACCTTCAAGATTATAAAATCATTATTACAATCAAAAGTGAATTTGGTACCGCAACTAGCAACCATGAGTTGACCTGGTTAATGATGATAAGTCAACCAAAAACATGGTGCAGACATTTGTAAAAGCACTTTGGAAAATTCACACATGATCGCGTAGTGGCTTTAATGAATTTTTCCAGACAATGAAGTCAGGTTATTTTATGAAAATAACTGTGGATATTTTGCTATAACTTTTCAAGCATATATACTAAACTAATAATAAGTCAAATCTGAGTGGAACTCATGGTAACTTTATAAATATATATATAATAAATTTCAAATTTCATCACTCAAATGTGATGGATTTTCAACCAATAATGTGACAAGGAAATAATACTAGCTTCTCAAAAAAAACAAAATGTGACAAAGAACTTTTCAATTTACATCCAGACTTTATTTAAATTAGCATTATTTATTGAAAAATTTGCAAAAGCTACTCTATCTAAAAGCATATGTTACAAAGAAAAAAATAAGCACCAAGCTTAGGAGGCAGATAGCGGGTGACAACAAATTCTCCATCTATCCTTCAATAAAGAGCACGATTTCACCTAACGGTTGGGTCTATACTCTCTAGTATATAAGCAACACTTTTGCTTAGGTATTCATGTATTATTTAAAAGTTTATATAGACTGAATGTTGAATTTATATTTCCTAATTAAAAAATGTTATGAAATCTTGGAGAAATGTCACTTTCAAATGAGAGGATACGATCTCCTTATAATTATTAAGGTAGAATTGTTTTCCATTCCACCTTCAGTCAAAAGAATTGTCATATATTTTTTGGATTATTGATTTTAACCAATTATCATTCGACACACAAATTAAAAAATTATAATACCTCAAAAAGTATTAGGATTCAGGTTCAATTTTTGCTAACTATAAAAAATTTGGGTCATTGAAAGATTAACTCCAGGGTTCCGGGAATTAATCGAAGTGCGCATAAAATATATAAAATAATCCGGATATCACAGTTACCTAAAACAAATTAAATAAAATTAAACCATTTACTTGTATGCCTACCATGGATTCACTCCAACCATAACCATAATAATTTCTTCCATTCAATGCCTATTCTCTTGCAATATCACACTATGTTTTATTTTTGTAAAAAAAAAAATGGATGGTGAATTTTCAAATTGTGTTCATAAAAGAAAAGTGGATTGAGCTTTGTCATTTCAAAGGAAAATGAATGGTGATTATTTAAAAAGAAAAGGGAAAGTGATGTCTCTCTTGACACTTCGAAAATGATGCTTATATTGGCAAAAACGTGGGATTCCCTCCGTCTATTATGTATTAATTAGCACGTATTTGACTTCGCTTAATTTATTGGCACAATTAAAATATATTATATCCTACGAATTAAAAATATCATAATATATATATATAAATATCAATGCATTGAGATATTGAATAGTTTTACTAATGGGTTCAACAGAATTTGAAAATTGCTAAACACGTATACAAATAATTTGAAACGATGATACCAATCATGTAATATGCGTGTGCATATATATACTGTTATGAGGGATACGAATTCATGTATATTGTTAGAATATATTAGGGTCTAGTTCCATCTACATAGTTAGGACTCAACCAATTTTATATTATCTTATTTTTTACTCTATTACCTAAATTATATTGACTTGTCCCTCAAGTAAACTTGTTCTTCACACATTTTTCTTTATATATAGGGGTTATCTCTATTATAAAAATATATATTTTAGTATATACAATTCAATACATAATTTTAATATTAATTATTCTTTATTATTGTATTTATTGTCTTTGTTATATTATCTCTATTAACATAATATCAAGAGATCCTTTCTTCTAACATATATAAATATTATTGTTGATAACAAAACAAAGTATTTAGCCACATAGAAGTGAACTAGTATATTAATTTGGCAGTAAATAGTAATGTACTTATTACGGATTTCATTACCTTTAGGGGGAAGGAGAATCAGAAATAAATTGTTAATTTAAAACTTAGATTTTAGAGTTAGAGGTTCGCTAATTGTGTTTTAAATTTTTATATCTATTTCTAATAAACCTGTACTATATTTTAAATTATATTAAATTTAAGAGTCTTTTTGCACGTATTTCGTAAAGTAGTGAGGGCCAAGCTACGAATAATTCAGTTAATAGAACAAAAAAGAAAGAAAGAAGTTATATTTACATGAGAATACTTGCCTCCTACCCATAAAGAGGAAGCTCCTCCTACCCTATGATGTGGTTTAATAAAATGTGGACATGTGTCCTATATTTAAATTTAAATGAGATAGATTTTTAAAGGTAAGTTGGGTAATTATTGTATATTGACTTTCCGTATTAAAATTTAATGAATGGACATTTTTGTCTTTACATTTTTATTTAAATTCAATACGAAATATTTATAATATACCCGAACTGACCAAATTGCCCTCCATCATTTCGAGTATAGAAAATACGAATTTTTTGTTTAGGGAGAGTAATGTCTTTTTGTAAAAAACAAAAATTCAAGATTAATGATTGAAAAGTTACATTTTTTTTTTAGTTTTATGTTTGAATCAAAGTGATTGCAAATAATTAAAAAATAAATAAATGATGGAGGATAATTTTGTCAATTCGAGTATGTTATAAATATTTGTATTAGATTTAAATAAGGGAAATGAATATGTAATAATGAAACAATTAACTTTTAAAAGAGAGATATTGATTTTTAAATGTAGGACACATATTCATATTTTATTGAGTCATATCATGGGTAGGAGAAAGTTCCTCATTATGGGATAGGAGACAAGTATTGTCCTATTTACATGCTTTAATAAGTAATATATATATATATATATATATATATATATATATTTATATATAATTAGAAAGCAACTCAATTTATTTTGGAAGTGGGTCGACGCCCCAACTGGAATTTTTATTTTTACTTTAATTATTTTAAAATTTAAAATTTTTGCATTAGTTCTTACTGAAATTTGAAAAAATATATTTTAAAGCCCTCATTGAATCATCTAGAAAGACTCCAGGGCACTACCAAAGTACGCAAGGTCCATTGAGATCTGCACTAATCAGGACTGTAAATGAGCCGAACTTGAGTAATGGTGGACTCAGCTTGTATATGATCGTGAACATGAACTCGTATAAGCTTGTTTGAGTCCGTGAACATAAACTCGTTTAAAGTTCGTATTAATTCATAATTACATATTTAAATTAAGTTTTTTGCCTAATAATATTGTAAGTATTGCTTTTACGTTTCATTTCATTGCAAGTGATTAGAATTTTATAATAAAAATGTAATGTTAATAAACAAGACCATCAAGCTTGAACCGAAATTATATATTAATTATTTTCTTTTTGCTTAAACGAGCCAATCTGAGACGAGCTCGAGCTTTTATGATTCATGACTAATCCGAGCATGATCACAAATTTTAAAGCTGATCACAAATCCGAACAGAACTAACAAACCATTGAACCGAGCCTGAATATCCCAAAATTCGTGATTGGTTGGTTTGCAACCCTAGTTAAAGAAATACCAACTTGGTTATAGACTAGTACCTTTTACAGCGACGAGTAATTTTGTCTTATCAATGATATGAATCAATAACAAATTAGTAATTACTTACCCAAAAGAAATAATATAATAATAAACTAGTTGTTCTCATATAACCCCTTATTCTATACCTAATGATATTGTAGCATACTAGCTCCACTTTTTCTCATAAAAATGACTCTCATAATTTTCATCAATATTGTTTTTCAACTTATTTTCCAAAAAATTGTCACTGAGAAGAAAAGTACAACGTTTTTCAAAGACTTAAAATAAAAAAATTTGTGTCAACATGCATACTCATTTATTCAACTTTTAAAAATTTAGTTATAAAAATATATCGGTCTTCATAATTTTTCAAAAATAATTTTTTATTTTTTAAGTTACCGATAATTATTTATAAACAAGTAGACCAAAGAGATCTAATATATTTAACTAACTAATTTGTTTTAAACCTTGAGCCTGATCACTGACACAATGTATTTCTCTAGATTATTCTCATTCAAAACTTATGTTTAAATCCCTTTCTCTTGTCAACCATGGAGGAAATTTACTTCAAAAATTATTGTTACTGGCTTTGCCTTTGGTTTCTTGGATCTAAATTTACCTTTCAGAAAAGAAAGAAAAAATTTTACTTCAAAAGTTGTGAAAGATTAATACCAAAACTAATTGGATCATATTCTATGGTGTAAAACTTAATTGGATTGTAATGTCGGCTAAACAATGTAACCATTATCTTTAAACTCAAAATTTATGAAGCCATTAAAAAATCGAGATCCCATATTAAAAATCAGAAGCAAGGCTAGATTACAAAGAACTCTTAGATTGCCAGGAAATTTGATTTTTTGGCAAGTAATTGATACAGCAACGTGTAAAGTCTATATTTATACTTAGATTTTAAAATTTTCTAATTTGACAAAATAAATTTAACTTTGAACATGATATTTCATATTTCGGGGCTTTTGCTCCGAGTAATCCACGGACCCATGTAAAGCGACTAAGGTCATGAGTAATTTTTATTTTTATTTTTTATAACCATGATGTCCGGGTCAGCTTACATGCACTTCGATTGATCCACAGAACCCGTGCAAGGTGACCCCCTACACGAATCGAGTAAGGCTCGGACTATCTCTGCGATTATAGTCCTAACAAATTATTTCCACCTAGTAATAGTCGAATATGAGACATCGTGCTTCTTGAGGAACCAAGTTTCAAATCTTTTCCAACTAGCTAGGCCAACCCCCGGATTGTCATGAATAATGTTTTGTTATAGGTTTTTTTGTTTTTGTTTTTTCTATCGTATTATTGGGGTATCCCCTCTTAATTATATATTTTGTTGCTTTTGTCTAATAAAATTATTTATTCAAAAATAAAAAATATAAAAACTACCACCTAATCCACCTCTTTAATTCTGTCTGATTTATTAAAGCTGTTCTTTCAAATTCATGATAAGTTAGTTTACTTTTCATGTTTGGCTGATTAGTGGAAAACAAACAATTGATCACGTTATTCCATACAAATTATGTTGCCAATCCCAATTTTACTTCTTGTTAACTTGTGATCAAATCCTATGGTGACGGAAACAATATTAGTTTAATCTTTTTGGGCCCGTTTGGAAATTTGGTTTTGGTCTTGGTTTTGGTCTTGGTCTTGTGATTTTGGTTTTAGTGGTCTTTGGTGGTTTTAGGTAAATCTAAAACCTATATATAATGTTTGGTAAGGAATTGGTTTTGGTCTTGGTCTTGGTCTTGGTATAATTATATATATATACTAATATGTATTAAAAATATATAAATATGAAAAATATATATATATAATTGGAAAAAATATTAAAATGAAAAAATATATATAATTAAAAATATTTAAAATTCCCGAAAACATTTGATATTTTTATTTTTTTTTTATTCCAAAAAATATATATATAATCGAAAAAAATATTTTAAAATGTAAAAATTATATATATAATTCAAATAATATATCTTAAATTCGAAAAAATATATATAATTCAAAAAAAATATAAAATTCTGAATAATTTTATTATATACTGAAAAAATTTAAAAATTTAGAAAAAAAGGATATAAAATGGGGAAAAATATTTTTTTTTCCTGAATAAAATTATTTTTTCGGAAAAAAATTTATTTTTCCCAAAATATAATTTTTTTCAAAATAATTCATATTTTCGGTCATATATATATATATATAGAGAGAAAAAAGTCAAAATTGGTAGGCCAAAACCATGGTTTTAGTGATTGGTTTTAAAAAGCCCAAAACCAAATCCAAAACTAATGATTTTAAACTTATAATTCAAATAATATATCTAATGATTTTAGACTTATTTCGTGTTGCAATATCTTGTATAAATGTATTTCTAAACTTTTGGCTAATAAATTAAAATCCTTGCTTCCCAACTTTATTGATAAAGCACAAAATGTTTTCATTAAAGGGAGAAAAATAGGGGATAACATTATCCTTGTACAAGAATTTGTAAGAGGGTATCACAGGGACAAAGGTCCTCCTAGATTCACTCTTAAAGTTGATTTGCATAAAGCCTATGATTGTCTTAATTTGCAATTTTTATTGGATATCCTACAGCTTATGAGATTTCTTCCTATTTTCATCAATAGGTCAATGTTTGCATCTCCTCTGCTTCATTCTCAGTTTCAATTAATGGTGAACTATGTGGGTTTTTCAAAGCATCAAAGGTTTAAGACAGGGTAACCCCCTTTCCCCTTACCTTTTTGTCATTGCCATAAACATCTTCTCCTCCATTACCAATACTCTAACATCTAATGACAACTTGTTTGGCCATCATAAGAGATGCAAAACTACCAATTTGACCCATATATCATTTGCTGATGTTATTTTTTTATTTTTCAAGGATGATATAAATTTTGCTAACACCATGAAGAAATTCATTAACACCTTCTCTCTTCTCTCAGGCCTTAGCCCCAACCCATCAAAGAGCCAACTTTTTTTTGTGGAGATACTAGTACTATTAAATAGGCTATATGAAACACCTTTAGCTTTCCATGTGACTCTCTTTCTATTAGGTATCTAGGCCTTCCTCTCATTTATTCTAAATTGTCTGCTTTGGATTGCCAAACACTTCTCACATGTTTGCTTTCAAAAGTTTCCGACTGGACTGCTAGATCTCTATCCTTTGCTGGCAGATTACAATTAATCCAGGCCACACTTTTCAATATTCACACATTCTAGACTAACTTGGTTATTCTTCCTTATAAAGTGTATACTCAGATTGATGAGACACTCAAGAATTTTCTATGGGTTGGTCCTATGATGGGGAATTACAAAGCAAAAATGTCATGGGAGCAGGTATGCACTCCTAAGAAGGCTGGAGGACTGGGGATTCAGAGCATTAGAGAATGGAACCAAGTTTCCATACTTAGACACATTTGGACAATTTGCTTTAATGAAACTAGGATCTGGAAAGAATGGGTTTAGGAGAACTTGACAGCCCGTAAGGTTCATTCACATGGTTCATGGAGGACAAAGTCAGTCAGAGGTAGAAGACGTCCGGAGGTCCCAAATGCGACAAGCTCAGAAACTGCGAAGGGTTGGGGAAGTCAGCGAGTTTAGAAGCCCGAAAGAGGACGCCCGGATAATTTTCACTTCTGCGGATATACGGAGCATTCAGACACCACACGATGACCCCTTGGTTATCTCCCTCTTGGTCTCAAACTGCTTGATCAAGAGGGTGATGGTTGACCCTCGGAGCAGCGCCAACATTATCACCAAATGGGCCTTTAAGAAATTAGAAATCAACCCTCAGGAAATTGTACCTTCCAGAAGCCCAATAGCAGGATTTTATGGCAGAAGAGTGGAACTAGTGGGAGAGATCCAACTGCCAGTGACAGCAGCAAGGCACACGCTCCGAGAAAATTTCATGGTGGTGGATGTTAAACCTTCCTATAATCTCCTTATGGGAAGGGGTTGGATCCATCGGATGCACGGAGTCCCTTCAACCATGCATCAAGTCATGTGGTATATTGACCCAAATGGAGTTGATGTGATTGACATCAGGGGCGATCAGGTAACAGCGAATGAGTGTTATGTTGTTACCATGAAAAGTCTAAAGACAAAGGCGGAACCGGAACGAGGGTCATGATCCAAGGCGGTACCCGATGACAAATAACAATTACAGGAAGAGGGTACAGGGTCATCAATAGCAGTTGAACCTTTGATTGAAGTACAGATCTACCCCGATCACCCCGAAAGGTTGACTTATATCGGTTATGGCCTTAGTACTCAAGAAAAAAAAAATGGATGTTCTACTATGCTCTAATGCAGACATATTTGCCTGGGGACATATGGATATGACTGGCATCGATCCGTCAGTAGCCCAACATTCCCTCAACGTGGATCCCAACGCAAAACCTGTCAGACAAAAGCAAAGACGGATAGGGGCACAGCGGAACCAAATCATAGCTGAAGAGGTCAATCGACTTCTCCAAGCAGGATTCATAAAGGAGGTACAGTATCCGTCCTGGCTGGCAAACGTTATGGTGGTTCAAAAAAAGAACGGGAAATGGAGAGTGTGCGTGGACTTCACCAATCTGAACAGAGCATGCCCGAAAGACTGTTTCCCCTTACCGAAGATCGAGTAGATGGTAGATGCCACTGAAGGGTTCGAGTGCTTGAGTTTTCTAGATGCGTACTCTGGATAAACCAGATACGAATGAACCCTAATGATGAGGAAAAAACAGCATTCATCACCGAACCAGGTACATATTGTTACACAGTTATGCCTTTCGGACTAAAAAATACAGGTGCAACCTTTCAGAGGTTGGTGAACAAAGTTTTCCAGGGCATGATGGGATCCACCATAAAAGCTTATATTGTTGACATGGTGGTTAAAAGCAAAGCAAAAGGCGATCACCTGACCGATCTGTAGTAGGTGTTCGATACCTTCAGAAAATTCAAGATGAAGCTCAACCCATCCAAATGTTCCTTCGGAGTGGCTTCGGGCCAGTTCTTAGGACACATAGTTGATCGGACGGGAATACAAGCTAGTCCATCACAAGTCAAAGCCCTCGTAGAGTCAGCAGAACCAAGGTCCCGGAAGGAGATCCAGGTGCTAACAGGAAGAGTAGCGGCCCTCAGCCATTTCATTTCTCGATTAACCGATCGGTGCATGCCGTTCTTTCAAGCTATAAAGGCGGAAAAATGAGAGGTCTGGGGACTGGAGCAATTAGAGGCTCTGAAGAAAATCAAGAGCTACATGGAAAAGCCTCCTATACTGGCAACCCCAGAGGCAGATGAGCCGCTACACCTGTATCTAGCTATATCGTCAACGTCTACCAGCGCCGTTCTGGTCAAGGAGGGCAAGGGGTACCAGACACCAGTCTTCTACACCAGCAAAGCCCTTGTTTATGCAAAAACTCGTTATACGAAGCAGGAGAAGCTGGTACTATCACTGGTCAATGCAAAGCGATGTCTTCGTCATTATTTTGAAGCACACCCGATCGTAGTGCCAACTGCAACCCCGATCAGATCAATAATGGTGAAACCTGAGTTATCGGGCAGGGTATCCAAATGGGCAATTGAACTCGGAATTTTTGACATAACCTATGTCCCCCGAACTGCAATCAAAGGCCAAGCAGTAGCTGATTTTTTGCTAGAAACTGAAACTACAGACTCTTTGGAAGAAAATAAACCTGGCTTATAGGTTGTGTTCAAGGACGGATCATCAAATGTCAACGGGGCAGGGATTGGTGTAGAGCTCATGACACCAGATGGCACTAAAATCTAGCAATCCGTTCGACTAAAGTTTCCTGCCTCCAACAACGAAGCCGAGTATGAACCCCTACTTTCAGGAATTCGGTTGACCCAAAGCTTTCAAGTACAGAAAACAGAGATTCGGAGTGACTCTCAGTTGGTCGTGTGACAGTTAAACGGGGAGCATGAAACCCAAGAGCCGAAAATGGAAGCGTACAGGAATTTGGTTCTAAATGAGGCCGAAGGGTTCCAGCAGTTAACCTTTGAACAGATTCCCAGAGGGGATAATTTTATAGCAGATCGTCTAGCTAACCAGGCCTCCGCAGCAGAAGAAGGTATGAACCGCACTGTACCAATAGACTTCGTCGTCCGATCAAGCTTGGAGCTCCCCGAAGAAGTGATTGTCATTCCATGGGAGCCAAGTTGGATAGACCCTATAGCAGATTATTTGAGGACCGATGCATTGCCTGAGTCTAAATCAGAAGCTCAGAAGATAAGAATGAAGGCAGCCAGATATGCTCTATACATCGGCCAACTGTACCGCAAGTCTTTCTCCAGGCCATACTTGAGATGTCTCACACCCTCCGAAGCTTCGGCGGTCATGGAAGAGATTCATGCAGGAGCCTGTGGCAATCATTCCGGAAGAAGGTCTTTAGCCCACAAAGTTCTCACCCAAGGATATTTTTGGCCCTATATGTCAAGAGACCCTGAGGTCTATACCCGACACTGTAAGAAGTGTCAATTTCATGGGGATGCCATTCATCCACCTCCGGAGTTACTAAAACCAACAATTATCCCTCACCCCTTTGACCGGTGGGGGATGAATATTGTGGGTCCTCTCCCGCAGGCTATACGATCAACTACCCATGTTCTTCTGGCTACGGACTATTTTACCAAATGGGTGGAAGCCGAGGCATATCCCACAATCACAGGTAGCCATGTTATAAAGTTCATCTAGAACCATATCATCTATAGATTCGGTCTACCCCGAACTATAATGATGGATAATGACACCAACCTTGATAATATGAGGGTTCAAGCGTTCCTAGCAAAACATGGGATCAATCGGAGCACTTCTTTCGTCGGCTATCCACAGGAAAATGGGCAAGCTGAAAGGACAAACATAACCATTTTTGATACACTGAGGAAAAATCTTGAATACGCAAAAGGGGCTTGGTTGGAGAAATTGCCCGAGGTGTTATGGTCCTATCGGACTCTTCCAAGGCAACCAACGGGAAATACCCCTTTCGCCATGGCTTATGAGGCCGAAGCCGTTATCCCGACCGAGTTAAGAGTACCTACTTTAAGGAGTCAAGCCTGGGAAGAAGGTCCGAACAATCAACACCAAACCCATGATCTGGACCTCCTAGAAGAAAGAAGGGAAGTTGTTGGGAAAAGGTTGGTTTCCTATCAGCAACAAATCAGGGCACGGTTCAATCAGAAAGTCAAAAAAAAATAATTCCAGGTAGGCGATATGGTACTCAGAAGAAAAATTAGGATTGTGGGCAAATTACGAGAGACATATGAAGGACCTTACACAATCGTTAAGGTCATCGGACGCGAAGCTTATCGCGTGCGGAAGAATGAGACAAGTCGCATCGAGCGCAACTCTCAGAATGCCTATCGGCTAAAGAGGTATTATCCATATATGTTTCCTTTTTCTTTATAAAATAATAAAGTTGTGTCTCCCTTATGACACCTTTTACTGATTATAATAAAGCATCTGTGCCCGATGTTCGGCACCTCTGCTTCATGATTCTCAAGTTCATTTCAATAAAGATACATTCTATTTTTTGCGAGTGTTCCATTTTAAAATTAAAATTTTCCTAAGTGTTGAGTTCAAACCTGATTTGAACTAACTAAAGGACAAAGACAAGCCGAATGGGCCATATGCCCGAAGGCTCAATTTTAAAACTAAATTTTTTCTAAGTGTTGAGTTCAAACCTGATTTGAACTAACCAGATGACAAATACAAGCCTCAGGGGCCATATGCCCAAATGCTCAATTTTAAAACTAAAATTTTCCTAAGTGTTGAGTTCAATCCTGATTTGAACTAACCAGAGGACAAATACAAGCCTCAGGGGCCATATGCCCGAAGGCTCAATTTTAAAACTAAAATTTTCCTAAGTGTTGAGTTCAACTAACCAGAAGACAAAGACAAGCCGAAGGGGCCATATGCCCAAAGGCTCAATTTTAAAACTAAAATTTTCCTAAGTGTTGAGTTCAAACCTGATTTGAACTAACCAGAGGACAAAGATAAGCCGAAGGGGCCATATGCCCGAAGGTTCAATTTTAAAACTAAAATTTTCCTAAAGTGTTGAGTTCAAACACTGTTTTGAACTAACCAAAGGATGAATGCAGGCCTCAGGGACTATATGCCCAAAGGCTCAATTGTTTTCATAAATGCTGAAGTTCAAACATAAATATGAACAAGCCAGATGACAAGAAGCAAGTATCAGGGTCCATATGTCCGAAAGCTAAATATTGCAGGAAAGCAAGAGCAAATCATACACTGTGATAGGAAAATCCTTTTTCATTGAATAAAAAAAGAGAGAAATTACAAAAGTACCCTTTGGGGTAAGAACATATAAACTTTAAAAGCCTATTCTACTGATCGGGAGGATGATATTCTTCTCCCTTCAAAATAGCGGCGAACCGCTTCTCGTTTTCGGAGGCGGGAGGGGTTTTGTAGGGAACAGGCACTCCCATGTGGGCATCAAATTCCTCTGCGGTCTTGAACTCCAGAGCTTCCAGAGGAATATGCTCCATTTCGTGCCTCTCTCGCCAAGCTCTGGCCGATCGGAGATCACAGATAATGCAATATCGGTGGTACATATCCAGACCTCCCAGGCGGCACACTTCAACCTTAGCCCGCTCAAGAGCCAGGAGGTTCTTTGATTCTACCTTTTCAGCTGCCATCTTTTGGTTAGCTGCCTTCACTTCTTCAAGCTCAGCATCAAAGGCTAGCTTTTCAGCCGTCAGAGCCCGTTTCTTTGCCTCGCCAGTCTTAAGAAGGTTCTTCTACTCTGAGACTGTCTGGCGAAGTCCATCTGCCTCTTTGACTAGAGCAACCCGATGGGCATCAATTTGCTTAATCTGGGCTTTCATATTTTCCATTTCATTAACGTCAGACTCCACAATGTTATTGTAGGCCTGAACCCCATAGAGAAGCTGCACAAAAAAGACATATTAGTGCATAATGTAGCAATAAGTAGTAAACCAAATTACGAAACGAAGAGTAAGTGTATACCTCCATGACCATTATGGAGGTCTTCTTTGCTAGATCAGTCCTGGAGATTTTGGATTGAGCGGCCCTATCAACTGGAGTCCAGATCCCTTTTGCCATAGCCCGAAGAGCTTCTGGCTGGGTGAGGGTAAGATGGTCAGCACAGACCGGAGTCCCATCTGGAAGAAGGAACTTCGATTCCCAGGGAATTAAAGTACGGGATGCCTCCGCAGCTTGGGGGGTCTCGCTTGTAGAAGCATTATCAGCTTGAGTTCTGGCCCTCTTGTTGGCCACTCCACCGCCTGTACTGGATTGGGTCCTGATAACTGGTGGAGGTTGGGGTGGAGCTACCGGATTCTGTGTTGATGGAGCTACTGAATTCTGTGATGGTGGAGGTACTAGAGGCGCCGGAGGTGCTATTGAGAGCGGTACGACATCAACCAGGGTGACCCCTTCGGGAACTTGAGGGTGTCTGGCGGAGAGAGGTTTGTCGGGCAAGTCCATCATGTCAACAACATCGCCCAAGTTAGAAATTGACTCCAGGTTTGCTGAAGTCAGCAGGTCAGTAGCAGATCGGGCTTTGCCCCAGACATGGGTTTTCAGGAGGCCTATACGTTGTTTTATGAAAGTAAGGGGAATGTCCCTATCCTCATAACCCAGAAATTTGTAGGCGTAATCCCCCCGATGAAGATCACAGTGTTCGCAAAGGCAAGAGACTTTATGAAGGGGGCGGTAGATGGGTAGACGGATGGCACCGAACGTACTTGGGATCGGGGAATATACTAGAAAACGGGTAAGACCAGTTGCCACTCACAACTACCATTCTCTATTTCCATCCCTTATCAGATTTTTTGGTATTAGTACATATATTCCGACCATGGAATGGAAATAAATTATATTTACCCTTACTCGATTTGGCATTTTGGAAAAAGTAACAAAGGAGCAGGTCAGCTAAACCTAGATTTAGGTCCAGATCCCTATTGTACAACAGGAGTATGGACAGAATCCTGAGGTTGTTCGGGTTCAGTTGAAGGGGATGTAAGCCTAGCATAAAAAACACATAGTGAAAGAAGAAGTGAAGGGGAAACCTCAAAACCCTAAGGTGAGATGCCGATAACAGAATGTTACCGGGTGCTAGTCACTGACTTCTGGTGAAATCAAGGTAACCAGGGTAAGGGTCAACATCAACATCCCCGGGTACTTGGGTTTCAACCCGAAGATGTTTGACATCTACTTCGAGACCGACTTTCTTTAGAGGGGCCACTACAAACGGTTCAGAGGACTTAGGGTCTACGGATTCAGTGGGACCCCTTGAAATGGGTGTTTCCGGATTCGTTGACGAACCCGGAAGATCAGTGTTTTGGGGAGATGTTTGTGGGGCTCCTTGACGAGTAGACTGGGGGTTGTCACTACTAGTGGGATCGGTATCGGTAGTAGAGGACAAAATGACCTCTTCTACCGAATGTGTGTCGTTGCTGTTAGACATAGTGTCGAGAAAGGTAGAAGAGACAGAAGGGAGGCAGAGGTGAAAGTAAAGAAAAAGGAAGAGATCGTCCGACTTACTCAGATAATAGTGATGCGTCAGGGAAGGCTTCGGGTGGAAGCAGACTATTGTGCTATTAGAAGATCTGGAACTGACCAAACGAAGAAAATATCAAGGAGTAGAGAAGGACGTGCTTCAGAGATGGAAGTTGAGAGCAGAGTGTAGTTGTAAATGAGGAATGAAGAAATGAGGTAGCTTTGGGGGGGGGGGGGGGGGGGGGGGTGTTATAGAAGGGGAGAAGGAGGCCAAAGGACTGTACGAAGTCCAAAGGTCACGCAAACCACGATGAGCCATCATGGTGCAAGATTTGAGGAAGCAATGACCCCTTATTTTGAAATATCATTAATGCCTAATGATGGCATGGCAACTCATTGCTTTTGTTCCCCATAAAAGCTATTAATGTATATATTCATATGTATTTGCATTTATTCGGTCATGGGTTTTAAAAGAGAATCTCAAGCCCATAACCTCAGGGGTCTGTGTAATAATTAAAATAATGCATGGCCCAACTAGAATGGGCCACAGGACTGATGGGCCGTTGATAGATGGGTTGAAGACTGATGGGCCGAAGACGGATGAGCCGTACAATTCATTGGCCCATGGAATTTTCTAGAAGTTGGGTGATCCATTAGTCACGGAGTTGTGCTGCTTATGGAAGAAAAAGTCCAAAAAAGGGTAGTATTTATCAAATCTTCTGATTTAAGGGATTGATAACCTTAGGTAATGGGCTTGACCCATTTACCAAAATTGTGTATAAATACAATGCCAAAGATTGAATGAATGATCCAATTTTTTTATCCCAATTATTATTGTGTATTTTTCTGCATTTACAGTAATATAAGTATATTTCAATCTCTTATTTTGTCTAAAGAGTAAGACTATCAAAACATAAGAAGATGGCCTCAAAAGTTAGACCTACGCCGCCGTGCCTTATATATTCGCCTCTCACTTCTCGTTTCATATCTTTCGTCCCCGATGTCCTTATTTAATTGGAGCTAGATAGAATTAGCTATGAAGGTAAACAACAGTGTGTACACAATTTTTCTCCTGATCATCAATTCCAATTTTTTATTTTCATTTTTATTCTTAATTTTTGTATTTTTTTAATAGACTATTATTTTTTTATTTTTTTTGAGGAACCATTATAGCAGACATATACCAACTAGTTTCAAATTCTTTTTCTTAATTAATCGTCAAATGATCCACGTGTTATAAGTAATCATCAAAAGATGTTACTATACTTTTGAAAAATTGTAGCGAGAAAACTTATCCCAACCTGGAAAAGAATGCACAAAACCTAGTCCCTAGAGATACGAATGCAATAAGGGATCGATGGAACTATTGTGGGAACAGTTATTAAGATATTGAATAAAAGTATGGGTAAATATCACAAACCTTCCTTGTACTTAGACCTAATTACACACATTGCCCCCAATATTTCTGAAATTCCACTGCACACCTTTACTTTTTGCTCCGGTGTGACACTTAGTCCCTCCATATGAAGTTGAATTTGAACTTTTTAGTTAATAAAGTTAATTTTTCAACTGAAATCTTCAAATTACTCTTACCATGTATGCAATGTCATTTTTACCCTTACCCCTAATATTAGAAAAGCTAGACCTAAATTCCAATTTTATAAATTTATATTACTGTATATGTGTATATGTATATACATTACTGTGTATATGTCTGATGGATGACCACCACTACCACCATACCCAACGCCACCGCCTCCTCCTCCATGCCACCACTACCGCCTCTCTTTCTATATTATTGTATATATGTCTGAATCGGGATGACCACAACCGCCACCACCATGTCTACCGCCTCCGCCACCGCCACCGCCATAACAACCACAACCGCCTCTGCTACGGCCATCGCCACTGCCTCTCTCTCTATATATATATTATATTACTGTATATGTTTGAATCGGGATGACCACAACCGCCACCAGCATGCCTTCCGCCTCCGCCATAACAACCACCGCCGCCTCTGCTACGGCCGCCACCTCCACCGCTGCGAAAACCGCCGCTGCCGCCTAAAAATTCATCAGATCCCTCTTTCCCCTCTTTTTATTTCTCCCTCACACCACTAGTTAGGGTTAGGTTTATAGGTTTTTCAATATTACTGTATAAGGGTTTTAAGGATTTCAATACTCTATTGAATTTGTTTATGGGTTGGTGCTCCAGAAGGAAAGAGGATGATGAGAAGGGGGTTTTCAATAGAAATAGAGTAAATAATGCATTTGGGCAAAACATATTGGATTTTGATTGAGTATTCAAATATTTGAAAATATTTTTTCTTTATTGAACAAAAGGATTGTTCTTGTATAAAATGGAGTGATCAAAATTATGAAAACTTGTGATGCAAATTTTTTTGAATTAATCATTGGCCATCCAATTGGACAAAGTCTGCACATCCATAGCAACATTTGTTTTTGTTTTTCTGTTCCAAAATATTCCTTTTATATGCATTTTTGTTGGAGGGCACTCAGGTCAATTCACAGTTAATTTCGGTCGGATCACTGTTCCGGTACTGACAGTGGACCATGATGTTATAACAATTTCCTGAGCGATACCTTTTTGCATGCATACCTTTTTTATGATCTGAATATTATCGGTCTCTCTGAAATACTTTTTTTTTTAATGATGCAAATAAGTTCGCGACCCACTATTTGTATATCCAAAACATTTCCCTAGATTTTCGAATAGTACTCAGCAACATATAGGGTTATGAGTTCAGATGTTAATTATACTCACATCAGTTCCCTCACAGTTATCTCTGTATAATGTTAAGTCTCATGTATAAACATTATTTGGATCATTCTCCCAAATAATTCTTTACTTGGTTCAGTTCCCAAATAATCATTTTTTTCCTGATGTTTTTATTTCCTAAACACATGCTTTTACTCGTACATTTTATGTGCGAGTCACCCCTTACAACAGTTACAAAAATATATTATCATAGAACCGTCTTTATAATTTTTCAAAAATAATTATTTTATTTTTTGAAGTTATAGATAATTATACATAAACAAATAGACAAAACAGATCTTATATATTTAACTAATGAGGAAATTTACTTCAAAAGTTATGAAAAACAAATACCAAAACTAATTGGATCATATCCTTTGGTGTAAACTTAATTGGATTGTAATGTCGCCTCTAAACAATATGACCATTATGTTAAAACTCAAAATTTATGAAGCGATCATGATGACTAAATAAATCGAGATCCCATATTTGATTAAATCAGAAGCAAGGCTAGATATACAAAGCACTCCTAGATTATCGGGACATTTGATTTTTTGCCAACTAATTAACACAGGAACGTGTAAATTCTTTTTCTACTGGTATTTTAAAAAATTATAATTTGACAATCATTTCCTTCTTCTAGATTCAACCCATATTCTATCATATATCATTTTTTTGAAAAGATATTGAGCAACACGTGGATTTATAGTAAAAAAATGTGTAATACGTCAAACTTAAATATGAGGTAATCAATAATTTTTTCCTTTTTATGGAGGCCGAGGTCATGAATGTCAATGTTTCATTCTATGTTTTTTTTTTTTTTTTCATTGTACTTTTGGGTATGCGCCACTTAACTCTATGCTTTGTTGCTTTTGTAGAATAAAACTATTATTAAAAAAAAAAAGGCTACCACCTAATCCACCCCCTTAATTATGCTGATTTATTAAAAGATGTTCTTTCAAATCCATGATAAGTTATTTTATTTTTCATGTTCGGCTGATTAGTGGAAAATAAACAATTGATCACGCGCGTTATTCCATACAAATTATGTTGCCAAACTCCATTTTACTTCTTTGTCAACTTCTATTCTTAGGGGGGGAGGGAACATTAGGGCATGCTTGATTTTTATTTTTGATAATAGTTTTTTGTATTTTAAAAATTAAAAATCAGAAAAATATAAAAAAAATTTGTTTGGTTCAGATTTCTAAAAATTCAGTTAATAAAATGGATGTTTTTAGATAATTTATTTTTATTATTTTTAGAAAACTGTTATTTATTTTTAAAATTCTTAAGAACAATTTTCAAATATCCAAACTAATCAGACACTTAGTTTAACAATCCTTGTATATGTAACCGAAGTCCTGCAATTATTTGACTTAACAACTTCTCTTTTTCCTTTTTCCAGATTTTTAGAAAGATGATTATTTTCTTGTTCTGAAATAGAGTCGACTAGATAAATTTTTTTTTCCATTCTATATATTCTATTGCATACCACTATTAAAATCATTTTTAATTAATTACTTCATTTCTATAAGTTTGGATCATCGATCCTCTTTAAACATAAACTAACTTTATTTTTCAAAGGCACGTTGAAAGACCCACATTCAACATATCCATTCCACTCAAGGTCTATCTTACTTTTCCACTAAGATGCACATCTGCATAAGAGTAGATTAGGAACTGACATTATACGGATGAATAAGGAAAATTGATGCATTCTGTGAGTAAAAAATGCAAAATTGTCTATCTTTTTTAATCTTGGATTTATATTGGTGAATTTTGATATAAATAATTTTTTATTGATTATTCCAGCCTACCTTAGAAAATTAATTACAGACTCTTATTGTGTTTCATTTTCTTTATTTAATTATATACGCTTGCACATTCCACTCAAGGAAGAAGATATTATACTTAGGAGTATGTAAAAATTTAGTAAATCAAAATAACCAGATTGTTTCATAGTAGATAACAGGGTACAGAAAACACTAAAGTAACACAATTATTTTACTTTTCCAATTTCAGTTCTTAAAAAACTGGTTTGAATCGGTCCAATCGGTTCCTAAGTTCCTATTGTGTATATATATATATAATATTCATATATGTACTAAATTATTAATAGTATAAATATATCACAATCTCTTATTTTGTCTAAAGACTAAAATTACCAAAACATAAAAAAAATAGCCTCAAAAGTCAGACCTATGCCGTCGTGTCGTGGATATTATTCTCTCGCTTCTAATTTCACATCTCTCATCCCCGATTTTGATTTTTCAACGATTTTGATCTTCGTTTTGATTTTATTTTAAAATTATGACATTTTGGACTCAAGTTTATTTGATAAAGTAACACTTGCTTAACTTATTTATTGTTGACTAAGTGGATAGTTTACAATGATTTATGAATATAAACAACTGAAGGAGAATATTGCATAGTCAATGTGTGTTTTTTTTTTTTTTGGAAGGTAAAAATATATTGCATAGTGAATGTAAAGATAGGAGTTTTGAGTATAATTTCGTAGTTCATACGATTCAAGAAAAATAGAAGTCTGAAGAAAAAAAACAAAAAAAGATAATTAGAGCCGTGAACCAAACCGGAACTGGCAATCTAATTCTTACTGTTGTGTTTGGTTCGAATCCACTAAACAAATGATTTAGATTAATTTAAATTTTTTTTAAAATTGTTAATAACAATTCAATTTAAAACTGTTATTAATTTTAATTTTTTTGCCCCCCCCCCCCCCCCCCCCCCAAAAAATCAAATTTTTTTGAAAATAAAATGAAAGATGTATATGTGTAGACCTAATTATAAAAAGAAACAATCTAAGATTATATTAAAAATAAAATATGAAATTTTTTTATTAATAACTTATTTCCATTATAACCTTATTGATTAATTGGATTCCAATTTTAATATTTCTCTAAATTTTCTTTACAAAAAAGAATCATACTTTATTTTTATTTTTTTAATTTGGATATATTCATCCATATTATTTCATTATTTCAAGAAGTTTAACAATTTTCAAGTAAAAACTATCAATTATTGAATTGCAATCTGTCAAAGTTATTAAAATTACTCATTTGATAAACTTTGATACATTTTAGATTGGTAGATGAGCTAAATAGTTGAATTATCGAAAATTATATTTTTTAAGGATGAATTTATTAAAACATAAATTTGATATAGGATGCAAGACAAATTCCTCTTACAAACTACTAGAGTATCATTATTGAAAATAAAATCATTCAAACTTTTAATTTAGATTTTATAGTAAATTATTTTTATTCTTTCAAATAGGGTTTCCAATTTGTTTTTCTTGCCTTCATTTATTTTCAAGTTCAATTTTGTTAGTAAATTTTGGAGGATTGTTTTCCAGGTAATGATTGAATAAGAGAAAATGGTTTTTATTTATTTATTTTTCTTTAAAAAATAAATTGATTAAAGATTAGCTATTTATATATTTATAACATATATATTCATTGTCAAATATTTTTAAATAAAAATATATTTATATCGCATAATTATTTTTTGGGTTAATTTCACAAAACGCTCCTATATTATTTAATTTAATCAACTAACCTCCAGTGTATCCACTTTATCCCTTAAATTATTCAATTTCATCACTATGCCTCATTCCCTCACATTTTGAGTCAAAATACCTAAACTACTCTCAATAGTATAGGGGAGTTTAGTGAAATCAACCCTTTAAAAAAAATTATTTTTCGGAAATCAATTATATTTTTCGCAAAAATTATAAATTCAGAAAAACATATATATTTCGAAATAAAACTTTATTTTTCCAAAACAATATATATTTCAGACAAAATATATATATTTTGGAATATATATATATATTTCGGGAAATATATATATTGGAAAATAATATATATTTCAGAATATATATATAATTCGTCAAAAATATATATTTTCTGAATTGTTTTAAAAAAATATGATTTTTTGTGAAAAATATATATTATTTTTGCGAAAAATCCTATTTTCCAAAATAGGATTTGTTTACAAAAAATATTATTTTTGCGAAAAATATGCAGTATATTATTTTCCAAAATATGAATTTTTTCCAAAATTTTATTTTTTTTGCAAAACAAATATATTATTTTCCAAAATATAAAAAACATATATTTCGGAAAAAATTATACTACCTCTGTCCCATAGTAGTTGTTCACTATTGTAACTTTATTTGTCCCAAAATACTTGTCCAGTTCGAATTTCAATCAAATTTAACCTCTCACTTTCTCCAACTACTTTCTTTCACTAACTTTAAACAAATAACGAACTCCACCATAATACTATATTATTAAGAACAAAATTAAAAATTGCACACTAGACAACATAAATCAATAAAATGTTAAAATTTTCAAATTGGACAACTATTGTGGGACGGAAGGAGTATTATTTTCGGAAAAAATTATATATATTTTTTACAAAAAAAATATTTTTCGAACAAAATTCATATTTTGGAAAATAATAGGGTGATTTTGTGAAATTAACCCTTTTTTTTTTTTTTACAAAGTTCGGCCCCACTATTTCCTTTAATCACTCAAGCACCGTCACTTTAGTGATTAGGTGGGACTCTGAAGGAAATTGTCAAAAATACTTATTGCATGTCAAGTTCGCCAGCTTTTGATAAGATGTGTTGTATTGATTGGGCCGCACAAGTTTTCTGTTCCCTTTCACGGGCATATCATTCTTCTAATGTCAGGCTTGATAGGGTGAAATAGAATGAAATATTTATTTAATTTATTTTTTTATTTTGTATGACTTTAATGAGAATGATCATTCTCAAAGAATAAAATTATTTATAGAATGATTATTACATTCCTTAAGAAATGTTTTTAAAGTATAAAATTACTAAAATAATTCTTTCATGTTTGAAATAATCAAATCACATTCACCACCATGTCAACGGCTTCTACCACTACCTCCATTGTCCTTATTTTTATAATCTTTTGATAAAAAAAAATACGAAAAATTATTATTTTATTAAAATTATATATTTATCACTAAAATGAGTATTTTTAAAAAATATTCTTTTAAATTTATTTCATTCATAATCATCATTTTATATTTATAATCAAATAATAAAATGAGAATAATTATTTTATTGTATTCTTATTTTATTTTTACTTATATTTTATTTCATTCATGAATACCAAATATAATATAAATGGGAACAACCTCTTAGAGTCGAATGCACGTACAAGAAAACCCTACTTTTCCATGCATCCGAATTAATGATTATTTTCATGCCAATTTTTTCTAAATCGGCACAAACTCTTAGAGTCAAATACACGTACATTATATGAACACATCTATATGCCTGTTACAATTTTATTTTTATTTTTAAATTGAAGTACCTGTCACCAATTAAACTTCTAATATACATATATATATATACATATATATATATATACATATATATATATATATATATATAATCAGCTTACAATATTCTTTAAGCATTGATAAGTAACATCTATTTATCTATACATTTACGCTACTAGACCGTCTTAAAAACAAACGTGTTTATTTATCATAGTTACACATATATTAATCATTAATTAAGGCTAACCTCCGAATTTAGAAAAGATGCAAGTGCCTCCAAAGCTTCACTTGGTTGAATAAGATCATTGAATACCCCATTTTCTAGCAACATTGCTTCATCTGTTAAATTCTCCGCCATAGCCTCATAAGCAGGAAGAAGAAAATCAGAGGTCATACCACTATAATCTACATTTCTCGCTCCATTGTCACCAAATTCCGAGTTCAGAACATCTGATGATCCAAGTAGGTCACTGATATCGAAATCCGCCAAAAAATTATCGAAATCATCCTCTCTAACTAGGGCTGACGAAAGCGGGCTATCGTCTTCCCAAGTGGAAACATTATTTTTCTTGAACATAAATTGGAAATTATCGAGGTGTTGTGGGATGAAAACCTTGGTGCATCGTACCGCCTTAGTTCGTATCACTGGGTGTGATTGTATTATAGCTTCTGGTGTCATTGACATTGAGGAATATTTTCCCAAAGGTTTATTTTTCGAGTTGGTATTTTGTTTTCGTTTTGTATAGCTCCGATTATTCCAAGCTTGCATTCTCTTCCTCAAATTGGTGTTCCAATAATTCTTGATTTCATTGTCTGTTCGCCCAGGTAGTCTTCCAGCAATAAGTGACCACCTACAGCAGCAATAGCAATATGTATCAAATATATGTACCCAAAAAAAATATGTAATCAAATATATTATACAAGAAGCTTAAATAATCACATTATGTATCTTCACAGCTATGTGGCAATTTCAGGATATGGGTCGTGTTCGTGTCGGATCGAGATTGTATCGGATCGAAATCGTGTCGTGTCAAAAAAATCTGGTTAATATGCGTGTCAAATATCCTCAACCCTAACCCAACTCATGTCGTGTCCGTATCGACCCACGTGTCGACCCATGTAATTTATTTAGCCTATTTATTATAATATTTTAAATTAAATTTGACATAATCTAACACGAAATAAACTATTTAACCTATTATCAACAAAATAAAATTAATTTTGACACGATTCAGTACTATTTTATTGATATATTTCAATCCATGACCAATTAGAGAAGAGAAAAATATAAAAATAAAGATAAATATAATCGTGTCAAACGTGTCGTATTCAAGTTGACCTTTATATTCTCGTATCGTGTTCGGATCGACCATTTTTAAACCTCAACCCTTTTATGCTCAACCTTAACCCTTTTAAATAGCCTTGTGTTTGTGTCCACGCTATATACCACCAAAAACAAGAGAGAGAGAGTACCTATTACCAAGGAGTTTATGTAGTCTGACAATGAGATCTTCTTCTTCCGCAGTAATGTTACCTCTTTTAATATCTGGCCTAAGGTAGTTCAGCCATCGGAGCCTACAACTCTTACCGCAACGCTTCAATCCTACAAATAACCGAAAGAACAAATATATAATGATGGAAAATGATATAGCAAGAAAGATTACAAGCTTATATGAAGAATTAAAATGAAAATACTTTAGCATGTAGTATATGTATATATATATATATGTACCGGCTCTTTGAGGAAGGTCTCTCCATTTGCCTTCTCCATGAAGTTTGATGTAATTAGCTAAAATTCTATCTTCCTGAGCAGTCCATGCTCCTCTCTCTAGTCCAACTTTTGCACAGCATGGCCTCCTTCCCATTTAATACTATGTGTGTGTTTCAATGTGTATGTGTGTGATTAAGTGTCTCTGATTCTGCAACATCTACTTATATAGGAAACCTATATATATGTGCGTGCATTACATATTTACCTCTGCGCCTGGTATAATAATATAAGGGAACGCTACCTGACTGAGGTCAAATCACTGTTTGTATAATAATTGTAGACACAGGTTGAAGTGAGAATCATAATTAATTTTGATAGCCTGTGTTCCAAATTAGTTGTTGATGTTTGATTTTTTAATATATATATTTTTAATTATTTTATGCTTTAATTTTGTTATTTTAATAATATAATATAATTATAATTTTTAGTGGGGTTCATTATTTTTTTTGAAATTAATAAAAATTAATAATTTAGAAAAATATAAGATTATATTGTTATTTGAATTTAAAATAGATAAATATTTTGAGATAAATAAAATTAAGAAAGTGAACAACTAATATTTAACGAGGGAGTATTTATGTCTATCTCCATTTCATAATCATTTATTAGGTTTTCAATAATATTTTTATTTCTACTAAAAAAAATTGTTCCATAATTATGTAAGTTTTCGGTACTATTTTTGTTTTTCCTTAAAAACATTTAACTCTAGAGACTGTTGACCGTTAATTTTAATTTTTATTTTACGTTTTTGCATTTTATTTTGCCAAAAATTTATCTTATCCTTTTAATTAATTCTTTTTTTATTTTTTTTATTTTTTTATCTCTCATTCTCTTATTCCTTTTTAAAATTCCTATAATTTTCCTTCCCAAAATATTATTTTATCATGCACCCCTCTAAAATAAATCCCTCCTACCTCCGTTACTTGCCAATATAGGTTTCCCTTTCAAAGTGTATATAAGAAGAGATTATGCAAATTGTCTGGTAACTTAGTAGAATTAATTAATAACGTTATATCTAGAAATATTAGTAGTATTAGACACGAAAAAAAAAAACTATAGAAAAAAATTACTTAGGTAGATAGTATTGTGTGACAAACCAAATTCTATATCTATCCTTCAATAAACCGCATGATTTCACCTAACTCCATTCCATTTATATATAAATTAATGCAACTCTAACATGTGGTGACAATTCTATTGACAAAAATATAAAAAGACGTAACCTCCATTAGACTAACCACTAAAAAATATATATATATATATTTCCAACAAATATTCCGTGGCTCTCTAATGACCAAAACTTTGCTGAGTTCGTGTATTATTTTAAAGTTTATGTATAGTTCAAATACTATTTTTCAACTAATATAATATTATATATTAGGGCTAAAGAGAGAGAATCAATGCATTTGAGCTTTTAAACACTCAACTTTCACAAAGTGGAGTGTCACGTCACACTTTTAAAGTGTGGAGCTCATTGTTTTATTTGGAGTGTGGGTATTATATGGTATGGAATTGTATGATTCACTCTACTTTATATTATTTTATTATAAAGTAAATTTAATTATATAATTTAACATTAAAATAATTTAACACACATGAAAAAAATACATTACACATTAACACACAAGAAAAATAATAAACATGCAAAAAATATATATTATATAATTTAATACACATAAAAAAAATACATTAACATTTTATCACATGATAAAATTAAGGGTTAACTTCATTTACACCCCTGAGATTTGTCCTATCTTCACTTACACCCCCTCAGGTTTGCATATCTTCATTTACACCCCTTACTTTTCAATATTCTCATCACTTAGACCCCCTGAATGATGACATCAACTGATTTTTTTTAAAATCCCTAAACTACCCTCAATGTCTTATCCTTATTCTGTTTGGAAACAATGATAGTGTTTTTATCAATTAGACCCCCTCCCGTCATTTAATAATTTAATTTGTATTAAAATTTGAAAATATATATAAAATTCAAAAAAATATATTTTAAAATTTGAAAAATATTATAAATTCGAAAATAAATATAAAATTAAAAATATATATAAATTTCGAGATTATTTTGTTTTTCAAAAAAACATATTAAATTTTTAAAAGAAATATAAAAATCGCAAAAAACATAAAAAAATTTGAAACAAATATATAAAATTAAAAATAAAACATATAAAATTCAAAAATATATATTAAATTTTGAAAAGAATTATTAAATTTGAAAATAATTATAAAATAAATAAAAAAACATATAAAATCCAAAACCCCAAACACCAACCCCAAATATTCACAAACAAATATTTAAATTTTTTGAAAACTAATTTTTTTAATTTGTGAATAAAAATTAAATCATAAAACCCCTAACCCAACCCCAAATATTTAATTTTTACAAATAAATTAATCTCTCTCTCTCTCACACACACTCTGCACGCATATATACACATATATATACACACACACACACACACACATATATATATATATATCACCACCCCCTCCCACTGTTGGCGCCGCCCCCCTCCCACCACCACCCCACTCCCACTGTCGGTGCCCCCCCCCCCCCCCCACCCCCTCCTATATATATGTATATATATATATATACATATATACACACACGCACACACATATATATATATATATATAGATCTACACCCCTCTCCCGCTGCCGGCGCCGCCCCCTCCCACCATCACCCCCTCCCACTGCTGGCGCCCCCCTTATTTTCGAAAATGGCGGTGGTAAACCCTTGATTTAAGGGTTGCTCGTGGTGGTGTCGGTGGATGATGTGGTGGTGGTAGTGGCGGCGGATGGTGGTGGTGGTGGTGGTAGTGGCAACGGGTGGTGGTGGCGGCGGCGACGACGACGGTGGTGGTTAGGGTTGGGTTGGGTTGGGGTGTTTGGTTGGAGGGATAAATTGATTTAAGGGGGTGTTTGGTTTATGGGTTAAATTGATTTAATGTGTGTTTGGTATAAGGGTATTTTAGACATTTCACACCATGAGGGGGTGTAAATGAAGATATGCAAACCTGAGGGGGTGTAAGTGAAGATAGGACAAACCTCAGGGGGTGTAAATAAAGTTAACCCTAAAATTAAACATTCTCTTGACTTAAACGAGCTATAATTATCTTCTGTTGAGCCTCGATCCATGCTTTGACCATTGGTGTTGGAGCATTGTTTGGATCTTTTTCCATCATTTGTCTTTCCCAAAGACTTTGCTCCTTCTCGAGCTCCATTCTTTTTATTTTTTCTTGCATCTCGATTTCCTTCATTTTCAACTCAATCTCATATCGCTTTGTCATTTCTTCTTATACCTTCACATCTACTTTCGCTTTCAATTTTAATTTATTATGCTCAAGTTTCCCTTCATCCAACAAATTGTATTTCTCAACAAATCCTTCAAAAGATTTAGCATATAAGTTTGCTTGTACCTTATCTTTATTCTCCTTACGAACTTTCTTTGATGATTTTCGGCCAATGAGTCGTGAAGTGTTATGTGAGTTTTCATCAACCACGGGTGAGTCGTCATCACCAAGGTTTACCGAATTTGGCGTTGATACTCCAGTAGTTGACGGAGTAGATGGATTAGTTGATGGCAGTGTTTCGAAAAACTCTCCAGATTGATTAATATCGGCATCTATAACTCTCTTATTTGTTTTTCTTTTGTTTTTGCTGCAAAGTTCTTGCCATTTTGGAGATTTGCGAAGAATATTCCAACAGTGCTCCCACTTAAATGCTTCCCCTTCCTGACCTTCATATAAAGCTTTTGCTGCAGAATGCTACAAGTATATTGAGATAAATTGTCAATTAAAATACATATATAATTATATATTTACAAATATAAATGATTAAAAAACTCACTACGTCTTCAACTCCGTATCCACTAATACATTGATCTTGGATTTGTTTGTGATATCCACTGAATTTGCCAACAACTTTCTTAATGACTTCAAATCGATTTGACATACCAATCATGTTTCGGCGTTCTGGGCTACCAATTTGAAGATTAAATTCAGCATGGATTCGTCCCCAAAACGTACCAATTTGTTGATCCAAACCTGTTATTGGATCTTCTCCAATATTGATCCATGCTTTGCATAATGATTCATCTTCTTTGGTGGACCAATTAAGCTTGGCTTTTCTTTAACTAGGTCGGGATTGAGAAGCTTGAGAGTTAGATTGAGATTGAGATTAAGATTGAGATTGGGATGGGTATTGGAAAGTAGGTGGATATTGGGGATTTTGTTGATATTGGAAAGAAGGTGGATAATAGGGAGTAGGTGGGGTTTCAGATTGAAAAAAGTTTGAAGACTGAAAATCATATGTAAATTGCGGTGGTAGTTCGGAGTTATGAGATTGGCTAAATGGAGGTCGAGGATCCATGAAGTATTGAAGGAATAGAAATTGAGAGAAATAGTGAGAGAGATAATTTTTTAAGCATGAGAAATTTATGGTAGAAGTGTATCGTTATTTATCCTACGGGTATATTCTTCAATTTATTCCATATCCCATATCCATTTGTCTTCATCCTAATAATAGATTCTCCTAAATATTCCATATCCCATATCCATTTGTCTTCATCCTAATGACATATTCTCCTAATATTCCATATTCCATATCCATTTGTCTTCATCCTAATGGCATATTCTCTTAATTATCCCATATTCATTCGTCTTCATCCTATAATGGCATATTCATTGGCATATTCTCTTAATTATCCCATATCCATTTGTCTTCATCCTAATGGCATATTAATTGGCATATTCTCTTAATTATCCCATATCCATTTGTCTTTATAAGCTTAATCATCTCTATGGTTTATATCCAAGTATATTTTCTTCTATGTTTTCTATCCTCTTCATCTCTATATTTCCACTAACCTATATTCATTCTCATTTCTTTGAGTCATATTAAAAATGGCTTCATCGTCACAATTTATTCCGGAATCCGACGAGTCCCTTTCTCCACTAAGTTATATTTCTGATTTTGATGATGAAGATTTTTTCAATCAACGTCAGAAAAGAATGGAGAAGTTAATGGAATTATTATCGCCATAGAAGGTAAACATATTCTTTCAATCTCGCAAGATAAAATTTATTAAACGTGATCGAGAGGCGGCGGCGCAACAACTTTTCGAAGATTACTTTGCCGACAATCCAACTTATCCAGCTGAGATGTTTCGTAGACGATTTCGGATGCGGCGAGAGTTATTTGTTCGTATTTTAAATGATATTACTGCACATGATGATTATTTCATCCAAAAAGCAGATGCACTAGGCCGTATAGGTCTTACTCCAATTCAGAAAATGACTGCTGCCATACGTATTCTTGCTTATGGAATTTCAGCGGATCTGTGTGATGAGTACACAAAGGTTGCCGAGCGTACTACCATTGAAAGCTTGAAGCGGTTTTGTGATGCTATAATTGCAGTGTATGCAGAGCGGTACCAACGTGTACCAAATGAAGAGGACATTGCACGACTGCTTCAAGAATGAGAGGAAAAAGGTTTTCCAGGTATGCTTGGTTCTATAGATTGTATGCATTGGGAGTGGAAGAATTGCCCCACAACATGGCATGACACACACATGGGAAGAAACCGTAAGCCTACCCTCATATTGGAGGCGGTTGCATCGAAAGATTCATGGATTTGGCATGCTTGGTTCAAACAATGATGTGAATGTCTTAGATCATTCTCCGGTATTTAAAAGTTTGATCAACGGTAGAATGCCACCTGTCAATTATGTGATAAATGGTCATCAACGTACAATGGGGTATTACCTATCTGATGGTATATATCCTAAATGGGCAACTTTATTGCAAACAATACCGCACCCAACAACTGGTAAAGAAAAGTTATTTGCTCAAAAACAAGAAGCTGTTAGGAAGGATGTCGAACGAGCGTTTGGCGTGTTGCAGATCAGGTGGGCTATAACGCAAGGGCCGGTGCGCTATTGGGATAAAGAAGACCTGAATAAGATAATGAGAACATGCATTATATTGCACAATATGATCATTGAGGATGAGCACGAAGACATTTTGCAATGGACACCTCCAAATGATGAGCCAATAGCCCTTCCGCAATACATTCGAGATCCAATAGTGTTAGCGGCACACATTTCCGGTCGGCTTAAAAAGATTCGCAATAAAACAAGTAATGCTGATCTTAGAAGAGATTTGATGGAAAATTTGTGGAATCAATTTGGTGATGAAGATGTTTAAATTGGTGTAATGGCAGAAAATGTATTTTAAATATTATTATGCTATTTTATTATGTCACAATTTTATGGAATCAATTTTTTCTTTTTATAAATAAGATATTACTTTATAGAAATAAAAAAATACATTAATATCACAATAATAAAGTTAGATTAGATACAATAAATATAATTATTATTTTTATCAATTGAATAATTAAATATTGTAATATTTAAGTTAAAATGCAAGAGTTTTTTTTAAAATAAAATTAAATAAAATATTAATTGAATGTTACAATAAATTTATTTAATTACTTAATTAAAATAAATTAATTAAAATTTTAATAAATTAATTAATTAAAGTTAAATTTATTTATTAAAAAATTAATAAAATAAAATAAATTTATTTAATTAATTAATTGAATGTTACAATAAAAAGATTGCATTGTACATTAAATACTATAAATAAAAAAATATTATTAAATTTTCTACAAATAAGATATTATTTTCTACAAATAAAAAAATATACATTAATAAATTTTCACATATAAAGTAAATATTAAACATATAAAAATAATACAAATAAATTTTTGGGACTCATATTTAGAATCACCATTGGCTACTTGACTCTCTATAGGTGGAGAGTCAAATGCAAAGTTTGGCATATGATCCACAAAATGGCGAGCCCCGCTCTAGCCTCTCAGTTTCGCCACATAGCATGGTCAGACGCCACTTGGCCATGCATTGCGGAGGCTCTAATGACCAAAACTTTTCATGTATTATTTAAAAGTTTATGTATAGTTCAAATACTATTATTCAACTAATATAATATTATATATTAGGGCTAAAGGAGATAGACCCCTACTGACAAAAACTTTTGCTGACTTTATATATTCCATCCGTTCCAAAATAGGTATTCATTTTTCTTTTTTTATCCGTCCCAAAATAAGTATTTATTTTAAGAAATTAAAATATTTTATTTAATTAATTTATTAATTCAAGTATTAAAGTTATAAAATATATATACTATAAATTATCACATTACTATGATAAAATCATGGATAAAGTTAGTATTTCATTCAGTAACACTATACTAATATGTATAATCAGGTACTTTTGTTTTTGATGTAGTATATTGTTTGTCTAGCTATGAAGCTATGTTTTGTTTTTGAAAAGAAAATTGATAGTGATTAATCCAATCATCTTAAGGAAGAAAAGTGACTCAAGCTATGTTTTTGTCTTTCTCAAGAAAAAAATGAAAAATGGATGGTGATTATTTGAAGGGTGGTCGCTCATTCTTATAAAGAATATCAATTTCATAATTAATGCCCTTAGTTTTGGTTACTATATATGTTCCAACTAACTAGATAGCTGAAACCGACTTAAATTTTGTTTATACAAATATAATATAGAAGTAGCACGAATACAATTATACAATTATTTACTATCATAAAGAAAAGAAAATAATATATGTATATGTATATATATATATATACATATATACATATATATATATACACCACAATACGGGAAGACAATACCAAAACATATATTATTTATATATGAGTCCGTCAATTTATGACCATAAAAATTAAAACATTTATATAAATATGTATAATGTCCAATGAGTTTTTTTATGTCCAATGAGTGACTCAAGCTATATTTTTGTCTTTCTCAAGAAAAAATAAAAAATGGATGGTGATTATTTAAATCTGGTCAAGAAAAGAAATGGCGAAGTGACCTCTCTCTTGTCCTTAATTTTGAATTGTGGTTGCTCATTCTTATAATATTACAAAGAATATCAATTTCATAATTAATGCCCTTAGTTTATTTTTTTGGTGAATAAATGCCCTTAGTTTTGGTTACTATGTTCCAACTTCTAAGTAGATAGCTGAAACCGTCTTAATAATTTTTTTTATACAAATATAATATAGAAGAAGCACGAATACAATTATACAATTATTTACTATCATAAAGAAAAGAAAAGAAAAGAATATATGTATATATATACCACAATATAGGAAGACAATTCCAAAACATATACTATTATTTATATATGAGTCCGTCAATTTATGACCATAAGAATTAAAACATTTATATAAATATGTATAATGTCCAATGAGTTTTTTATACTCTTATGGATCAAAATATAACTACTAATATTTATAAATCAATTGAAAAATAAAATAAATACTTCATTTAACAACCTTGAAAATAAGCAACACAGTAGTATTTATTTTATTGTGATTTTACAATTAACAAACCAAATATATAATAGTTTAGAGTTTAATTTCAAATTGTGCAAAAATAAATTTGTAACTCACTACTTGCTAAAATAAACTATGAAATTTCCTTCCAAGTATATCACGACATTGTTGTTAAACAAATTGGATCTTTTTGTATAAGTAATTTTATTAGACAAATCCAATAAAGGACATAGCTCAGAGGGGCATACCTTAATAGTACAATAAAATAGAAACTTAGAACAAAACTTTAAAACTTATTGCCTCCAAAAAATATATATATATTGAATATAATGTCGGTTGAATTTAGATGAAAGAAATGATAAAATCTTAAGTATATTGTTATCATAAATTTGGAAAGAAAGAGTAAGTTCATCCAAACAAGAGTTACTTATTCTTAAGAAATTTTCCAATAGCGGGGTGATGATATTTTATAATTTATTATTGCTCAGCATCCCTTGTGTTAATTATTTTTCTTAACAATTCAAAATTTTAAGATGGTAACTCTTAGTAAATAAATTACTAAATTTTTGAATAGCGGAAGTGATGATATTTTATATTTTATAATTATTTTTATATAAACAATTCATAATTTATTTAGTAATGTTACAAATTAAAACTACATTCATTTTTCAAATAGGACACCTATTTCAAATGATAAAAATAAAAGATGAACACTAGAAGAGAGAACTTAAAATATATATAACCAAACCAAGTAAAAATTAGACTTTTTATATCTTTCAAATCTTCAATTCAATAAACATGTGGAAAAAATAATTTCCACAAATGTTAATCACCAGTGGTCACACTTAAAGCTGTTGTAGTCCACTTATTTCATGATGTAAAAGTTTTGATGAAGAGAGATTCGAAGCATGGGCTTAACCTAACCCAACGACCTTAATTATTCGTGTATGATGCTACTTTTTTTTTTTTTTACAAATATCAATCAATAATTGAGGTTTTATATCATGTCATTGTTAGCATCCAAAAGAGGATAACAACTTTAGTCAGGGAACAAGAGAATAATAAACAACTATATAAGAAAGTTATAAATGCATGCAATGAGTTAATAACCTTCTTAATTTATGATATATCTTTCATAAACTAATAACCGTAACCATATGACATAGGCTATTATTGAGTCCGTAATATTTTTGAAGGATAAATTATATTTTCACTCCTTTATATAAGATTTATTATAACTTGATCTCTAGATTGGATAACTTGCACGGTTGCACCCCCTCAAAGTCATGGCAGCTCATTCCGGTGACTGAAAAATGAAAATTACGTAATTACCCATTATATTTTATTTTAATTTTATTTCAATAAACTAGTATCATTTTAGATAATTTTATTTCAATAAATCTAACTTAATTAAATTTAACCTGAACTAACTTATGATAACCTAGTATCATTTTAGAGAGAAAAACAATATATATGCACCTCAATCCAAACCCAAATTAAATCTTGAAAGAAATTCCTCATGTAAGCTTTTGATTCCAACACGAAGATAACAAGCTTTGTTCTTGTTTATTCAATGTGGATTCAACCCTCTTTTCGTCCCCAATTTCAACATCGTTGTTGTGGAAGACGACAATTCAAAATCGATGAAGGTCAGGAGGTTGATAATGGCGGCGAGGATGCGGAGTCGGGGGCTGGCAGCGTACAATTTCTGCTTGTAGAGGGCTTCGCCGCGGTAGATATCGGCGTTCTCGCGGTGGCTCACGGTCACCTTCGACGACATTTTTTGGGAATTTTCATTGGGGGTTGAAATGGTTTTTTGGGGATTTTTTGGGGGTTGAAATGGTTTGTTTGGGGGGTTTGTTTGGGGGTTGAAATTAAATTTTTTGCTCAACTCTGGTGTGGATCAATAAATCAACTTGCCATTGTGATTGTGAGGTTTGGTTTCTCTCAGACCTCATTTGATATGATATTGTGTTTAATTTGTAAGATTGTTAGAAGCAAATCAAAACAAAAAAAATGGTTGATGTCTTCAACTAAGGTCTTTTGTTTCGGTAAATCTCAGTATTAGGTTAAAACTTTCACTTTCTGTGTACATGCTTGAATGGCTGGAATGTTGTCTTAAAAGAATGAAGGAAAAAATGATCGGGTAGATTATGTAAACAAAAAGTTACACAAAAAATCTTCCACTTTCTGTGTACATGGTTGAATAAACTTTCTGTGTACATGGTTGAATAAGAAGCTCTGCTGGAAAACAAAACAATACAAAATAAAATAAAGCATAAAACCAGCATCTATGGCGGCGACGGGAGGGGTGGCGGAGGGCTGTGGTGGGGGCATATATATATATATATACATATACAAGTATATATGCATATTTATATATAAATTGAGGGTAAAACGATAATTTTATTGAGCCAAAGATAACATAATAATTTTTTATCTAAAAAATAGGTGATTTAATTTTTGATCCGCTTTGACTTTACCGAATAATGAAGAAGGGAAAAAACTATTACAAAAAATCAAACCAAAGGAGTGCAAGTGTCCAATCTATAGTAGCGTTTAGAAATCCTCTTTTTTGTATTTGTTTTATATTTTTAAATATAAAAATTATTTTTATATTTATTTTTTTTTTCCAGCAAAAAACTAAAAACAAAAAAGCGTGGATAAAAATTTGTATTGAAAAATAAAATGGTATTGATGGGCGGCGGTGACCGGCGACGGGCGGTGGTGGTGGGTGACTGGCGGCGACCGGAGGTGGTGGGGGCCGGCGGCGGCGAACGGTGGCGGGGTGGTGATGGTTAGTGGCGGCGGCGGCGGCGGAGGTGGTACCCGAAATAGTGAAAAAACTCAAAAAATAATTAAAAGTTGTATTTGGTGTTTTCATCACTTTTATACACTATTTACATAAAATAGTTTTTTTTTAAAAAAATAATGAACAATAAAAATAAAAACTGTTTTCTCATCCAAATGGACCAATAATAATAAACCTTATATAAAAAGGAGTGAAAGTGTACCCTATTTTTAAAAAGTATCGACAATCATATGATATTCACATTAAATATTAATATCGTACAAATCAATTATTCGTTACCAGAACTTCAGGCATGTAAAATAATGGGTTAATTTCAGTAAACCCCCCTATACTATCCAGATTAATCAACTAACCCCTTGTGTGTCCACTTTGCCCCCTATACTATTCAATTTCATCAAATTGCCCCCTCACTTCTCAAAATGCCTAAACTACCCTCAATAGTATAAGGGGGTTTAGTGAAATTAATAGTATAAGGGGGTTTAGTGAATTATTTCGGAAAAAATAATATATACTTTTTGAAAAAAAAAATTTTCAAAAAAAAAATCATATTTTGTTCCAAAATATGAATTTTTTTTTCGAAAAATATTTTTTTGCGAAAAAGTATATATTATGTTCCAAAATATGAATTTTGTTTTCGAAAAATATTTTTTTTGCGAAAAAATATATATTATGTTCCAAAATATGATTTTTTTCTGAAAAATAATTTTTTTGCAAAAAATATATATTATGTTCCAAAATATGAATTTTTTTGCAAAAAAGTATATATTATGTTCCAAAATATGAATTTTTTTTCGAAAAATAATTTTTTTGTAAAAAATATATATTATGCTCCAAAATATGATTTTTTAAAAAAATATATATATTATGTTCCAAAATATGATTTTTTTTCCGAAAAATATTTTTTTTGCGAAAAAGTATATATTATGTTCCAAAATATGAATTTTTTTTTCGAAAAATAATTTTTTGCGAAAAATATATATTATGTTCCAAAATATGATTTTTTTTCGGAAAATTATTTTTCGAAAAAAAAATTCATATTTTGGAACATAATATATACATTTTTGTTCCAAAATATTATTTTTCGAAAACAAATTTCATATTTTGGAACATAATATATACTTTTTCGCAAAGAAAAAAAATTTCAGAAAAAAAAATCATATTTTGGAACATAATATATATTTTTCGCAAAAAAATATTTTTTAGAAAAAAATCATATTTTGGAACATAATATATATTTTTTGCAAAAAAAATATTTTTCAAAAAAAAATCATATTTTGGAACATAATTTATATTTTTTGAAAAAAAAATTCATATTTTGGAACATAATATATACTTTTTTGCAAAAAAAATATTTTTCGAAAAAAAAATTCATATTTTGGAACATAATATATACTTTTTCGCAAAAAAAAATATTTTTTGAAAAAAAAAATTCATATTTTGGAACAAATTATGATTTTTTTTCGAATTTTTTTTTTTTGCAAAAAGTATATATTATTTTTTCCGAAATAATTCACTAAACCCCCCTTATACTATTAATTTCACTAAATTCCCTTATACTATTGAGGATAGTTTAGGCATTTTGAGAAGTGAGGGGGCAATTTGATGAAATTGAATAGTATAGGGGACAAAGTGGACACACAAGGAGTTAGTTGATTAATCTGAATAGTATAGGGGGTTTACTAAAATTAACCCTAAAATAATTCATTATATAGCAGAAACCGTCACGCATGCATTTAAATTTATTGCAAGGGTAAGCTCTTGATCACATCAAATTAAGATGGTATGATTTGAACCTAAAAAATTGTTAAATGGGACCTGTCTTCCATAACAGTTTTTTGTCAAAATTGAAAACAAAATGCAATAGAGATGTTGATTGCATGATGGTTAGTTCTACCGAACGTCCAATCTAGAATGTTAGGTGGATGGGAGCAGAATTACAATACTACAAATTTCAATGGAGACTTTACGGTATTTTCTGAAAAAAATTAGTGGGGCAGAATTGTAAAATTTAAAAATAATTGAGGTATATTAACCGCCGCCCACTAAGCCTATGTTAGGTTTGTGCTTGATGGGTTAGAATGACCATTTGTACGGTTCTGCCAGAATTTCGTCCGTTCCGTCTATTTATTTAAGCGTTTGGGAATATTTTTTATTTTATAGGGACGGTTCGATAAAAAAAAATTGAATCCATTATGGGTTATGGGGTGAGTACGAATTTTATTAAATACCCGCTATGACCCGCCCCACCCCATTAATACTAATTTTATTTTAGTTTTTACTTATTATATATAAGATTTTTTTTATGAATCCCAAATATTTTTTTAGTTATTATTCATTCTTGTTTCATGGGGTTAATAGAAGAGAAATAAAGAGAGTTTGATTGTTGGATGATTTGAAAATAAAAATTATGTAAACTTATAGTGTTATTTAATATTTTTGATATTTTTGTGTGCAAAACTCTTTTGCTAATGATGAAGATGGCACTGAAAATTAAGTGTTAATGGGGTGGGGTGGGCACGAGTATATAAATTATTAGTAGGGCGAGTATGACTTATGAAAAGAAAACCCGCAACAAATTTAAGAAAAATATGAAATTTTTAAAAATTAAACGGGGCAAAAATAAATATGACGAACCGTTTTGTATCTGCACCATTGCCATCCCATCCCTACTAATGGGATGTACATGAATGTGAAAGCTAACCTGCAGGCCATGATAGAAAGTCAAGAAAATAAATAAAATCACGATACACATGCAAATGTTTTCAGATGTTGTTTTCAACATTTTAATAAGATGGAGCTAAGCCTCGTGAGAGAATCAAAAGATTATATACCTTCTGTATCTTCCAAGTCACAACAACATTAATTGTTTACGTGAATGAGCAAACAAAATATAGACATATATTTTTAGGAAGTTATAGTGAAGGATCAAACAATTTGACTGGTGTTTTAACATCATCTATACAGATTCTAATATATAGACCTTTAATAACAACAAGAGATTCTCTAATCTTAACGGATTAGAGTCTTACAAATCCACTTCGATAAGATAATGTGCAAATTTATGTAGAGGGAGATACGCATATAAGTAAATATATACATTATATATATATATATATTTATTTATTTGTTTGCACTAAATAGGATTCGAAAGCCTCAAATCTTTTTTAGTGAGGTCGACGTGATCCGAAGAATGACTTGAATTAATGCATTTTGGGTTTCAGAATGCGTGGATTGCTCTGATTGATTTATCCAAATAATAGGTTAAGAATTCATTTTCGTTTTAATATTGCACCTAAGCAATAACCCGAAAAAAAGAAACATAAACGGTTAATATATTCTTTTTCACTTCATTATAGTCTTTTTTCATCCTTTTATGATTTTTTTTGTATTTTCTAATTCATAAAGAAAAGTTATACGAAAAAAATAAAAATAAAAAAATATATATATAATTACTATTTGATTTTCTCATTTAAATCGGAGAAAGAGTTACTTGAAAAAGTACTAAGAATGGTTGGATTATACTACAACCTGTTTTTGACAAAGATTTTCTAGAAGATGAATCATTTTCAAAATTATAGATTTTAATGGACAGCCTCCACATGAGATTTTAATGGAGGAAAATTGTGTCACAAAGCCTAACCATCAACTTTGTGACACAGGAAATGACCCTGGGAGCACATTTTTCCTCCGAGTCAATTCACTTTTCTTGTTCTTTTGTAGACAAAAAAATTATAGAGTTGTCTCTTTCTCCAAAGTTGGATGTATTTGTAAGCTAAAAATACAAACCACACAGTATGGCACTCTTGAATTCAACATGCCACAAGTCACCTAAATTTAAGATCTGGTTAAGACTAGTGGCACAAATTTACCACATAATATGACACATTAGTGATTAGTGAGTGTGTACGTGTAGGGGTGCACACGCGCCGCCAGATTCGATTCCGATTGGAACCGGAAAATAAAAATTATAAAAAAATAATTAAAACAAAATCAGTTCAGATTTTACATGGTTAAGAAGCCGAATCGAACCTAATTTTCATAATCGGAACCAAACCATCAGTTCTAGTTGGGTTCGGACCGATTCTTCGATTCTTTGTGCAGCCCCTATCTGTGTGTGTGGAAAGACAAGGCACTCCTTAACTAGCTGAGGTGCCTTGAGATTTGCCTTGAGTGAAGAAATGTTGCAAGGTACCAACTTGTTTATTGACTAATAAATACCTTTTACCCTGACTAAACTTTGCCTGATCAGTAAGAAACTAATAATTTCAACACTAATTGTTGTCCTAATACTGTTTATATATCAAATCAACCATGTGCACAAATAGACTTTTAAGTATAGTGTTAACTTCATCTTCACTTTTTCTGCTTAAATGGGTGTCTAAAAAATGGCTTGCTGATTTTGATATTAATTTCCATCGACCCTTCATCTGATCAATTAAGCAACTTAAAAAAAAAAAAAAAAAAAAAAAAAAAAAAAAAAAAAAAAAAAAAAAAAAAAAAAAAAAAAAAAAAAAAAAAGGTTCACAGAAAAACAAGTCTTTCAAGTAAAAAGTCATATCAAATTGTGATGCCACTCCCTACTAAAAGAACCCTTTAATCTGTTCCACTCAATCTTCAGCAATCAGACTTCGTTGCGTGAATGGCAAGTCTCAACAAAGATTAAAGTCCAAAATTACCAAATCCAACGACTCAGTGAGGGTCGTATCGCAACTAAAATCATGTTATTTTTCTCGAGTGTCTAGAGAGGAACCCCCAACGAGCAGTACAGGTGTGAGCAAGAGTGGTGGCCCATTATCGACTTTTAGTTGTAGAGGACCTTGGTTAGTACATAACTTTGGTAATTTTTAGATTGGTTTACAATTAATTCAACGTTCGCCAATAATATTGGCATATATTTTGAGAATTTCATATGTTAATTATTATTATTTTTAAAAAATGTGTTTCGCTATCAAACCTCCAAATGGAAGTACAGTTTAACATTTTTTTAAAATGTGCAGCAAAGACATATCACATGGTGGATATGTAGCTGCAGACAATGTAGGCCATACAATAAAATCGTGATTCTAACCACGATTCTACTACGATTTTACGTATTTATCACAAATCTACTCACATGTGTTTTAGAATTTTTTGAATTGAAATAATGGTTTAATTGTCAGGTCCTCCATATCCATATGAAAGACACAAAATCTTAATGATTTAGTTCAATATGACCCAAACTTATGAGACGAAAATTTTAATATTTTTGTTTATATTTTATTTTTTGAGTATATTTTTTTTATACTATAAATATATATATTTTTAAAAATAAATAAAATTATTTATTAATAATAAGGTAAGATTCTACAACCCTCCAACGATTTTAGACTTTCTTATTTTAACAACCTTGCATACAACAGAATTGCAAAGAAACTTCAAATAAGTCAGCATTGCGGTCTAGTTCACCATGACCCAGCCCAAAGTACTGATTAGACCCTAGTTCTAGGATAAGGCCTCCTTGTATTATTTGGGCAGGCCCAAGACAGAAGATTTATTCACGTCTGTCTATCCTCGTTCAAAAGTTGTGGGGTGTAGAGGAGCCCAATCGCTACCTATATATATATACTTGCAAAAGATCAAAAGAATTATAATAAAATAATAATAATAATACACAAAAGTTCATATAGAATTTTAAAGCTCATAAGATGTGTCATTTAGTAATCAGTAAGTACAAAATTATAAATTTAATCAATAAATAAATTCACTTTTTACACTAAAAGTTTAAAAATATTATTTAGAAAATGATTAAATATAAACTTCAAGCAAATTTAATGATGTACACTCTTTATCATGACATAGAAAATATACATAAGAACACTTTTATTACACTAAAAATTATGATGAAATAAATTCTTTAGTTATGGAAAAAATATGTAAACAAAAAACAAAAGAAAAAATATATGTAACAAATATAAATATAATAGGTTATAACTGTGTGTATAAGATCTTTTTAATTAAAAGATAATAGTATTAATCAAGGCAACCCTTTTAAGGAAACAAAAAAATTATACTATATATTTAAAACTTATACAAAATATATAAGTAAAATAAAGATTTTTTCACTTATAGGTCATTGGCAAATTCTAGTGTATAATAGAAATTAGTATAGAATTTAATAATATCCAAAGTATAATGACATTTATCATTACATTTCTCTACGAAAAATTGAGACTTAAAATATAAAAATAAAAAGTGAAAAATAGTGAAGTGAAAAATATATAGAAAAAATAAAATTCCATCAGTGTATCTATATATATATATATGAAAAAAAAAGGTAAGAAAACAACACTTTTAGTTCTCACGTGGACCCTTTTAACGAAATAAAAAAAGTTTGTATTTATATTTAAACATTGTTAAAAACAAATGTATAAAAATAATCAAAATACTTGCGTTTATATAAGTAAACTATATATCTATAAGCATATCATTGGTGTCTTGTCAGATTCTAATTGAAACTAATAAATTTAACAATCTCCAAAATCATCATGACATTTATCTAAATATGAGTTTAAATTATAACAATAAAAATAGTGAAAAAGTATTAAAATGTATAGAAAAATAAAACCTTTCACACTTTCAAAAAAAATGGATTACACTCTTAATAGGGACAAAGAAAATAAAAATAAAAACATTTTTATTACACAAACTTATATGATGAAAGAAATTCCTTTATTACTTAGAAAAAAGTAAAATATTAAACTAAAATTACATGAAAAGGATGATATAAGTCCTCATAAGATTAAGTCATATTTCTATTTGTTTTTTCGTCTATTTAAAAAAATTATGTCTTCCGATAAATCTAATTCAATAATAATCTAACAAATATTAAATTTAGAATTCTTATCAGATTTATCAGTGTTAATTTCCCCAAGAACAATGGTTACACTTATATATCACCAAACCACCAATCACATATATAATTAGCATTTGTGTTAGCAATTACTTTACACCTATTGATAACAACTGTTGCATCTTCCATATTTTGAGCGGAAATTGCAGAAATGGATGCTAGAAAAAGGAAGGATAATAAGTCGAAGGGCCATTGTTGGAGTAGTTGCAAAGCTCTCTTTATTCGTAGATTTTGTTGTTGGTAGAAGAAAATTTTAAACTTGCTTGGGTGTTTTAATAACTGCCCTTTACATTCTATTAATAATTAATCACATTTATGTAGGGCTGCAACTTGGGTTGGGTTAGCCCGGCCCAACCCAACCCACAAAAATCTCAAATTTGGGCTCACTCGGGTTGAGCCCGATGCAAATCGGGCTGGGCTGGAGGTTGGGTTGGGCTTAATCCAAATTCAGCATATATAATTATTGGAGTCCATAATTATATATATATACATTAGCTTGTCTTGCCCTATGCCTAACTCCCATATATATATATATGCTGCTGCCCTTCTCTCCGCCCCATCTCCCTCTTTCTCCGCCGCCCCGCCACCGCCTCCAGCATGAAATCCTCTCTCTCTCTCTCTCCATCTTCTATCTCTCTTGCGTATTTGTCTTTCTTCCTAAATATGTATGTTATATATATATATATACAAATATATATATGCATATAGGAAATGAAGATCTTGTTAATAGTAGTGAAAGATAATCAGTTCTTGATGTTTATCATACACATATATATCTATATATATATATATAATTTTTTGGGTAAATAGCTAAAAATACCCCTCAACTTTCTTCTCTTTCTCTACTATACCCCCTCAATTAATTATACCCCCCTTAACTTTCATTTTCCTGCACCATGGGTTTGCCCTCAAATTTTTTTACCCTTTTACCCTCCAAATTTTTTGTATTTCCACCTTACCTTTAATCATATCCTTACTATTATATTTCTTAATTCTTTAAATTACAAAAATATTATTTCTTTTAGTTACAATATTAATTATGTCATTTACCTTTAATGTATTAGACTAAATATACTCTCAAATATAATTTTTTTTTAATAAGTTCTAATCATTTTATTTGTAAATCAATTAACTTGGTATTAAATTTTAGTTTGATTTAAATCATAAAACTCAATCCTAATTAATATATTCATAAATAAATCCAATTTATGAAAACAATATATATATTTTGAACAAAATATATAATTTCGGAATATATATATATTGGAAAATAATATATATTTCGGAATATATATATAATTCGTTAAAAATATATATTTTCCGAATTCTTTTAAAAAATATTAATTTTTTCCGAAAAATAATTTTTTTGGGAAAAATATATATTATGTTCCAAAATATGATTTTTTCTGAAAAATATTTTTTATTGAGAAAAATATATATTATTTTCAAAAATATGAATTTTTTTCAAAAAATTATTTTTTTGAGAAAAATATATATTATGTTCCAAAATATGATTTTGAGTCATAATACCTAAACTACCATCAATAGTATAAGAGGGTTTAGTGAAATCAAACCTTCAAAAAAATTATTTTTTGAAAAAATATGTATATTTTGGAATATATATATGATTCGTCAAAAGTATATATTTTTTAAATTATTTTAAAATTTATGATTTTTTAATGAAAAATATACATTATTTTCTAAAATATAAAAAATATATATTTCGGAAAATAATATATATTTTTCTGAAAAAAATTATTTTTCGGAAAAAATCATATTTTGGAACATAATATATATTTTTCCCAAAAATTTTCTTTTTTGGAAAAAATTCATAATTTTTTAAAACAATTCGAAAAATATATATTTTTGACGAATTATATATATATATTCCAAAATATATATCATTTTCCAATAAAACTTAATTTCATTTAAATCATAAAACTCATTATCCTAATTAAATTTTTTTTTTTGCCCAAATGAAACTTTCTTTTCATAAAAATATATTCATAAATTGTTATTTATTTATGAATATATTAATTAGGATTGAGTTTTATGATTTAAATCAAACTAAAATTTAATAGCAAGTTAATTGATTTACAAATAAAATAATTAAAACTTACAAAAAAAAAACAACATTTGAGAGTATATTTAGTCTAATACATTAAAGGTAAATGGCATAATTAATATTCTAACTTAAAGAAATAATATTTTTGTAATATAAAGAATTAAGAAAAATAATAGTAAGGATAGAATTAAAGGTAAAGTGGAAATACAAAAAGTTTGGAGGGTAAAAGGGTAAAAAAAAATGAAGGCAAACCCATGGTGTAACATTTTATGAAACTTTTGGGGGTTTTAAGCTCATTTCATAGTTGAGGGGGTATAGTAGGGAAAGAGAGTAAAATTGAGGGGGTGTTTAAGCTATTTACCCTAATTTTTTTGATAAATGTAGGGGAAGACCAGATCTTGTTCATACATACATATATATATATATATAATGTAATGTAATACTAAAGGATATGGACTCACATCCCATTAGTTTTTTTTAAAAAAAAAAAAATCTTGTTTATACTCAGTTTAATGTGGAAGATGACTCAGATTTCTCAAATTTTCATGTTTAGATCATGACTGTATTTCACATCCGGATTTTTTTTTAAAACAAAAGATTAAAAAAATTTAGGAGAAAAAAAACAATAACAAACCGATTGGCCCGCCCGACCCGGTCAGGTCGAACCCGAGTTGGATTTGGGCGGGTCGGGTTGGGCTGATGCCAGTACCGGGCTGACCTCGGGTTCGGGTTGGGCCAGTTGAACCCACCCACCTTGCACCCTTACATTTATGTCTATTCAATGATATCGAGAATTGTGGTGAAATCTTCTAAACGTGGGAAACTCTTTGGCTTCTTACATTAACACCCTTAATTAAAAGTTAAAAATAGTAGTATATATAGAGAGAGAATAAAAAATTTAGATGGTATACACATAGATTAAATAATATTAAGCAACATTAAACTTGAATTGTGAAAAAATAATGTGTACCAATAAAAATATGAAGGGTTGTGAGACTTTTGAAGACAATACATTAATCATGATTTAATGATAGTATTAAATGAAATACATTTGATGGAATAAAACCATTTTGTTTCAAAATAATATACAAAAATATATAAAAATAATCAAAAGACTTTGTACTTTAATAAGATAGAGATTTGGATTTAGATTTAGATATATATCAAACTCGATATATATATATATATATATATATATATATATATATCTATACAAATTGTGTCCTTTTATGTGCTTCTATATTTAAAATTAGTGTTATGAATATTTATAATAAGTGCATTATACATGTAACTATTATGTTTTGTTTTAACTTTTTCATGTTTAATTTAGAGTAATCCTTTCTAAATTGAGAATTATTAAGAAATGTATGAAAATATTCTTGGGACTTCATAGATTTATAATAGTATATAGATATATATGTTATGACTATCCAAATTTTAAGTTAAATTTTTTTTTTATCAAAAGTTGTAACAAGATTCACAGGTACATGAAAGGCTTTTTAGAAATTTTTATCATTAATTTTATTCTTAGATGAGCAATCTTGAAAAGACATAAAAATTAAAGTAATTTAATTAGTGAGTATTTTCTAATTAATAAATTACTAAAATAGAGAAAATATACACAAATATTCTCAGCTCACACTTTTAGAATAGTAACAATAATAATAGATATATAGATAGAGAGATAATCAAATGGATGTGAACTTATATAACTATGTCAAACTCTTTATATTTACTAGGGGTGGACATAGATCGGATTGGACCGGATTGAAGATATTTTGGATCCAATTTATTATTACCGGATTTTCAATTTTCGGAACCAATTCAATCAATTTGTCTAACGAAACCAATCCAAACCGGACCGCGGTGAATTGGATTGGTTTGGATCGGTTTCACGGATTGAAATATAAACCTATATTAGCTAAAATGAGGACTAGAAACCAAATTTCCAATTTAGATTGAAAAGTTGATTCAATACTATCGAACATAAAAGTAAGATGCACTGAATTAAACTTATTTTTATAATAAAAGGAATTATAAAATAAGAAAATAACAAATGAGCTTATTCTTTAAATAAGTGTCAAGTCACCTTCATTTGTCAGACAAAGTAACAAGTTATTAGCTAAAATATGAAGGCTTTTGTGTGTAAATAAATATAATATAAAGATTTTTGTGTGTTAATTTAAGATTTTTAGAGTTAGTTTGACTTTTGTGTGTAAATAAATATATATGTAAATAATATAGTTGTAAGTTGATAGATCAATGAAATTATAAAATAATTTGTTAATTATTTTTTTGTTTAAAAATATTTATTTTAAATATATAAATATAAAATAAATATATAAATTGTTGTAAATCTTCAATTCAAAGTAATGAAATTGACTTCAATTTAGTGAAATTGAGTAAATTCCAAATTTAAAGTAGTGAAATTGACTTCAATTGAGTGAAATTGAATAAATTTCTCAATTCAAAGTAGTGAAATTGAATGAAATTAAGTTCAATTGAGTAAATCTCCAACTCAAAGTAGTTAATTTGACTTCAATCGAGTGAAATTGATAAAACCCTCAATTTAAATTAGTGAAATTGACTTTATTTGAGTGAAATTGAGTAAATTCCCCAATTCAAAGTAATTTAATTGAATTCAATTGATAAAATTCCCAAATCAAGGTAGTGAATTTGAGTGAAATTAAGTTCAATCGAGTAAATCCCCAATTCAAAGTAGTGAAATAGAGTTCAATTGATCAAATCCCCAATTCAAAGTAGTGAAATTGAGTAAATCCTCTAATTTAAAGTAGTTTAATTGAATTCAATTGAGTGAAATTGATAAAATTCTCAACTCAAATTAGTGAAATTAAGTTCAATTAAGTAAATCCCTAACTCAAAGTAGTTAAATTGACTTCAATTGAGAATATTATAGATATAAATAGATAATTATTTAGTTTAAAATATGGTATTATGATTTAGTTTAAAATAGTATATTAGTAATCATTTAGTTTAAAATAATATATTATTAATATAAATATCTTAAAATATATGTGAACAATACCGGATTAACCGGATTATCAAAAATGGAATCCAGAACCGATCCGTAAAATACCGGATTCGGGGTTTTTGGATCCATGTCCAATCGAATTCATAATGAAACCGATCCAAAATGTCCGGACCGGATTGGTCGGATTGAATTTTCAGATTCCCCGGATTTTTGTCCACCCTATTTACTATTAATGACTATCAAGGTTAAATTAATAGGTCATTAATTATGAAACAACACCATGCATTTATTATTCAAAATAATAATATTTTTATTTTAAAAAAATAAAAAAAATATTCTAAGCCCCTCACACTTTTAGAATAACTCTATGAGGAATGTAAAGAGGTGTAACGGTAAAAATTGTTCAATTAATTGTAACTCTCAAGAATGGTAAGAGGTTAAACATGTTGCATTAATCCCCTTATAATGAAAGATTGTATATATCTTACGTGTATCTTAATTTGATTTAAATTTTAAATAAAAATAATAATATATTTAGTCCATAATCAATGAGGCGTGAAAAACTTTTGGCCTTTCTATACATGCATGTAAATTTTTATAAAATAAATGTTTTTTTTATTTAAAATATTATATTAAAGTGAGGAGAAATAATCCAAGGGTCACACTTCTTTAATGAAACATATTTAATGTTTTTTTAATTTAAAATATTATATTAAAGTGGGGAGAAATAATCCAAGGGTCACACTTATTTAATGAAAGAGATTTGATACACTTCTTTGATGGAATAGATTTAATAAATAATTAAACAAATATTTTTGTTTTAATTTTTAATATTATATTAAAGTGAGGAGAAATAATCCAATGAGCCTACACTTTTAAAATAATATCGATATAGATATAGATATATATATAAAAAAAAAAACCTGATCCCCTACTGTATACCCTTTGCACTCCAGCATCATCCAATGCATTTCAAATCGACAATGCAACACGACATTAACACCATGTATTGGCCCACTCTATCACATTGTTTTATTTTTGGGTTAAAAAAACCTCATACCATTTGGAGATCGAATGGGACTTATATATGCACTTCACCTTTATCCTACCAGACGATGCAGATTAGGCAACCTGTAACTCACAATGTGTCTCGCACTCGCCCACATCACACCCTGCCCGTATAGGTCATGAAAATCACACACAATAGGCCAACAGTCCTGTTAGCCGCACATACGGTTAGGCGTCGGCTATGGCTATGATACTATTTAGGGTAAATATCATTGACACCCCTTCAAAGATATTCTAATTTCACACAGATCCCCTCGATATTCACTATTCCCATTCGGACCCCTTCAAAATTGAATTTTGTCCCACAAAGACCCCCTCCGTCTCCACGCCGTTAAACTGTGCCGTTAACCACCCTGTGAATTGTCTATTTTGCCCTCAAAATAATATAAAATGACCTGCATATTCTTCTTCTTCTTCAATTTGGGCATCCCAAAACCCTAACCCTAATTTATATATATAGAGAGATTGGAAGTAGAAAATTAGGAGAGAGATTGAATATGGGGATTGTATATATTGCATACCCATATACACACACACATATATATATATATATATGCTTCTATATATACCCATATACCCGTGTATATATATGTGTCAAAAATGGTGTGTGTAGATCTATATATATATGTGTGTGTGTAACTGTGTATATATGTGCATATGTGCATATGTGTGTGTGTGTGTGTGAGAGAGAGAGAGAATTAAATAAATTTTAAATGTTTTTTTAATTTTATATTTATTTTCGAATTTAGTATTTTTTTTTGAAATTTAATATATATATTTTGAAATTTATATTTATTTTCAAATTTTATAATTTTTTATGTTTTTTTCGAATTTTATAATTATTTTCGAAATTTAATATATATTATTTGAATTTTATATGTTTTTTTTTTAATTTTATATATTTGTCTTGAATTTAATATGTTTTTTTAAAAAAAATTCAAAATTTATATATATTTTTTATTTTTTATTTATTTTCAATTTTATAATTTTTTTCGAAATTTAATATATATTTGAATTTTATATGTTTTTTTTAAAAGTTTATATATTTGTTTCAAAATTTTTATGTTTTTTGCGATTTTTATATTTATTTTCAAAATTTAATATGTTTTTTTGAAAAAATAATAATTTCGAAATTTATATATATTTTTCATATTATATTTATTTTCGAATTTATAATAATTTTCAAATTTTAAAATATTTTTTTTGAATTTTAAATATTTCTTTCAAATTTTATATATTATTTTTGAACTTTATAATTTAGGTATGTTTTTTGAAATTTAAATATTTTTTTGAATCTATATATTTTTCCCCTTTTTATATATATATTTTTTCTAAATTTTTATATATTTTCAGATTTTAATATAATTTTTCAAAATTTTATATTTTTTTTGAATTTTATATTTTTTTTGCATTTTCAGATTTTATATAATTTTTTTTGAATTTTAAATATTTCTTTCAAATTTTATATATTATTTTTTAATTTTATAATTTATATATTTTTTCAAATTTTATATATATATTTTTCTAATATATATATATATATTTTCGTAAAATATATATATATATATATATTTTCGTGATATATATTTTCGTAATATATATATATATATATATATTTTGGGCATATGGGTAATTTCACACTTTATATATTACCCTAATGTAATAAGTGAAACCTCAGGGGGTGCTACTGCAATTTACCTTTTTTTAAATATATATCTAGGGCAAATTAGTAATTTCACAATAAAACGTCAGTAAACCTAACGGCCGTCTGTCAGAGGGGGTCCGTGTGGGAATACTCAATATCGAAGGGGTCCGTGTGAGATTAGGGTCTCTTTGAGGGAGTGTCGGTGGGAATAACCCTACTATTTATAATCAATTTCAACATATATTGTCCGTTTTGAGCCTACTCACTTGATTTGTTTTTCGGATTTACCCTAAAATGTCTCGTACCATTCGGGCGTATGGAGGTTAATCATGCAACCTTCTTTGAAACTAGTATTTACTTGTCACCTCCCTAAGGTTGCGTTTGGTAACGGTTTGGTGTTGTGTTAGTTTTTGGTTTTGATTTGGGTTGGGTTGGATTTGGTTTGATGTGGTTTTATTTTGGTTCCAAACCATGTTTGGTGCAAATGGTTTTGGTGTAAGAAAAAGTGATGTTGAAAAACCAAACCATGTTTGGTAGAGTTGGTATGGGTTGAAATTCTGAAACCAAACCATGTTTGGTAACTTGGGATGGTTTCACATTTTATTTATAAATATTAAAATTTTGTAATATTAAAATATATTAAAATATATTAATATTTTAATATTATAAATTAATATTAATATTAATTTATAATATTAAAATACATTAATATATTAGTATATTAGTATATTAATATAATAATATTAGTATATTAATATTTCACATTTTATATATTAATATTAATATATTAGTATATTAATATATTTTTATTATATTAAAAATAAATATTATATTCGGTGCTACAGTGCTACAGTGGGGTGCTACAGTGTCCGCACCATACAAAACCATCCACAAAGATGGTTCCAAATTCCTTCACAATTTTCACACCATGGTTTGCTACAGTAACCGAACCAAATTTTCACACCATTTTACCAAACATGATTTGGTGCTATTTTTTCGCACCAAAACCATATTTTTGTCACCAAACCATGTTACAAAACAGGGCCTAAGATCTTTGCCTCCTTTACCTATTAATTGTAATGGTCACGCCACCACCACATCACTTACGGAAAGGTACTCACAAAAGAAAATATGCATGCGATATTTGTTGCGACAAAGAGTGATAAAAATGGTTTCGATGACCTGAAGCAATTCTGCACCAAGCATTTTGATACAAGGATTTCGGCAAGTGGAGATTTTTTGGGAAGAGAAGTAGAAACATCTGATAAAAAGATTTTGCACATCACAAAAGAAAATATGCATGCGATATATAAACTAAGACAGAAATGATAGGATTTAAGTATAAAGTCCAGTCCAGATGAGGGAAAACTTATTCATGAAAGAGGAAGATATCAAATCCTTGCTGAAAACTTTTATATTTTTGAATGTGATGAGACCAAACATACCCTTTGTTGTAGGGATGGTAAGCCAATTTACACCTGATCTGGATTTAAGTCCTCTAAAAACATGGATCCTGCTGGGTTCACAAATGCTAATTAGGCAGGAAGCCATAGGGATAAGGATCTATATCTCTAGATATCACACATTTGTGGGAGGCAATTTCGTATCATGGAAAACTAAAAAGCAAAATGTCGTGGCTAGATCAAGTGCAGATGCAAAATATAGAGCAATGGCCCTACTGCTTGTGAAATGATGGGTTTACTATTTCACAAGAGATGCGATTCTCCAACAAGCAGCCTATGAAAATGATTTTATGAGAGGAAAAAACATGCTTTGTGAGAGACTGGGTGGTGACCAAAATGATAGACACTAGACTCACTGCTTATGCGATAAAATATGAACTCGGAGATGTACTAACCAAGACATTGGCGAAGTCTCATTTGTTCATAGTGATGTAACAAGCTTGGAAAGATGTATCGACGCTCTAGCTTGAGGGAGAGTGTTGAGCAATAATATAATTAGTTATAGGAGTTGTGGTCACCATGTCAAATAGCCAATACTTGTAAATATAATACACAGACATTTAGGAGTATCTGGAATCTGGATTGAGAGAGTACCCTAACAATATTTTGTGAAAAACACTCAAAGAGGATCCGAAACAAGTGACCCAAATCTGTTGTATCCTCAATTTCCTCCAAAATTCTAAGGATATCTACCACACCAAAAGAAAGCTTTTGGACCCTGGATTTGACAGCTTTTCCCAAACAAGGTTCCTCACAGAAACTTCATGCCATTCAACCAACGGGAATAGATATTATGGAGACTATCAGTCATCCCTGAGGACAAATTGACATAGAGCAGATCTACGGAAGAAAAAGTACTCGGACTTATAATATTATCTTCTGACCAAAGTGTGCCTTTTAAAAATATGGAAATCAAAGTTTTTAAACCTAAACCATCAAGGACAGCCAAATTCTGACAAATATTAATTTTCGTTTAGTGCATAACTTCAAAAGAGCATTTCAGACACCTTCGCAAGGTGGCCAAATTATACTCTCCCCAGCCAAAATGTCTTGAATTCTAATTAATACATTGTAGCAAATATAACACAACTAGTACAAGTCCATGAGTACACTTAAATACCGTTATATTAAAAACACACAAACAGTAAAGTTGTTTCTCCAAATTCAAGATTTCCCATGAGTCCTACTCCTACTACCATTCAAAAGAACACATTTATATGCCCAAACATTCACATTTCAAAAGTATAACAGACTACTAAATAGGCCATGAAAACATCAAATTGAGTTACAACATACCCCGAATTGCATTAAATCAAATCCGTCACAAAATCATCCAACATAGTACTACTAAAGAAGCCATCATAATTATATAATTCATTCATAACAAAGCTAAGCAAAAGAGAATATGACCTCACAGGCTAGCAGATTGCGGCGCCGGAATCACATAATCGACAACAATGACACTTTCCAGCAAATCCCTAATCTTCTCTTTCTCCGCATTCACCAACTCCGCCTCCGAATCCACCGCCTCCAATTCCTTCACCCCCGAAAACAACCCGATCGACGCAATCGAAAACCCTTTCGCCCTCGCCGGCGAGAAATTCTCCCCCAAACTCAGCTGCTCAATCCCTCCAAACCTCTCCTTAACCCCTCCAATCACCCCCAAAACCTCCCCTCTCTCTTTCTCCCCCAACCCATCCTTCAATTTCAAGAACGAAACCCTCATCGCCGACCCGGGTTTCGGAACCACCGGACCGGAGAGACCATCCACAACCCAATCGACGGCCATGAAGTCGTCGCAGATCGGCCGGTTCTCGCCGACGACGGCGAGGTGGTCGGGATGATCGGAGTAGGCGTTGAGGTCGTCTTTGGAGGCGTAGCGGCTGTGTTGCATGTGGGTGAAATCAAAGGCGGAGGAGCGGTTGCGGAGGAGAGGGCCGGCGGTGAGGTGAAGGACTTGGGGGAGGGAGGTGAGGGCGGAGAGGCCGTTGACCATGGCGGCGAGTTTGGCGGGGTCGGTGTGGGGTTTTACTTTGAAGAGCACGATGTGTTCGATGATTTGGTTGGTGGTGGACATTTTGATGGACGGTAGTGATCTGGCGGCGGCGGCGGTGTGGGTTGAATAAATTTGTGGACGAAATGTGTGATTGTAAAATCAATGAATATTTTCTTTTTGACCCATTTTAGATAATGCACGAATGCAAACAAAGGTACATATATAACATCACAATGGGGTCACTATTCCACACCCAAAGGCATTACATTCAGCAGTGTGGATAATTATAAAAATTGGACAAAAAAGGACTATACTCTTACATGACAGGATATAAATGGAGTTGTTAGGTGGCTAACGACCTCTACAGTCTCTATAGCATATGCGCAGAACCAATAATATATATATATATATATTTACATGTTAAATTAATGGCCTATCTCTCTTTGTTTCCCAAAAAAAAAAAACCCACTAAAAGTTTAAAGTAATTATAGAATCATTTAATCGAGAAAAAGCTAAAATCCATTTCACAACCCCAAACCCAATATTACCAGTAATCAATACTCAATTCAAATTGCATATTATAGTTGCATAGATTATTGTACTAATCAATAGTCAACTCACGTATAACTGATCATTAACTTTTTATTTGACAAAGTTTTTACCTCCGTTTTAACATTAAAATATATATATATATATATATATATATATATTGAAATTTTTTATACCCACTATCTTATTCAAATGAAAAAAAATTGAAAAGTAAATGGCGCACACCAATGACGTATGTAAGTTATCACAGACAAAAAGAAAAAATGCAATAGCAGTTGGGAAGGGACGGCTAAGATGCCAACTACAAGCAAGATGAAGACAGAATCCCGAATCGGACATATTTTTATTCGTTGCTCGCTACACTGAAATTTACGCAAAATATTTATTAAATTATATAAAATATAATAAAAATGAGAAAATTTTGTAGTTTGTGGTGTCGTAAGGCGCACGATAAGCCCTCCTTTTTTGAACATGTCAAACCATCTCCTCACCCTGTGGTCCCACACCACGGCGTCAATCCACACCGCCGCTGCACCTCCTCCACCACCCCTCGCCGGAACACCATCGAGCACTCAGGCAACTCCACCAGATCCGCGAACAGCGAATCCTCCTCCTCCGCCGCCACCGCCTCGCTCTCCTCCACCAGAATTGGCGTCGAAAACGCCGAAGATTGCAGGTCCGGGAACCACCGGAAATCCTCGCTGCCGATCAGCCCCAGACTCCCGAACTTCTCGTACGGGTCGGGCTCCATTTGGTTGTCGAAAACAGTCAATATCTCCGAATCCGAATTCGAAACATCTGTGGTTGTTGTTGTTGTTGTTGTTGGAGTTTCAACCGCCGTCGCAGCCGTAATTGCGGCAGCGCTGTGGTGGTGCGGGTGGTTGGTTGTGCTATTATTCCGCGACGCCGGCCAAGGATGGTTGTGTTCGCAGGAATACGTGATCACTAACATGGTGGGGTCCACGCGGCTCCTTTCCACTTTCTTCCTTGCAGGACACCCCTTCGAGCTACTGCATCTATAATACCTCTGCAAAACAAAATCATTTTAACACTTTTATTTCGAAGTTCAATTTAATTTTCTAAATTACAATTTGAAAGGTAAATATACTCTAATTTATTTTGAATTTGTGAAACTACTTCTCTAGCCTTCCAATTTTTAATTGAGAGAAGTACCTGGGATATGGAGCATGTGGGAGTTGGCCTCTTAAATGTAATATTTACACCAAAAATTATGGTAAAAATATTCCGTCCCTATATTTAAAGAGGGTTGAGATAGAGAAATCTGACTGTTTTATGAGTGAAAGATAATATCATCAGAAATTTATTATAGTGTGTCATTATTTGCTTACAAAAAATAGTTAGACACATCCACAGAACTATCATTCCAATTTTAATATACTAAAAGAAAATGAAACAAAACAAAATATAATACAAGTATACTTGGGGCATTGGCATATACCCCAAAGCCTTACAACTGAAGGATTAAGACATGAATTCTGAGGCAAAAGTTCAGCAGAAAGCCAAAAAGGAACCTACTACAAAATAGACATTCTATACAAGCCATTCTGTTGGTTGGCGTGTGAGACAAAAACTAAACATCAAATTGGAAGCATAAAAGAATCTAACTAAAGACAATGGAGGGTCATACAACAGAACGAGAGAGCACCAGAACTAGGGCCTAGGAAAAGGGAAGAAAATTTTGCATTCAGTTAGTTCCAAAAAGGAGATGGTAACCAAAGGCCTAATGGCCAAGCGGTACTTGCCCTTATTCCCAAATGAGAGGTCAAGGGTTCAAGCCTCGGTGGAGGCAGGTGTGTGAGTATCTTACCTTTCAAAAAAGAAAAAAAAAAAAAAAGGAGATGAGTTTTTATGTTTGATATGGATGATTAATTGAATTTGCTCTTCAAGATCCTGGTATTTCTTTCCATCCAAAACAAAGCTAGCTAAGGTAAGCTTCCACAACAACTAGATAATGCACACTAACAAAAACTTATCTTTGTGAATACGGGTTAGCATAGTTGATAATACCCGCACTGATCCCAGCATTTCTTGCCATATAAGATTTGTGTATGGACATTTCATGAAAATATGATCATGGATTTCCGCTGCTTGATACACATGATACAAACATTAGGTTGCTTTTTTGAACTTCATAGACGATTGATCAAGAGTTTGCAAGTTTCCTTGAATTGCTAGGCATAAACAAAATGAGTATTCAGGAATCGAGGGTGAAAACCAAGCTAACTTATACCAGTGAAACCTATGGTAGGAGAGGGGGTCCAATAGATTTAGTCATTGATATCATGGTTGGGGGGTGGAATGTTGTTTTCACAATGGGGAGAAATAAGAATACGAATATTTCTAGGCCATGTCCATAGGTTGTTTGTGATTAGTTCTTATGCTCTCATGAATTTGTTTGTAGTGCCATCCTTGTCTAGAGTTAGAATCAAGTACCTTGTATAGAGGACCACAAGACACCAATTGTCATAGAGGAGGATCATAGTGCATTCTCGATTGTTCACTTTGTGCTTTATAAAAGGTTGAGCCAGATGTCTATTTTATAGTAGCTTTCGCCAAAACCAACAACTATCATCTGGTATCTTGATGTCCCATATACTTCTTCTTTTGATGAGAGATATCCTATATGTCTGTCTATTCCTTTCAAATGTTTTGCTTGTCATCGGTGCACAATGCCCATAGATGTCTGATAATGGCAACTTTGTTCCAGAGTTGAGTGTACAAACTATATGTTGCCATGGATTGTGCTGCCCATAGAAATTTCTTTGGGACCTGATTGATCTGCAAGCATACTTTAGTGGGTCAGATAAACAAGTTAGTTTTAAACAAACATGCATAATATACTGTGTTGTTTGGACCAGCTGTAATCTTCCTGCAAAGTACAATGCTCTGGATTTAAGATATAGGGCTATTATTGCACGATGAAAAAACTAGAATCTCTGGAACTTGTTATAAGTACTAGCCCGACTTTTTATTTAGTGTGTCTTTACTTGAGCACGTCATTAGTCATGTATGCTACATCTCATATCAAAAGTATTTTATGTACGTCGGTTAGTTGAAATGTCATTTTTGGTAAATGTTAATTTAATTTTAGTATACATGTGGTACTAAGTATCCATCCTTAAATTGTGTATGCTTGCAGGCAGTTCACAAATTTAGATGTTACAAGGGGTCGCATCAAATTGGACTTATACCGCAATTACATGGCAAAGATGAGATTTAACCCGATATACCCTGTACCTAAATTTCATTTGTCAATTCCATAATCTAAAAACTTTAGATAAGTGGATCGAGGAAATCAAACAAAATCATATATTCCGATATGCAATCTATCACGCATATAACATATATCAAGTACATTGTTATATAATCCCAACTAGATATGCACAAATAATTTGGCTGAAACGAATAAATCGTACCGTAACCATCGGATTAACTTGGTTTTTTCCCTTTAGATTAAGATTTCATACGTATACATATGTTTAGATTTATATTGTATACATACGTTTATATCCCTTATATTAAGATTTCAGTTTATTGTAGCCACTCAACTATATAGTATAACAACCAATAAGTGATAATACAACAACATCTTGCGTTGTATAGTGAGATATTCAGTAATATACGCAGTAGATTATATTATAAAAAGTCTAAAACCGTGGAACCGAACCATTTTCAGTTCCATTGATTTTTTCAGTTTCAATATTTATGAAACCGTTAGAATCTAAAATATTTAAAAAACAATCCAATTCATCTGATTAATTAAGCAACTTTAAAATACTAAGGGCATTAAACCAAGTTGGCCTATGTTAGTTAGGAACAAAGTGAAGAAGAATTTAACATAACCATATTTATCTCTAGCACCAAGAATACAGGAACAATCCATTGTTGAATGGTGATAGTACAGAGATGATTCTTATTAGCCTCATGAGACCCCATCAATAACTAAACCCAAGAACCTGATAACAACTAATCTTTCTCAAATCCTAAGTAAACATCATTAGTTCAGCGAACTTTCCGTAAAAAAAACAAAACAAAACTTTAGCTCAGCTAACATTCGGGTCTTTCACAGAAAAACAAGTCTTTCAAGTAAAAGTCATATCAAATTGTGATGCCACTCCCTACAAAAAAACCCTTTATTCTGTTGCATTCAATCTTCAGCAATCAGACTTCGTTGCGTGAATCGCAAGTCTCAACAAAGATTAAAGTCCGAAATTACCAAATCCAACGACTCAGTGAGGGTCGTATCGCAACTAAAATCATGTTATTTTTCTCGAGTGTCAAGAGAGGAACCCCCAATGAGCAGTACAGGTGTGAGCAAGAGTGGTGGCCCATTATCGACTTTTAGTTGTAGAGGACCTTGGTTAGTACATAACTTTGGTAATTTTTAGATTGGTTTACAATTAATTCAACGTTCGCCAATAATATTGGCATATATTTTGAGAATTTCATAGATTAATTATTATTATTATTTTTTTAAAAAAATGTGTTTCGCTATCAAACCTCCAAATGGAAGTACAGTTTAACATTTTTTTTAAATGTTCAGCAAAGACATATCACAACGTTGATATGTAGTTGCAGACAATGTAGGCCATACAATAAAATCGTGATTCTAACCACGATTTTACTATGATTTTACGAATGTATCACAAATCTACTCACATGTGTTTTAAAATTTTTTGGATTAAAATAATAGTTTAATGGTTATGTCCTCCATATGAAAGGCACAAAATCTTAGTGATTTAGTTCAATATGACCCAAACTTATGAAAAACCAGTTAAAGACCGAAAATTTTAATGTTTTTGTTTATATTTTATTTTTTGAGTATATTTTTGCCATACTATAAATATATATTTTTAAAAAATAAACAAAATTATTTATTAATAATAAGATAAAATTCTACGATTCCGATTCTATGTAACCTCCAACGATCCTTGGGCCCTGTTTGGATGGCGGTCCGGTTCCAAGTGGTCCGGTCCTAAATGACTTTTTAGGGACCAAATCTTGTTTGGTAAAATGGTTCCAAAAAAAATGGTCCAATCCAAAGTGAACCGTTTGGGACAAAAGAGACTAATTTTAGACCATCAAAATTGATGGTCTCACTTGGTCCGGTCTAAGTTCTGTCTTAAAATAAAACAGACCATTCTTCCCTTTTTAGGACCAAACCATACGAACCCACACTTGCTGCTCTCAAACGGACGCCTCCTTCAACTCCATCATCCCCAATCTGCGAAAATCATTGAGACAAAATCAAAAAACGCCCTTCTTCGATGATTCTCTTTCAACCATCATCCGATTTGCTGCATTTCTAGGGTTGTTGATGTTTTCGTCCAATTTTCTCAAATTGGGGGTTTTCGTCAAATTGGGGGTTTTGCGTTTCTAGGACTTTGGTGGTTGGATCTGACAGAGAATAGGTAAGTTCCTCGAAATAACTTTGTAAATATATGATTTGTGTAAATATTTGGGTACAAACATATAAATATATATATATATATATGCATATATATATATATATCGATGTTATATGTATATATATACCTTCTGTAGGAGAAACATATAAATTGTTGATATTTCAAGATGGGTTTTTTCTGATGTTAGGTTATTGAAAAATGGCAAAAACTTGACTGTTTGTTTCCTCTCTTAAAAATTCTGTAAAAATGGTTTTATTTTTGTTGGTTGTTGAATTGGTGACTATGTTTCTTCCTTCAGATTTTTCCTGGAAAAGAAAATCTCTTTTTCTAGTCTTAATGTTTCTTCAAATCTGGTCACGAAAACCAGATTTTGTTTCTTATTCCATGGTTGGGGTAAAAATGGTCTTCTTCAATTCTAGTTATACAAATGAAGAAGCTTCTCATTACAATATTGATTTCTACTTATGTCAACATGAAATCAACATGTTCATTATGGTGGGTTGATGTTCATGCATTTCTTGTTGAAAACCATCAGATTTTCTATTATGCCAAACATAAAAATGTTTTTTTTTTTTTTACTTCCAACTTTATCTAGACTACATTCAGCTTTAGTATCTCTGTTACGTAGCTATGATTTTTATGTCATCTCTCCTTTTATGGATGAAATTTAATCCCTGTTTAATTTTTTCTCTTATATGTTTTTATTGATTTGGTCCTATTTTATTAGTAAAATTTAGTAGGATAAAATGGATAAAATTATGAATCTCCATCTTTGAGTTGTTTGCTAATTCTTGCTTCCCCAAACATGGAAATAATTTTTGTGGACCTTATGAATCTCCATCTTGAAGACTTTTTTTTTTATGTGTTTTTCATTTATTTTTAAGCTGTTTTTGATGTATTTTTCTCTGTAGTTAGAATTTTTTATTTATTTATATTATTCTACTAGTGAAAAGCATCTGAAATAATTCATGTTGAATGTGTTTGTTAATTCTTCCTTTTCCAAGAATGGACTTAATTTTGTGGACCTTATGAATCTCTCTCTTGAAGACATTTTGTTTATGTGTTTATTCACTGATTTTTAAGCTATCTGATGTATTTTCTCTACAATTAGAAAATTTTATTTGTTTATTATTCCACAAAATAAACCATAGCTTAACAACACCAATAATCCCAAAAGCAAAACAAAAATACATATTTCCATCTTCGAAAACACTAAAACGGTACCTGTCAATAAGCCTTGACTTTTCCCGGTAAGGTTTTACCAAAACACGAGCCCCACAAACGAAATGAGGATTTCCCTTGGCTAAAATCTGCTTGACAGTCTCCGCAAAAACAAAAGTCACAAACCCAAACATCCTCTTTTGTTGGCAAGGGATCCTAACATCTTGAACTGGCCCAAAATTGCTAGATAAAAGAAGTACCAAAAGAGAAAATAGGAAATATTAATGTTGAGAAACCAAAATCCAAAAGTACAAAAGTACTGGCAATCATAAATAACAACAGCTAACTTTCTTACTTGACTAATAAGTACAGATTTCTAGGATTTACGGGATGTGTGTGTTGTGTGATGAACATATCACAAATTTAAAAGTGTGTGTTGGGTATTCTTTGAATTGAATTGGTTCATGTTGAAGTTGTACGAGTTTTACAGCCTTGCTTTCTCTTCAACAGCTCAGTGGGTAGTTGTTAGAAGTGACAAGGGAACTGTCCATGATGGCATATATCTTTCTAACATTTTTTTTTTTTTTTTGAATGGTAAGATTTTATAAACGAACACACAATTACATGGATACTTGGGGCATTCCCCAAATTACAATGTGGAATCCATCAATCCACCATATGAAAAAACAAGAGATATAACTAGATCTCCTATGAGTACTAAAAAACATAATAATAGTGAATAAACAAGCACTCAAAACCATTGGGTAATGCAGAAATTGGTGTTGCAGCTCCAAATGCTCGTGGCCATCAAGCCTGTAACACGTATAACCACAACAAGCAGCAATAAGCAAGACCACTGCTATGTACCGCACAACAAATTTAACCCGAACCAGCTGCTGTAACCCCCACTTCTTACGGCCACCAAAACCAGAAACCAGCCTGTAACTCCACACCAAGTAGCAGTAAAAGACCACTGCTGTGTGCGGCACTACTGCAATAAAATGAACCAGCTGCTGCAGCCCCCACTTCTCACGGCCACCAAAACCAGAAAACAACCTGCAAATTGACCAGGCAGTAATAAACAGGACTGTTGTGCTCAACATTCCAACTACACCAAGCTGAAATTGAACCAGCAGCAAAGCCTCATGACCAAAACTAGAAAACCTCCAACCAACACCTGCACTTCCACGCATATGAATAGAACCATAACAACATATCTTCATCCAAGCACTGTGAATTAACCACTGCCATAACAGAGTTTCGTAATGGACAGCATAACCAAAGATCAGCCGAGAAAATAATATTTGCACACTGGACATCCAAGCACCTGATTTTTTTTTTTTTTTGTTAGGTGTAAAATTCTAGATGCTTACTTTTGAACCCACAACCATTGGGTGAGAGTAACTTATCCTTACCAACTAAGCTATTACACATACATTACTTTTTCTAACATTCATTTGTCTAAGAAAAGGCTAATGGTTGGTGCAGTTATCATATATGTGTTTTATTGATTTCTTTCCTCACCTATAAGGTGAAGATGTATGTTGATTTCAATTTGCTGCAATGAATTTCTGTTATTATCCAGTTCCATATTATATCTCTATGAATATGAGGTGATAGCATGAGTTTGCTTGGAAACATGTATGGTTTTGGTGGTAATTGTTGTATTCTATTCTGGCTTGCATTAATATTGTGAGAAGGATTTATTATTGGAACACTTTTATTAACAAATTTGAGGAAAATTAATCTAAAATAAATCATATGCTCTCGTAAATAGTAGATGTTAATTTAATCGCTAATTTTCTTATTATTAATAAAAGATGTCCAGTAACGATGATGATGTTGCGGCCACAGAAGGTGCGTCGCAAAAGGGTAAGAGTAAAAAAGATTTATGGAAGGAACCAATTCTGTCGTTGTTTGTGTTTCGAATGGAGGAAGAGGTGAAGGCGGGTAATGGCACCCTCTCTGGGTTTACTAGTGTGGGGTGGGAGAATATAATGAAATATATGCAAGAGCAAACGAAGATGGTGTGGGTTAAGGATCAACTGAGAAATAAATATCGACGGTTGAAGAGTGATTACTTAAAGTTTTTAAAACTTAAGGGTCTATCTGGAACTGGATATGACAGTGTTAACCATATCGTGACCGTGGAGGATGATCGTTGGGACGAGAATCCATTTAAGGTTAGTACTACCAAATTATTTTAGGCATAGTTACATGGTTGTTTTCAATCTCCAAATTACATTAATATTGATTATCCAATTTAATGTGTAGGCTTATGCGTCAAAGTTCAGGAATAAAGGGTGTCCTTTTTTCCCCCAGTATGAAGTCATATTCAAAGATAACTCGGCCACTGGGAAATATGCTCAGCCTTCCACTAGGGTACCAAACACTTACCAAGATCCATCCTCCCGTCCTACTCCATCTGCCACAAATTTGCAAGTCGATGATGATGACTAGGAAGCTGATTTCAATCCTTCTCCGAGTGCTCCTCCGAATAAGAAATCCAGGAGAGAAAGGACCTCAGTTGCGACTGCTCTTGAGGTTGCTATGGAAAAGTTGAGTGCCACTAGCATCCGTAACACCCAATTGTTTCTAGACATTTTAAGGCCGCAAGGTTCAGAAATTGGAACATCATAACCGAAGAACAAAGATCAAGAAGGGGAATCTCCAAATAAAAAGAGAAATCCAGGCAATATGTTCCAGGACTGTATCGATATCTTAAATACAATGGACTTGGATACCGTGGACTACATGAAGACTCTGATGGCCCTGAAGGCGGATGTGGAGTGGAGGATTTTTTTCCTGCACAATGATGATGAGAAGAGGCGACTTTGGATTTCTCATCTTTAGACTATGCTTATGTTGTATTGTCGACTCAGGGTGTGATTTATGTTCCGCTAGACAATTGTTTTGTTTTCGACTGATGGTTGTTTATTTTCATTGACGTTTGTATTTAAGACTCATTTATGTTCTTCCTTTTAATCTAGATTATATGTATGTTTTTTTTATTTTTTTATTATGTTAAAATTAATGTTGTGTTGACTTATTTCTTAGGCATAATGTTGTATTGATTTTTGATGTATGAAGGTTGAATATGAGGGAAATTTGAGGCCATTGATGGTGAATTATTTTATTCAAGACAATGAAATCAATTATGCGGCGCAAATTAGAATGCGTATCGTCTGGGAAGAGCATCAGAGGAAACATTACAACAAACAGCCTATTAGGAATTCTGCCTTACGAGGTAGGGATTACATAATAGAGATCGCCACAAATCCAACACGTTATTTTGAAAACTTCCGAATGAAGCCACAAGTTTTCACCAATCTATGTGATAAGCTAAAATCTTTAGGTCTTCAAGATTCGAGATTTTTAATTGTGCCGGAACAAGTTGGTATCTTCTTGTTTATATTAGCTCATAATACTAGAACTCGAGTCAGTGCAGAAAGATTTCAGCATTCTACAGAAACAATTACAAGACACTTCCATTCAGTGTTAGGAAAGGTTCTACAACTGGGAACTGAAATTGTGGTTGCACCAAATCTAACAGTCACCCCTGGCGAGATTTTGAATTTTGAAAAATATTATCCCTACTTTGCAAATTATGTTGGTGCAATAGATGGCACACACATCCATGCACAAGTTCATTTGTTTATGCAAGCATCATTTCATGGCAAAAAAGGCCGCACGACGCAAAATGTAATAGCTGTTTGCTCATTCGATATGAAATTCACATATGTCCTAGCAGGTTGGGAAGGATCGGTCAATGATTCACGTATTTTGAATGAGTGTATCCCTAACCCCGCGCTAGGATTTCCAATGCCACCACCAGGTATTATGGAAATAAGATTTTGATCTTTTTTATGCTATAACTCCTAACAATGACATATAAATTAAAGTTAAGTGATTTTATTTTCCTGTCTAATAAATACAGGGAAGTACTATCTGGTAGATGTCGGTTATGCAAATCGTGAGGGTTTCTTGGCACCATATCGGGGCCACCGATACCACTTGCCAGATATTCGTCGGACAGGTGGAAATCCACGCAACCATCAGGAAGCTTTTAATTTTAGGCATTCCTCATTGCGAACTGTGATTGAAAGATGTTTCGGGTTGCTAAAAATGAGATTTGGCATACTAAGACAAATGCCTGGCTACAATTTCGAAGCCCAAGTAGGCATAGTGAATGCCTGCTGTACATTGCATAATTTCATTCGGATGCAAGCAATCGGAGATAACCTATTTGAAGACCATCCTGAAGGACCAGATGATGATGATGATGATGATGCTGATGCGGATCCTTCAGCCGGGAGCAGTGCATCGCGAGGGTGGGACAATGTAATGGAACGTGTGCGTGATGGAATTGCCAACGACATATATACTTACACGCGTCGTAGCTGAAATGAGGGCTAGGAATTAGGTTGTATTCAATGTTGTGTGTAGGAGTGTTTTTAAAAAATGTTGAAACTATGCTTCTGTGTATGAATTGTTATGTATGACATGTAATCAATGTTGTTTATATAGTTGTAAATCTTGTATTTTTTTCTCAATGTATAAAGTGTTATTATATCTCGTTCTTAATTTGTTGAAAACTGTATTTGTAGCAATGCATCAGGTTCCAGGTGAGAGGCCTATTTGTGGTTGTGGTATTGGTGAGATGAAATTGTATTAGGCTAAAACAAAAAAAAAATTGGAAGATGGTTTTACAGATGTCCAACATGGCGGGTAATATATTTATTGTCATTTATTTACAATGTTCAATTATTCACAAATGTTACCAAAAGTGTTGTTTCATGTATTTGTTTCTGTATATATGTAGGATCACGAGGATTCATTTATATGGTTGAAAGACTATGTCCATGAAGTGCAAGGGAGATTCGAGGACGAGCCATCTGAAATTGATAATGTCATTGCAGAAATTCAATATCAACAAAGGAAGCAGAAGTACATGTTAGCTGGTGTTTGTTGTTGTGTAGGATGTTTGTTCATGTTTATGGTGCCAAATCTCATTTCCATGTTGTGGTTGCTGTAATCATGGGTTGAAACATACTGTAGTATCTATTATTATTAAGCACTTGTGTAATTTATGTAATTGATAATAATTATAATATTACTTATTATCATGCACTTGTGAAACAAATGTGTCAAAGAGACTGTGTGACTGTATTATGTATCAAGTGAAAATTGTGTTTGGTATAAAATTTATTTTATGAATTTTAGGGGAGGTGACAGGAACATTTAACAAATACATAATATAAAAAATATACCAATAAAACAATAAAGTCAAAATTAATTTCATGGAATTTTAAAGTTAATTATAACATATAAAGTATATTCAATATTTTTACAACTTTCCAAAAATTTAAGAGCAGACCAGTTTGCCTTTGGCAAACTGGTCCAATACAGTTTAGAACCAGACAGTTTGCCAAACATGATCTGGTTCCAGTTTTCTCAGAACCAGACCATAAGACCAGACAGCTTAGGCCCTGTTTGGTAGGTGGTTCGGTTCCAGTTGGTCTGGTCTCGTCTTGTGTTTTATGGGACCGGATCATGTTTGGTAGCATTGGTCCCAAATTTTTGGTTAGACCAAGTAAGACCAAATCAGACCAAAATGGCCTTATTTCAGACAAAAAAAAGGTGGTTCTTGGTGGTCCGGTCTGGTCTTATTAATAAAATATATTTATAAATAATTAAAAATGAATAAATAATAATAATAAATTAAATAAAACATATTTTAAAAATAAAATATAAATAATAAATAATAATAAAAAAATGAAATAAATAATACCTAATAATAATAAAAAATGAATATAATAATAATAAATAAATATAATAATAAATAAATGAATAAATAATAAAATATATTTATAAATAATTAAAAATGAATAATTAATAATATAAATAATAAATTAAATAAAACATAATAATAATAAAAAATGAATACAATAATAATAAATAAATATAATAATAAAAAATGGACTAAATAATAAATAATAATAATAAATTATTAAAATAAATAATAAATTACATAAAGTAGATTTAAAAAAATAATAAAAATAATAAATAATAAACAAAATGAAATAAATAATAATAATAAATAATAAATGGATATAATAATAAATATTAAGTAAATATAATAATGAATAAATACTTCACAATAATAATAAAAAATGAGTATAATAATAATAAATTAATAAAATATATTTTTAAATAATTAAAAATGAATAAATAATTTATAAATAAAATGAATTAAATAATGAAAGAATAATAAATAAATAGAATATATTTATAAATTAATATATAAATTAATAAATAATAATTTAATAATATAAATAATAAAATAATAAAATATATTATAAAGTGAAGAAATAATAAATAAAGAAAGAAATAATACATAAATAAATATTATAATAAATAATAAATAAATAGTAAGACCAGACCGCTTACCAAATAGACTTTTCCAGATCAGATTAGACCAGACCAGACCGGACGAGACAGGACCGGACCAGATCAGACCAAACCAGACCAGAAAGACCGCCTACCAAATATGGCCTTACCAAACAGACTTTCAGAAGACCACCCAGATAAAACCAGACCAGACCAGACCAAACCAGACCAAACCATCTACCAAACGGGCCTTAGACTTCCTATTTCAACAACCTTTGCATACAACATAATTGCAAAGAAACTTCAAATAAGTCAGCATTGCGGTCTAGTTCACCATGACCCAGCCCAAAGTACTGATTAGACCCTAGTTCTAGGCTGTAAGGCCTCCTTGTATTATTTGGGTAGGCCCAAGACAGAAGATTTATTCACGTCTGTCTATCCTCGTTCAAAAGTTGTGGGTGTAGAGGAGCCCAATCACTACCCTATATATATATATATATATATACTAGCAAAAGATCACGTGATGCAAGTGAGGAAAAGAATTATAATAATAAAATAATAATAATAATACACAAAAGTTCATATAGAATTTTAGGGTGCGTTTGGATATGGGTGTTTTTATTTTTGTTCTAGTTTTTTCCATTGTTCACGGAAACAAAAACGCCTTTGGGGAGCCTTTGATGGTTTTTGTTTTCGTGAATAGTAAAAAAACGTTTTCTCACCCTTAGTTCAAAATTTGAGAACACCAAAATGGTGTTTTTTTGTTTTCGGCATTGTTTGTTCTCAACCAAAAAAAATTTTAATTGTTGCAGATTTCCTAACCTCCATCTTCAACCTCCAAACCCTAACCTCCAAAAAAATTTTTTTTTTTTTTTGTTCCCGAAAATTTTTTAGACAAAATTTCCAACCAAACATGTTTTTGTTTCTGGATTACTCTTAGGACAAGAACAAGAAAATTTTTTGTTCTCAAGAGATAAAAAAACGAAAACGAAAACACTAGTTTCCAAACGCACCCTTAAAGCTCATAAGATGTGTCATTTACTAATCAGTAAGTACAAAATTATAAATTTAATCAATAAATAAATTCACTTTTTACACTAAAAGTTTAAAAATATTATTTAGAAAATGATTAAATAAAAACTTCAAGCAAATTTAATGATGTACACTCTTTATCATGACATAGAAAATATACATAAGAACACTTTTATTACACTAAAAATTATGATGAAATAAATTCTTTAGTTATGGAAAAAATATGTAAACAAAAAACAAAAGAAAAAGTATATGTAACAAATATAAATATAATAGGTTATAACTGTGTGTATAAGATCTTTTTAATTAAAAGATAATAGTATTAATCAAGGCAACCCTTTTAAAGAAACAAAAAAATTATACTATATATTTAAAAATTATATAAAATATATAAGTAAAATAAAGAATTTTTCACTTATAGGTCATTGGCAAATTCTAGTGTATAATAGAAATTAGTATAGAATTTAATAATATCCAAAGTATAATGACATTTATCATTAAAATTGAGACTTAAAATATAAAAATAAAAAGTGAAAAATAGTGAAGTGAAAAATATATAGAAAAAATAAAATTCCATCAATGTATCTATATATACATGAAAAAAAAAAAAAAGAGTAAGGAAACAACACTTCTAGGCCTTGTTTGGAAACTGTTTTGTTTTGGCCTTTTTGTTGCAGCACAGAAAATGAAGTAAAAAAGTGAGTTGGAACATGTTTGGAGTGGTTCATTCTATTTTACACAGTGATAAAACATTTCAAATAAATGGGCCAAAACCTGAAATGAGTTTTTCATGTTTTATGTTGTTTCAATCACTGTAGCCTTAAAAAAATCACTGTAGCGTTGAAGACATTTCCATGCTTTACCCAAAATCAGCACAGAAACATTTTTGGGTCATTTCTATCCAACCTTTCTCTCTCCTCGTTGAACCCTAGTAGCTATGGCGATTCACAAGGCGATTAGCTCAACCCAAGGCCGCAAGTTATCAATCTGTAAGTCTTTCTATGATTTGCTCCTATATTTGAAGCTTTATGTATATGTATACTCAATTTCTCTTGTGTATGTGCTGATTCTGTATATGTATCCATTTGAAGCAACTAATCTGCAAGTCAGCATATGTATACTCCATTTTTCCCCACCAGCCGACCAATTCATCTTGTTTTCTCTCCTTCACCAGTATTTCTAAGGTCGATTAGGGTTTGGCAATCTCAGTTTTTTAAGGGTGCACTTCGCATCTCATTCACCACCACTCCTATTCTATTTCGAAACGCCAGGCCATACTCGGCAAAATTACACCCTCCCAATAAACGTTATTTCTAGGGTTTCAATCCAAGGCGAGTTGTCCTCAATTTTGCTTCAGCTTTTGCCTTGATTTTTATGTTTATGTGATTGCAATGGCTATTAATTTTGATTGATTGTTTTGTTTAGTCTTGATTTGATCCATTTGTCTTATTTGATGTGTGTGTGCCCGTGTGTGGAACTTGTTGCAACAATTGAATCTGCATTGTGGGTTTTGTAGTTTTGAAAAAAAATTTCTTAATCAATTTGTTATTTGGGGTATTTTTTTTAGGAATATGTCTGTCTTTGTATTACAATGAGAAGTTTGTTTGAGTTGAATATTTCCATCTGCTATAAGGGAATTGTCTGGTGTGATTGAGTTCTTGATGAGCTTAGTCTACTACCATTGATGTACACCCACAAAGACCACAAACTTAACATGTTGGATAATTGGGGGGGAGGGGGGGGTGGGGGGTGGGGGATTGTGGATGACTCTGTATCTCATCTAATCCCATTGCGTATTCTACATTCCATCCAAGAATATTCTATCTATCAATGCTTTTACTGAATTCACTGTTGTAATGCATACAGTAGTCATGCTGTGTTGAGCTCTTAAATTGTCTTGTTGTTGATAATTACTTGCTTAGGTTGAACTGTTATAGATATGCTTGCTCTGATTTTTGCAATTAGTATTAATGTTGTCCTGATTGTTAAAAGTCATCACTGATGCTATTGAAATATATTCTCTATCTATCTATATATATGTGTGTATGTTCTATCAGTTTGAATATATGGATATATGTGTGTGTGTGTATTGATAGATAGTGATTTCCTATTTTTAAGTAGAGACCAGAGCCAATTGGGGAATTCCTAATTCTTTTTTTTTTTTCAAAAAAGAATTTAGATGGACATCAATATTGAAAATGTGGATGACTATTTTAATGATACTCCATTACAAGAAGATGAGTTGACAGACAGTACTAATGATGGAAAATTGGAATGGGATGAGTCTCATATCGATATTTTTATCTTGCGTATGGAGGATGAAGTTAAGGTTGGCAATCGTACTACTTCCATATTTAACACAACATGGTGGAATAATTTAGTAGAAGGAATGAATGTTCAAACAGGAAAGGCATATACAAAAGATCAACTTCTGAGAAAATTCAACCAATTAAGGATGAAATATAGAAATTTTAGAAACCTGTTAGGATAGACTGGTGTGGGATTTGATGCAACTACAGGGATGGCTATAGTTGAGAATGAAAGATGGACTAGGTTCTGTAAGGTTCGTAATTTTAAATTAATACTTTTATTATTTTTTAAATATTCGTAGTTTATTAATTTGAAATATATAAAATGTAGGTGATAAAATTTGCAAGAGAGTTTCGGAAAAAAGGATGTAAGCATTATGACAAGATGATCACCATTTTTGAAGACACATATGCTACAAGTTCGCATGTCCACCCCTCTACTAGAGCACCTACCACAACCCAAGTGCCCACACATAGTGCCCCCACACATGTCTTTGCGGATAGTGATGGTGATGATTTGCCTGACATAGCCGGCCAGGAAGCGGTCCCTCGACTCAACGTAAGGCTAAAAAACCAAAAAGAGATACATTTTCCACCACAATAGCTGATTTGAAGGCAACCCTAGTTAGTAATGCTTTAATGAGAGCTGATATAATAGATATTGCCCTAGCTAAAGCTTCATCTACTAAGGTTGCATCTTGTGATGGTGATGAAGTTAATTCTTCCTTAAACCAAATTGCTAAAGAACATTTCAACAAATGTTGTACGATTCTAAATCAAATGCAGGAGATTGATGATTCACATTACACTAAGGCCTCTTTGCTGCTACATGATTCTGAAATGTGGAGGGATTTCTTTCTAGATATCCCCGATGAGAGGAAAGTTGGTTGGGTGATGAATCTTTGATAGTTTATGTTGGATAACTGTACCAATAACTGCTATTTTTATTTGGTGTGCTTCGGATGATTGTAATAACTATGTTATATCATGTTACATTGCTTATGTGTTTATTCGTTAATTAAGGATTAATTGTTGCTCTTTATTTTGTATATTCCAATAATTTGCATTTTATTATATTTTTTTCGCATAAGTGCTAATGAATTGGGATTATATCAGAGCTATAATTGAGATGGATAACGATGACGATGAGAGTGTTGTCATTATTTCATATATCTATGAATACTATAAGAAGTATTTCGATAAAAAATGTTGTAGGGATTTTGCTTTACAGGGTGAAGCATATATATTGGAGTTACTAAATGAAAACCCCAATAGATGCTTTGAAAGTTTTAGAATGTACCCTGATGTGTTTAGGAAACTTTGTAATGAGTTGAAAGCTCTAGGATTGAAAGATTCTAGATGTTTAACTATTTCTGAACAAGTTGCAATTTTCTTGCTTACTTTAACACACAATGAAAGGAACCGTATGGTAGCAAAAAGATTTCAACACTCAACTTGGACAATTTCCACACACTTTCACAGAGTCTTGCATAAAGTGTGTGAGTTAGGCAGAAGAATTATTACTCCACCCAATTTGAATGTGACTCCTGATGAGATAAAAGAGACTACAAAATATTTCCCTTTCTTTAAAGATTGTATAGGTGCTATAGATGGAACTCATATCCATGATGTTGTGCCATCAAATATGCAAATCCCATTCCGTGGTAGGAAAGGTGGTACCACCCAAAATGTTATGGCTGCTTGCTCATTTGATATAATGTTCACATACGTTTTAGCCGGGTGGGAGGGCTCTGCAAATGATTCAAGGATTTTGAATGAATGCATTAATGAGGAGGAATTGCAATTTCCTGCTCCACCACCAGGTAAAATTAGTACTGCAATGTTTGTTCATGTTATTTATAGATATGACACATTATTTCTAATTTGTAAATATGACAGATAAGTTTTATTTGGTTGACTCCGGATATGCCAATCAGCCCGGATACTTGGCCCCATTCCGGGGTCACACTTATCACTTTCAAGAATATCGTAGAACTAGAGCACCCTGTGGTCGAGAGGAAGTATTCAATCATAGGCATTCGTCTTTAAGAAATGTGATTGAGCGATATTTTGGGATGCTAAAGATGAGATTTCCTATCTTGAAGCAAATGCCTCCCTTTAAATTTGAAACTCAAGTACTAATTGTGCATGCGTGTTGTACTCTTCACAATTTTATACGGATTGAAGGCCGAGCTGATACTATATTTGATGAGCAAAACTTTGAATCAACTCCTTCGGACCCCAATCCTGGTGAAGATGGTGGTATTAATCACAATAATACTACATCTCAAGTACGAGAAATGGATCGCACGCGTAATGATATTGCCAATAGAATTTGGCAGAACATCCCACATTCTTGATCATGTTGGTAATTATCTTGTTTTTACTTTTTTGGATGACTAATAACTATGGGAGTTATTATGTCTAATGATTACATCCACTTTTTGTTCAAATTGCTGGAGTTTTTGACAATCAATGGGCTGCCCATTCAAAAGAGTGAAAAGCTGAATCCATCTTTGTTAGCATCCATTGTCTTGATTTTATAATTCTCAATTTGAATCAGGTGATAACACGTTCTTGTTTTTGGCTGAACTAAAATGCTCATTTGATAAGATGGAATAAACTAGAAAACTTTCTTGTTCAGGGGAGAAAAGATAGAGACTTGTCAGCAAACTGTTTTGAAACTGTTACTGGGAACAGAGGGTGAGGAGCTCAGGGTTTTAGTTAATCCTGCACTTCTGCAGCCCATTTTGCAGGTGAGAATCAACATTTTAGTCATTGCTATTTTATTCATTCAAGGAAACAAGTTGAACTTTTTTTGATTCAGTGATGGAAGAACAAATATAGTTATTGTTGTTTTTGCAGCCCATTTTCGATGTTTAGCGACAAGGTGCTCCTCTTGACCACCTCATCAATAACTAGAATATTGGAGAAACAGAGCCCATTTTGCAGGTAAGATAGTTGTTGATTGGAGGTTGCCGGAATCAATTCTACTATGATTTTCACTTCGTCTAGTTGTGGTACTTCATTGCATTCTTGCTTTGATAAACAGTTCTGTCATATCTGGATGGCTAGGTTGTTATGTTTTTGGTTGTGCAATGCTGGATGGTTTTCTGGTTTTCATTGGTATATTTCTTCCAAGTTTGCTGCTCTCTCCTTGATTTCTAGATGGTTTTCAATTCCTTTTTGTTACGGCATTTCCAAAGCTGCTACTTTCTTCATATTTTCTGGTCCTATGTCGGTTCAGTTTATTGTTGCTGTTTGGTTCCGTAGCTGTTATGGGAGCAGGTCCACTGCTTGGAATGGTTTGTTATGTTTTTGGTTGTGCAATGCTGGATGGTTTTCTAGTTTTCATTGGTATATTTTTTTCCAAGTTTGCTGCTCTCTCCTTGATTTTTGGATGGTTTTCAGTTCCTTTTTGTTATGGCGTTTCCAAAGCTGCTACTTTCTTCATGTTTTATGGTCCTATGTCGGTTCAAATTGTTGCTGGTGCTTGGTTCCATAGCTGTTATGGGAGCAGGTCCACTACTTGGAATACTTCATGCTGCTTATTAGGAATGGTTATGGAGGCTCTTGGTCCATTGCGGTTCTGCTAGTTAAGTTATGGATGCATCTCTGCTTGCTTTTATTTCCTCATCTTTCAAAGACTGCTATCAAAACAAGGAGTTGCAGAATATGGTGGCCTTACAATTTTCTATGTATTTTTCATTTTTACTCTCATAGTCATAGATCTTGTTTGGTTTGGTTTTTTATTTGGTGGAAGTATGGTTTTCACATCTTTATCAGGGGTATGCCCTTCAGCTCTTGTAATGCTTAAGGCATTTGCCTTCTTTATCTAATACACATTATCTTACCATTCAAAAAAAATATATATATATTTGATAATATTGTCAAGCTGACAATAATTCTTGCTACAATTATGGTCCAAATTTCAATGTTTGTATAATCTGATAAGGGCTTCAAGTATGTGTGTGTAACTTTTCTTGCCCTTTCAATCACTTTTAAGGATTAATTCGTTAATCAAGTTCGAATGGCAAAAGTTTTTCCATCTCAGAATTGGCCAAGTCTGTGTTGGTTTTTTGAGGAATTCAAGAATATGATGGTGATAAGAGTTTGGGTGCAGATTTGGCCAAGTTTGAGTTGGGGTTTTTTGGAACTCGAGAATTTGATGGAATCCATGAGAGTTTGGGTGCAAATTTGGCAAAGTCTGAGATGGATTTGGCCAAGTCTGAGTTGGGTTTTTCTGCAACTCAAGAATTTGATGGAAGCCAAGAGAGTCTGAGTTATTAGTATAATTTGATGGAAGCCAACATTTTCTAGGGTCTTTATTAGTATAATTTATTAAGGTGAGTTACCCCTTCCCATATTTGTAAATCAAAATATCCACCAAACATGTATTATTTCTGCTTTAATAGAATTCTACAACAATTTTATGTTACCAAACATGTTTCTAGTGTTTTGTGCAATTTTTTTTTAAACTCATTGATGTTACCAAACATGTTTCATACGTTTTCATTTTTTAAAATAAATTTACGTTACCAAACATGATTCCGTTTTTAACTAAAAGCACCCTGCAACAAAAACATATATTTTGTTTTATCCCAAAACAAAACATCAAAAACAAAACGGTTTCCAAACGGGCTCTTAGTTCTCACGTGGACCCTTTTGATGAAATAAAAAAAGTTTGTATTTATATTTAAACATTGTTAAAAAAAAATGTATAAAAATAATCAAAATACTTGCGTTTATATAAGTAAACTATATATCTATAAGCATATCATTGGTGTCTTGTCAAATTCTAATTGAAACTAATAAATTTAACAAGCTCCAAAATCATCATGACATTTATCTAAATATGAGTTTAAATTATAACAATAAAAATAGTGAAAAAGTATTAAAATGTATAGAAAAATAAAACCTTTCACACTTTAAAAAAAAAATGGATTACACTCTTAATAGTGACAAAGAAAATAAAAATAAGAATAAAAACATTTTTATTACACAAACTTATATGATGAAATAAATTCCTTTATTACTTAGAAAAAAGTAAAATATTAAACTAAAATTACATGAAAAAGGATGATATAAGTCCTCATAAGATTAAGTCATATTTCTATTTGTTTTTTCGTCTATTTAAAAAAATTATGTCTTCCGATAAATCTAATTCAATAATAATCTAACAAATATTAAATTTAGAATTCTTACCAGATTTATCAGTGTTAATTTCCCCAAGAGCAATGGTTACACTTATATATCACCAAACCACCAGTCCCCAAGAGCAATGGTTACACTTATATATCACCAAACCACCAATCCATAGTAGCACATGTATAATTAGCATGTGCTAGAAAAAGGAAGGATAGTAAGTCGAAGGGCCATTGTTGGAGTAGTTGCAAAGCTCTCTTTATTCGTAGATTTTGTTGTTGGTAGAAGAAAATTTTAAACTTGCTTGGGTGTTTTAATAACTGCCCTTTACATTCTATTAATAATTAATCACATTTTATGTCTATTCAATGATATCGAGAATTGTGGTGAAATCTTCTAAACGTGGGAAACTCTTTGGCTTCTTACATTAACACCTTTAATTAAAACTTAAAAATAGTAGTAGTAGTATATATAGAGAGAGAATAAAAAATTTAGATGGTATACACATAGATTAAATAATATTAAGCAACATTAAACTTGAATTGTGAAAAAATAATGTGTACGAATAAAAATATGAAGGGTACGTGAGACTTTTGAAGACAATACATTAATCATGATTTAATGATAGTATTAAATGAAATACATTTGATGGAATAAAACCATTTTGTTTCAAAATAATATACAAAAATATATAAAAATAATCAAAAGACTTTGGACTTTAATAAGATAGAGATTTGGATTTAGATTTAGATATACATCAAACTCGATATATATATATACAAATTGTGTCCTTTTATGTGCTTCTATATTTAAAATTAGTGTTATGAATATTTATAATAAGTGCATTATACATGTAACTATTATGTTTTGTTTTAACTTTTTCATGTTTAATTTAGAGTAATCCTTTCTAAATTGAGAATTATTAAGAAATGTATGAAAATATTCTTGGGACTTCATAGATTTATAATAGTATATAGATATATATGTTATGACTATCCAAATTTTGAGTTAATTTTTTATTTATTTTTATTTTTATTTTTTTATCAAAGATTGTAACGAAATTCACAGGTACATGAAAGGCCTTTAGAAAATTTTATCATTAATTTTATTCTTAGACGAGCCATCTTGAAAAGACATAAAATTAAAGTAATTTAATTAGTGAGTATTTTCTAATTAATAAATTACTAAAATGGAGAAAATGTACACAAATATTCTCAAGCTCACACTTTTAGAATAGTAACAATAATAATAAATATATAGATAGATATAGATAGAGAGATAATCAAATGGATGTGAACATACATAACTATGTCAAACTCTTTATATTTACTATTAATGACTATCAAGGTTAAATTAATAGGTCATTAATTATGAAACAACACCATGCATTTATTATTCAAAATAATAATTTTTTTATTTTAAAAAAATAAAAAAATATTTAGAAATATTCTAAGCCCCTCACTTTTAGAATAACTCTATGAGGAATGTAAAGAGGTGTAACGGTTAAAATTATTCTCAAGAATGGTAAGAGGTTAAACATGTTACATTAATCCCTTTATAATGAAAGATTGTATATATTTTACGTGTATCATAATTTGATTTAAAATTTATATAGAAAAAATAATGTATTTAGTCCAAAATAAATGAGGCGTGAAAAACTTTTGCGTGAAATTTTTTTGGCATTTCTATACATGCATGTAAATTTCTATAAAATAAATTTTTTTAATTTAAAATATTATATTAGAGTGGGGAGAAATAATCCAAGGGTCACACTTCTTTAATGAAACAGATTTAATGTTTTTTTTTTTTAATTTAAAATATTATATTAAAGTGGGGAGAAATAATTCAAGGGACACTTCTTTAATGAAACAGATTTAATACACTTCTTGATGGAATAAATTTAATAAATGTAGGTGTGAAAATCCTCAGACCCACCAGACTGAAGCCCATCAAGCATCAGGCTGATGGCCCAATAGGGTTATTAAAAGCCCGAGGACAAGGCCCATTTCAACTTGTATTTCTTTTAAAAGAGAGATGATGATGTAAGCAAAGTGTGTTGCCCTAATAGGCTAAAAGCCCAAAAAGAAAATGTATATAAAGAAAAAGAAAAAATTGAATAAAGCATTGAATTATTGTGTTGTGCACTTTTAGGCATTTACACATTGACACCGTCTGTGGGAAAGTCAAGGAGTTCTTGAAATTTTCAATCTGTCCTTCGGGCATTCGAAAACCATCTCATTCTTCCCATCTTGTTAAGCTGAGTTTGTTTTATTTTTTCAATCTGAAGATCTGAAATGTAACATCCCGTGTTATTTTCCTTTTTCCTGAAATTATATTTAATTTAATTTCGGTTATGACGTCACTTGTTCATGACGTATTATTTATTCTTGGTATTCGTGTGTAAATTTTTCGCGTTTACTTTTAAAGTCGACTGGATGACTTTACGGTTTCTCTTTGACGACTACGCGAATTCTTGTTGTCAATTACACGGTCTCGTTTCGACGTTAGTTTATTCGACGTTTAATGATTAGTGTTTTGATTAGATGACGACGCATTGTAATCGATCGGGCTTGTTTAGTGTTCCGATGTTTAGGTTCCTAACCCGGTATATTTAATTGGGCGTCCCATTGTTATTTCGGGTTACGAGTTTACGATTGGGTGTTCCCGGTAATTATTGGGATTTACCGTATCTATATATATATTTAATTGTAATTATATATATATATAGTTTTGGGATTGTTTCACAATTGTGAATAAAATGTGGGTCACTTGAGCGATTTTGCATATATATAGATACATGTATACACGCAACAGATCACTCTCTTCTTCTCCACACGAAATCTGCTACAGCTTCCTTCTTCTCTCCACGCATACACAGACCTGTGAATCCACTCTCTTCATCATCATCTTCGTCTGGAGAGAGAGAGAGAGAGCAGGCCATGGAAGGAGAGCTGCGCGACTGGTTGCGGGTGGCTGCCGTGTGTAGCAGCGACTGGAGCTAGGGCACGGCGATGCGGCAGCGGTTCGTGGTGGTCGGCGACGGCATGGCGGCGTCGTGCAAGGGTCGTCGGCGGCGCAGGGCGGAGCTGGTCTCGCGCAGAGGCGACGCGCACTGTAGCAGTTCGTGCAACAGTGCAGTCTGGCCGAAACTTCGACCATTTGTTCGGTCGACTTCCCGACCTCGATTCGGGCTGATTTTTGGAGGGTAGCTTCGTCTTAATGTCGGAGGGTAGCTTCGTCTTAATGTCAGGTACAACGTGTAAAAATTTTGTAATTTTTCGTTGAACGGTTTGTTGGGAAATTCGATTTGAAGTTTTGAATTTTCGTTTAGGTTATTTTAAATTTAACCAAATTAATTAACCTATTGTTAATAGGCTTTGTATATATAGTATAGGTTGTCGGGACGGACATTTCGATTTATTCGAAATATTTTTTGGACGACTTTGGTCGGCGGGCGTCATATTCGGGCGCCGGTACTGTTCACGGTGGGCCCAAAACGGCTGTTCTGTAAGCGTATTTCAGGTGGAAAATTATATTTCTCACTCCGCATTATTGAAGTAGTTTAGGGGTGTAAACCCTTATTTAATTTAATATAGATATATTAAATAGTTAGTTTAAATATCTATAATTTGCTTATAATCAGAATTGGACTTAGGGATTAATTTAAGAAAATTAATTAAATTAATTCCTACGAGATTAATTAAATTCTTATTTAAATTGAATAAGAATATACGGCTTAGAATTTTCCTTGATAATTAAATGGACTAGTGGATATGTGGACGTAAGGGGCGCGAATACTTAGACGCCATGCTAGGTTCCTCTCATTATACGTGGATTATTTGTTTAAATTATTTTAAAGGCATGATAGGGGAAATTGAAATATTTTCTAAAGAATTAAAGAAAATATATTTTTGAAAACATGAATTATATATGAAATTGTTTTCATATGATTTAAATGCTTTATTGTATTTTAAAAGCATGTTGAAAAGAGGTTTTGAGATTATGTTGATATTATCATGTGGATATTGTTTATAAATATGGTGCATTACATATTTACGTTGAGGCCCGGGGTGCCTATTGAGAATATTGTGTAGTGTCAAATCACGATGTTGATATATATGGGTTGTGTACTCAAGTATGGGTGTCTTTGTGTCGGATCATCACAACAACTGGCCAGGAGGTATCACGCCTACGGAACTAAAAAGCCGGCAAATGTGAGTTAAGAGTCCGGGTGGAGGCTTATTTTCTTGACTTTTGTAGTCATGGCGTACGAAATTGCAAGTTGGGCTCTCGTGCAACCGCCTTCCCTGTTGAAGTGATAGAGAGAAAAATCACTTGGGAAAGGTCGGTGTGGTAACTCTATACTACTTGATGAGTGGGCAGAGTATGTATCCGTTGCCCTTGGGAAGGGTGTGTTGTGTGTGAGTATCACGGGGAGTGTCGAGTCACATTACACTGCATACCATTTATGTGATCTCGTTTGACATGTATATGTGCTATATTACATGTGTTGTTGGAGCATGTTATTTATGAATATTGTAAATTAAATTCATATTTTATAAATGCTCAGTTAAAAAATGAATAATGTGAAACAGACTTTAAATGTGATAATTATTAATAAGTATAAATGAAACGTATATCTTTATACTTGTTGTATATTTTAGTGCCCTTGGGGGGGGGGGGGGGGGGGTATGCGTATTGGCATAGTGATCTATGTGGCTAGTTGAGACTAGTGGTGGACCGTCGACTTGATTTTGAGTTGAGGCCTTCGAGAATGTGGTTAATAGTCTTGTGATTAAGGTTAGCGGTGTGACCTCTTTGGAGATTTGAGGTCAGGGATTGATTTTGTATCAATTGAGATTTGATGCCTTAGAGAAGGCGAGTGATGAGATTGTTGACTTATATGTCACTCCTTGAGTCTCCGGTTACGGCGTGGTGCCGAACCTCTTTCTTGTGTTATCAGTTGATTTTGGTGGAGTTGGAAACGGATGGTTGTGGTCCGTGAGTCCAACATATTGTTCTTCCTTCATTGTCCTTTCGGGACAATATAGGAATCCTTGGAGTTCTAGTCACTCTTATCTGGCTGTCTGTCAGAAACGGAGTTTTTCTATGTTTTGAAAACAAACTCATTGTATTAAAAGAAAAAACCCGTTTTCGCCTACCCCCGTAGCCAGTACAGGCAAACGACGGAGACCGGGGGCAAGACGGTCATTTTCATTGTGTAGATTTTTAAAGAAAACCCATTCTATAGAAATTCTTGAGATTCTGGGGTTTTGAGACTTCTTTCTCAAGATCTCGACCTGTAGAGTATTGAAAGGTGTTCCATTGTTTCACCTTTCCTTTGGATTATTTCCAAGTCTCGGGCATGAGGCTGGGTGTTGTTCAGTGCACACATATAGTGTTGCCTTTCACTTCTTCTTGGTTGTTGATGTCACCACCTAGGTGATTTTAGTTGTTACACATGTTAGGGGCATGGATGCCAAGTGGTGGATTTTTTATCCTCGTGGACATTAGAGGTGAATGTGTTTTCCCTCTGTTTGGAGTTTCTGGTTGACATGGTGAGCGCTAGATGATTGGTTAGATTTGACCTGGGTGTTGTGTACCTAGTGTACGTTGGTGAGAGTAGTGTAGACTACTGGTGTGGTACTTGGAGTATGAGCCTTAGTTGTACCTTGTAGACTCAGGTTGCATACTTATACGTGTATACTTATATATATATATGTATATACATATATCCCCGTTATATACTTGCGTACGGTAGTATATGAGCGCGTGCCTTGGGTTACGTGGCTGGATTATTTGGGTGGGCTATATATATATATCTTGATAGATAGTTTAGCATTACCTAAACTGCCAGAGGATGTGGTAGTTAGAGTATCTTTTCCCACTGAGCTTATTTGCTCACGAAGGGAATTTCATTTGCCCCCCTGATATTCCACGCCAGGTTGCAGGAAATATACGGCTATGGGCAGGATGCAGTGTAATGACAGCTTTCTTTTGTTTCCTTGTTACAGGTTTGGAGTTGCGTTGGGTGATGCGGTTACGGATGCAGCACGACTGGTTTTGGGGACGGTAGTTGTCTTCTGTTAGCTTCTTTACCATGTTTTGTGGGATTGTCATTTATTTCTTTTGGGAGCCAGTCTATTGGCATATCCCTATCGGTGTATCATTTATTTCCTGTATTTATTCTTTCAGGATGTTATTGTATCTATTATGTACAGTCAGGCGCTTTTCTGTATTCTTATTCGAGCATTTGTAGCTCTGTTGATGTTAGAGGGTTTGGAGGGGTTTTGGTTTCTTTCCACTACCTTGGCCCTAGTAGGATTGATGAATGTGGGGCTTGGAAGCCATTATTATTATCGAAATGTTATTGGCAGGTTCTTGTATTGTGGTTGTGTATCCGGATGTTCCATTTACAAACGGAATTCTGCCGGATTTTCGTTAGATTCCGCTGCTTAGTTTTGTCATTCATTTGGGTATGGAATATACCATTCCTATCATTAATCCATACGTTTTCATGGTTAATGATATCTTAGTTGGTTATTCGTATTAAGGATCACATCCTGAATTCTTTGGATGTCCCAGTTCGGGAGTCTTAGGGATTTAGGAGCGTGTCAGTTGGTATCAGAGGATACTATTGAGTTCTAGTATTCTATTTGGCATGGAGTATAATTTTCATTGTTATTCCATGTATTTTCCTTTGTTATTTTTTGACTCTAGTGGTCGCTTGACTTACGTCACCCTTTGGAGATTCGCTGATTCTCTAGATTAGAGATTCGGGAATTTTAGGGGCGCGACAACATTGTATTAGAGCATTTTTACCCTTTTGTGGGTGTTTGTTGACTGAATGTCGTTGGTTCTCGTTTCTTTTTACTTCCGCATTCACTCCCTTAGCTCTTAGGCTTGGGTTTCGGAATCCTAGGAATTTGGGGCGTGACATGAGAGCTGTCTTCGTTCTTCACCACCTTCTAAAAATCTCCGTTCACATAAATATGCCGGTCACTCGTTTGCAGGCGGACGTTCCGACCACCGCTGACAGCCGTGCAGAAGGTCCCCAATCCATCGAGCGAATCATGCAACGCCTGGTAGTTGCTGAGGAGTGTAGCTTGGCTCTTGAGAAGCAGAACGCAAAGCTCATGGCGAGACTAGCTCCACCATCGCCTGCCCCTCCGGTAGCGGCGCTCGACCACTCTGAGAACCAGCAAGATGTCGACAGGCTTGAAGAGCACGCCGAGTCTTCCCAGCGCTCAGGAAAGGCACCTGCCACCGACGAAGCTCTGACTCCCCAAAAAATCCAGGCAATGATGGCCGAGTTCCAGAGGAAAATCCTCGAGGATTTAAGAGCCCGATCCACCGATGACCTAGCCATCTAGTCGTCAACCGAGCCGGTACAATCACCCTTTGTCCCTGAGATAACCCGGGAACCCTTTCCAAAGAAGTTCATTATGCCTCGGTTCACCCCCTATGATGGCACTAAGGATCCCGAGGAGCACATTTATCAGATCCATCAGAAGATGACCATGTACGCGGAGAATAAGTCCTTACTCTGTAAAGTGTTTTCCACAAGTCTTGCTGATGTGGCCCTATTATGGTTCAGGAAACAGCCACCTCAGTCCATCGGCAGCTGGCAGCAGTTGACCAGGCTCTTCGTTGCCCAATACTATGGGAACAAGAGACAGAAGAATACCATATCCTGCCTCTTTACTATGATTCAGGAAAAAAGGGAATCACTGAAGAGCTTCCTGTCCCGATTCAATATCGAATCTTGTTCTGTCGACAACTGTGACCAGCACTCTGCTGTTGAGGCCTTCAGTATTTTCTTTTGATGATGAAACATCTCCAGGATGACCCTCATTCCAGGGACTAAGTTCCACCAGTCTCTGGTGAAGTGCCCCCCATCGAGCATTGGGGAGTTAAACTCAAGAGCCTAGGGATATTTGAGGATTGAAGAAGAGGAAACCGTTAGGTAGAGGAGGGCGGCCTTGGTCAGCATTGAAGCCCCATCAAAGGATCGGGTGACCGATCTAAAGCGTCTAACTTCATCAGGATCGCCAGCTCCTTCTGGACCAACAGCCCCGAAATCATTCAAACGCTCCAAATTTGAAAAGAGAACAACCCCCTTGAGGGTCAGCCTTGCCAAACTCTACCAAGAAAACAAGACCAAAGGGATCTTTCAACAACCCCCAACCATCAGACAACCACTTTATCAAAGGGATAAATCGAAGCACTGTGCTTTCCACGGGTATTTCGGGCATGTCACAAACGAATGCCGTAATCTCAGGCAGCAGGTCGAGGCACTGTTGCTTCGTGGAGAGCTTCGGGATTACGTCCAACAGGACAGACCTAGGGCCGATCAACGTGCTCCCAGCGCCCCCAGGAATCCCGCAGCCGCACAGCCGGTCAAGATCATCAATATGATTCTTGGCAAACCCACCTCCAAGAATACCAAAGGATCCAGTCGGAGCCAGCTGCGAAGGGCCCACAAGATGAAAAAAGTCAACGAAATCAATGATGTCCACCACAGGACAGGAGAAACACATATCATTTTCTCTACATCAGACCTCCAGAGCATCCAGACCCCACATGATGACCCTCTGGTTATGACCCTGATGGTAGCCAACTGCCTTGTGAAGAAAGCCATGATCGATCCTGGGAGCAGCGCAAACGTCATCACCAAATGGACTTTTGAAGAGCTTGAAATCGACTCGAATAAAATTATAGCTTCCCGGTGCCCTATTGCAGGATTCGATGGAAAGCAAATCGAGCCAATCGGGGAGGTCCAATTGCCGGTATCGGCTGCTCAAAGAACCCTAACCGAGACGTTTGTTATAGTGGACATGAAGCCTTCATTCAATTTGCTCATGGGAAGGGGATGGATTCACCGGATGCGGGGAGTGCTTTCAACCCTTCACCAAGTGATGAAATGCATAAGCCCGAATGGTTTTGGCACCATTGACATCAGGGGTGACCAGGCGACCGCCAAGGAGTGTTATGCTGTCACCCTGAAGGAGATCCGGAAGGGAGAAGGCCCAGCGGTGCCCCATTCCAAGGAACAGAATCCACGCCCCAAATAGCAATCAAAGGAAAGGGATCCGGCTACCCCGATCGTAGTCGAGCCATTGCAACCAATCTCTGTTGTACCTGATAGCTCAGAAAAAGTTACTTTTACAGGTACAAACCTTACAAACTCTGAATTGAGAGAACTGACACAGTTATTGCAGGATAACACCGATATCTTTGCATGGGAACATACAGACATGCCTGGCATCGACCCTCTTGTTGCCCAACACTCGTTAAACGTCGACCCGAACGTGAGACCGATCAAGCAAAACAAAGACGCATGGGAGCGCATCGGAACCAGATCATAGCAACCGAAGTGTCCAAATTGCTTCAGGCTGGTTTTATCAGGGAAGTCAAATACCCCGAATGGCTCGCCAACGTAATGGTCGTCCAGAAGAATGGTAAATGGAGGGTTTGTGTTGATTTTAATGACCTGAACAGGGCATGCCCGAAGGACAGCTTTCCACTGCCAAAGATCGACCAGATGGTTGAAGCTACCGCCGGTTACGATCGTCTAACTTTTTTGGATGCTTATTCGGGATACAATCAGATAAAAATGAACCCGAGGGATGAAGAAAAGACCTCATTCATCACTGAAACAGGTACTTATTGCTTTAAAGTAATGCCCTTCGGACTGAAAAATACAAGTACCACTTTCCAGAGGTTAGTCAACAGGATCTTTAAGGGGATGATGGGTACAGTAATAGAGGCTTATATTGATGACACTGTGGTCAAGAGCAGGAAAAAGGAAGACCATCTTACCCACTTGCGACAAGTGTTTGACACCCTCAGGATGCATGGCATGAAACTTAACCCAGAGAAATGCTCATTTGGTGTATCATCTAGACAGTTCTTGGGACACATTGTGGACAGAACCGGGATCCAAGCCAGCCCGACACAAGTCAAGGCCCTGATGGAAATGAGGGAGCCCCGGACACGTAAAGACGTTCAAGTCTTGACGGGAAGAGTGGTGACACTTAGCAGGTTCATTTCACGACTCACTGATCGATACAGACCATTCTTTCAGGCAATCAAGGCGAAGAAGGGGGAAGTCTGGGGTCCTGAGCAGTCTGAAGCCCTGGCGAGGTTAAAAGAGTATATGGCCATACCCCCGATCTTGTCCACACCAGGTCCCGATGAAGTCTTGCATCTGTACTTAGCAGTATCCTCTGTGTCGACCAGTGCAGCCCTCATCAGAAAGGATGGGAACCTTCAGATACCAGTCTTCTACACCAGCAAATCTTTGGCTGAAGCAGAAACCCGGTACAACAGGCAAGAAAAACTGGTTCTGTCACTGGTGAACGCAAAAAGACGACTAAGGCATTACTTTGAAGCTCATCCAATCATTGTCCCGACTACCACGCCTCTCCGGGTTATTATGTCGAAACCTGATCTTTCGGGGATAATCTCCAAATGGGCCATTGAATTGGGCATATATGACTTAACTTACATACCTCGGGTTTCCATCAAAGGTCAGGCAGTGGCAGATTTTCTGCTCGAAGATGAAACTGAAGAACCCGACCAGCTGACTAAGCCAAACACTTGGAAGCTTTTCGTGGATGGCTCAGCCGGCCCTGCCAGATCAGGAATCGGTTTGGAAATCCTGACACTCGATGGTACGCACCTCCACATGTCGGTGCAACTGCAGTTCCCAGCCACCAACAATGAGGTAAAGTATGAAGTGGTCGTATCTGGCTTGAGATTAGCCCGAAGCCTCCAGATCCAGGCCCTAGCAGTACACATCGACTTTCAGCTAATCATTCGACAAATTAAAGGGGAATACGAGACAAAAGATCCGAAAATGGAGTCTTACCGGGGCACTTGGGTTAAAAGAAACAGAAAGTTTTCAAAAAATAACCTTCACTCAGATCCCGAGAAGCGAAAACTCTGTGGCTGACCACTTAGCTGACCAGGCATCCTCAGCTGGAGAGGACCTAACCCGGATCGCGCTTGTAGACTTTAGAATCAGGCTGAGTATTCAGGAGCTCGAACAAGTGATGCTTATCCCGTGGGAGCCCAACTGGATGGATCCCCTGACGGATTACCTAAGAAGTGGAGCGCTCCCAGAGAACAAAGCTGAAGCTTACAAGATCAGGAGGAATTCATTCCGATATTCAGTTATAAATGGGCAACTTTATCGAAAATCCTTCTCAGGTCCTTACCTAAAATGTATTATACCATCAGAATCAAGAGCAGTGATGCAGGAAATCCACAGTAGATCTTGCGGGAACCACTCTGGATGAAGATCCCTTGCCCATAAGATACTCTCCCAAGGATACTTTTGGCCCAATCTGTCACAAGACACAAAAGAGTACGTCCGGAGGTGCAAACCATGCCAGATGCACGGGGACGCTATCCATCGGCCATCGGAGTTCTTACATCCCACCATAGTACCGCACCCATTCGCCCAATGGGGAATGGATATTGTAGGACCTCTCACGAAGGCAATTCGGTAAAATGCCTATGTCCTTCTGGCCACTGATTACTTCACCAAATGGGTAAAAGCTGAAGCGTATCCCGCCATTAAAAGTAGCCACGTCATCAAATTCGTATGGACCCACATAATATGCAGATTCAGGCTACCAAGGACAATCATGATGGAAAATGGGACAAATCTTGACAACAAATAAGTGAGAGCGTTCTTTGTCGAGCATGGTATAAACCAAAGTACGTCTTCTGTCGGGTACCCACAAGGTAACAGGCAGGCAGAAAGGACAAATCGAACCATATTCAACACCCTGGCCAAAAAACTTGAGGAAGCCAAAGGAACCTAGCTCGAGAAGCTACCCGAAATGCTCTGGTCATACAGAATGACCCCCAGACAACCCACTGGGGAGACCCCTTTTGCCATGGCATACGACGCTGAGGCTGTGATCCCAACGGAGGTTCGGGTTCCAACCCTCTGGAGCCAGGCCTAGGTGGAAGGACCAAATAACCAGCATTTGGCTCACGACCTTGATCTACTAGATGAAAGAAGGGAGGCTGCCAGGATCAGGCTGGCCGCTTACCAACAGCGCATCCGGAACCACTTCAACCAGAAAGTCAAAAGAAAAAAGTTCTAGGTTGGAGACATGGTCCTTAGGCGAAAAATTGGGTTCGTAGGCAAGCTCAGGGAGCCTTGGGAGGGCCCGTACACCATTATCGAAGTCATTGGGCGCACGACATACCGTGTCCAAAGGAATATCGATGACGGAATGGAACCAAACTCCCAAAACGCCTCTCGCCTGAAGAGGTACTACCCGTAAAGGGCCAAGTTTTGCTTTTACTTTGATCTTTCTGTAAAAAGTCTATAGCACCCGATCAATGAAAAATCATTTTTATGGCAAAATAGCTTATAAATATCTACTGATGCAAAAAATAAACTAAGTGTTGCATTGTCTATCGCATGGCCTGAAGTGCCCGAAAGACACAACACAGATCCTGAAGAGATCAAAGTTTGCAGAAAATAAACTAAGTGTTGCGTTGTCTATCGTATGGCCTGAAGTGCCCGAAAGACACAACACAGATCCTGAAAAGATCAAAGTTTGCAGAAAATAAACTAAGTGTTGCATTGTCCATCACATGGCTTGAAGTGCCCGAAAGACACAACACAGATCCTGAAAATATCAAAGTTTGCAAAAAATTAACTAAGTGTTGCATTGTCTATCGCATGGCTTGAAGTGCCCGAAAGACATAACACATATCCTGAAAACATCAAAGTTTGCAAAAAATTAACTAAGTGTTGCATTGTCTATCGCATGGCCTGAAGTGCCCGAAAGACACAACACAGATCCTGAAGAGATCAAAGTTTGCAAAAAATAAACTAAGTGTTGCATTGTCTATCGCATGGCCTGAAATGCCCGAAAGACACAACACTGATCCTGAAGAGATCAAAATTTGCAAAGATAAACTAAGTGTTGCATTGTCTATCACATGACCTGAAGTGCCCGAAAGACACAACAGATCCTGAAGAGATCACAAATTGCAAAACAAAATAAAGTGTTGTCTTGTCCATCGCATGACCCGAAAGAAGATTCTAAGTATTAAAAAAGTAAATTGGACAAGAACAATGATTTTTTCATTCAAAAATGGGCCCCGATGGCCAAGGCTTACAAAATACTTTACAAAATGAAGAATCCTAAGTGCCAGCATCAGTGCCCGCTGCATCTGAGCTAACAGGAACAATAGTCCCATCGGGAACAGAAGGAACAGAGTCGAACGTGGACCCTGGAAGAGACTTAGTGAGGAATTCACAGAAGCTGTAATGTCCCACGTCGTCCGGGTAGAGGTCCGGGGATGTGCTTATATGTGCAGTGTTGTCTCCAATTGGTATGGGGCATTTTGGGAGGAGCCCAAGAGCAAAACCGTGCGGGCTGGGCTCAGAGCAAACAATATCATACCAAGTGTTGGAACGGGGTGTTATAATTGGAATCAGAGCTAGAGCCTGGCCGGAATTAAGTGTGGGAACATGCACATCATCCGTGGGTCGCCAGCAAGGATGTTGGGTTCCAAGGGGGGGTGATTGTGATGTCCCACATCGCCCGGGTAGAGGTTTGGGGATGTGCTTATATGTGCAGTGTTGTCTCCAATTGGTATGAGGCCTTTTGGGAGGAGCCCAAGAGTAAAACCATGCGGGCTGGGCCCAGAGCGGACAATATCATACCAAGTGTTGGAGCGGGGTGTTACAATTGGTATCAGAGCTAGAGCCCGGCCGGAATTAAGTGTGGGAGCACGCACATCACCCGTGGGTCGCCAGCGAGTACGCTGGGTCCTAAGGGGGGTGATTATGATGTCCCACATCGCCCGTGTAAAGGTCTGGGGATGTGCTTATATGTGCAGTGTTGTCTCAAATTGGTATGAGGCCTTTTGGGAGGAGCCCAAGAGCAAAATCGTGCGGGCTGGGCCCAGAGCGGACAATATCATACCAAGTGTTGGAGTGAGGTGTTACAATTGGTATCAGAGCCAGAGCCCGGCCGGAATTAAGTGTGGGAGCATGCACATCACCCGTGGGTCGCCAACGAGGACGCTGGGTCCCAAGGGGGGGTGATTGTGATGTCCCACATCGCCCGGGTAGAGGTCTGGGGATGTGCTTATATGTGCAGTATTGTCTCCAATTGGTATGAGGCATTTTGGGAGGAGCCCAAGAGTAAAATCGTGCAGGCTGGCCCAGAGCGGACAATATCATACCAAGTGTTGGAGCGGGGTGTTACAGAAGCGAATGTCATCAGGACCTCCAACTGGATCATCATACGGCGGAGCAATGCCCAAAGACTCATCCAGCTCCTCCACTGAGGCGAATTCCCTTTCCTCAATAAGTTTCTGGATGTCCTTGAAGCATGTCCTCCATCCGTACCCGATCCTGTACTGGGCAGTGTCGCAGAGGCGCTTGTACATTTGGTTGCCACCCCGATGGTACATCTCCACCGTTGACCTTTCCACTACCAGGAGGTGCTCAGTTTCAACCTTCTCCTTCAGAAGCTTCACTTTGGAGGTCCTCAGGCTCTCATTATCAACCTTCAGGCTCTCATTCTCAGTCTTCAGGGCCTCCACTTCAGCAAATAGGGCCCGCCGTACCGCCTCCATCTCCTGGATTTGATCATGGGCAGCCTGAAGCTGTTGCTCCGCAATGATTGCCCTCGTTGTCTGAACCTCCAACTTTTAATTGGCTATTAACAACAAGGAGGCAGCCTTTTGCCTTGAATCTTCCTTCATCCTCAGAAGCTCATTAGACTTGCTGAGCAACCTGGTGTCCTCTTCCATTTTTGCGTTGTAGGCTTGGGTCAAGTAGAGCATCTGCCAAAATGCAAGTGTTAGACAGATCAATAAATAATGTGAAGAATTACGAAATACGACTGAAGGAACATCGTGTCAAAAACGTACCTTCATTGCAATCTCCGGACTAGTCATGGCCAACTCCGCCCGATCGACCTACTTCAACTTCTTTCGGTCTGCAGGGGTCCAGATATGGAAACCCATTGCCCGAAGGGCAACGTCATTATCAATAGTTTCAAAACCCCTGACCAAGAAGTCACCACCCGGAAGTATTATCTTCGGTGCCCATGGGACTGGTTGCTCCTCATTAGTTGCAGCCGTAGTCTCCGCCACTATGCTTGGTGAAGACGGTGTAGTCATGCGGGGCCTAACTGATCGATCAGAAACTGTGGTCGGATCCTCATATCAGGGATGATGTGTTCCCGTCAGACTTGACTCTCCCCTTATCAAATGGTTTGACGGAAGGGAATAAGGGTTTGTCGAATTCACTGGGGACTTTGAATCCGGATGAGCTAGGAAGCCTCCAATTCCCGCTCACCAGGATCATTCTTTCTTTCCACCCTTTGTTAGACTTCTCAGTGCCATCACAAATCTTTCTCCCACTTAAAGGAAAAAGATTGTACCGACCCCTACAGTCCTTCTGTTCCTATATCTTGTAACAGAACAGAAGCTCAGCCAGACCCAGATCAAGACCCAGCTCCCGATTGATTATCAGGAGCATAGCCACGATTTTGAAGAAGTTAGGCCCCACTTGAAGCAGAGCCAGACCCAAGGTAGCCAGGGTATAAAGAAAGAAAGGGTGGATCGGGAATCTAAGAACCTGAAGGTGGAAGGCTGACAGCAAAATCTGATGATCCATGACCCCCTCGCCTTTTCTGAAATCGTATTTTTTGGGATAATTCTTAATGATCACCCCATCGGGTATCCTGCACTTAACCCTCAGCCTTTTCAGTACCGTTTCCATCCTATGGGCAGGAGGGAGAGGATCGGCATAAAATTGATCTCCCGCTCTCCCTGCAGTCGGATCCCCACCCGCTGCAACATTTTGGTTAACCTCAGAAGGACTGGATTCGACCATCCTAACCACCTTTACCGATGGGGAGCTAAGGGAAACATCAGGATCCACAGAAGAGGGGAGACGGTCGCTACCCGACCGGGTGTCGTCACTATCAGACATTTTGACAGAAAGGTAGGAAAACTGAAAGAAGAGAACTTACTCTAGGATGAATCCCAATGAGATTTTGTGAGTTTCCTGGAAGAAGGATCGGATTCTGGCAATGATAAGCGAAGAACTCAAGTTGCAGAGTGTTTTCTGAGAGCTATTGGCATTGAAGTGAAATGAGTATTCAACAAATGAACCAGGGTATTTATAGAGGTCGCCAAAGTCCTTGAAAAGCCATGCGCACGTGAAACGAGGCGTCACACCGCCTCCTCAGCCCCCTTCTCGCCAATCGAGGCCACCTGAGCCATGAGTTTCAAACATGTGAATGATGATACAACCGTCATATTAAATATATTTGCTACGTCACCCCGATAGGGGTAATGTACCTCGCTTTCCACCCTACCTTCTTGGTAATGGGCCTGACCGTCCAAAAGCCCACTACCAAGAAGAGGGCTTGTGTAGGTGTAGAAATCCTCAAGCCCATCAGGTTGAATCCCATCAAGCATCAAGCCCATCAGGCTGATAGCCCAATATGATTATTAAAAGCCCGAAGACAAGGCTCATTTCAACTTGTATTTCTTTTAAAATAGAGATAATGATGTAAGCAAAATGTGTTGCCCTAATGAGCTAAAAGCCCAAAAAGAAAATGTATATAAAGAAAAAGTAAAAATTGAATAAAGCATTGAATTATTGTATTGTGCACTTTTAGGCATTTATAATAAATAATTAAACAAATGTTTTTTTTATTTAGAATATTATATTAAAGTGGGAAGAAATAATCCAATGGGCTTATACTTTTAAAATATTATATATATATATATATATATATATATATATATATAAACCCTAATCCCCTATTGTATAACACTTTGCACTTCAGCATCATCCAATGCATTTCAAATCAACAATGCAACACGACATTAACACCATGTAATGGCCCTACTCTATCACATTGTTTTATTTTTGGGTTAAAAAAACCTCATACCATTTGGAGATCGAATGGGACTTATATATGCACTTCACCTTTATCATACCAGACGATGCAGATTAGGCAACCTGTAACTCACAATGTGTCTCACACTCGCCCACATCACACCCTGCCCGTATAGGTCATGAAAATCACACGCAGCAGGCTAACAGGAACCGCACATACGGTTAGGCTTTGGCTATGGCTATGATACTATTTATAATCAATTTCAACAAATATATTGTCCATTTTGAGCCTACTCACTTGATTTGTTTTTCGGAATTACCCTAAAATGTCTCGTACCATTTGGGCGTATGGAGGTTAATCATGTAACCTTCTTTGAAACTAGTATAAGATCTTTGCCTCCTTTACCTATTAATTATAATGGTCACGCCACCACCACATCACTTACGGAAAGGTACTCCTCCTCACACTCTCATCATCCTTCTAATTATCTCCTTCTTGTTCAAGTCATTTGTTAATGCTTCGTCTTCTGTTCTGCTTAGTCAAAATGGATTAAGCAGAGCTACATCAGACCATTCTGTTTTTGCGGGGGTATTGAAACAGTGAAACCACCATCCTAACTATTTATGCAGATGATATTTGTTGCGACAAAGAGTGATAAAAATGGTTTCGATGACCTGAAGCAATTCTGCACCAAGCATTTTGATGTAAGGATTTCGGCAAGTGGAGATTTTTTGGGAATAGAAGTAGAAACATCTGATAAAAAGATTTTGCACATCACAAAAGAAAATATGTATGTGATATATAAACTAAGACAGACATGATAGGATTTAAGTATAAAGTCCAGTCCAGATGAGGGAAAACTTATTCATGAAAGAGAAAGATATCAAATACTTGCTGAAAACTTTTATATTTTTGAATGTGATGAGACCAAACATACCCTTTGTTGGAGGGATGGTAAGCCAATTTACACCTGATCTGGATTTAAGTCCTCTAAAAACATGGATCCTGCTGGGTTCACAAATGCTAATTAGGCAGGAAACCATAGGGATAAGGATCTATATCTCTAGATATCACACATTTATGGGAGGCAATTTCGTATCATGGAAAACTAAAAAGCAAAATGTCGTGGCTAGATCAAGTGCAGATGCAAAATATAGAGCAATGGCCATACTGCTTGTGAAATGATGCGTTTACTATTTCACAAGAGATGCGATTCTCCAACAAGCAGCCTATGAAAATGATTTTATGAGAGGAAAAAACATGCTTTGTGAGAGACTGGGTGGTGACCAAAATGATAGACACTAGACTCACTACTTATGCGAGATTAAAATATGAACTCGGAGATGTACTTACCAAGACATTGGCGAAGTCTCATTTGTTCATAGTGATGTAACAAGCTTGGAAAGATGTATCGACGCTCTAGCTTGAGGGAGAGTGTTGAGCAATAATATAATTAGCTATAGGAGTTGTAGTCACCATGTCAAATAGCCAATACTTGTAAATATAATACACAGACCCAAATCTGTTGTATCCTCAATTTCCTCCAAAATTCTAAGGATATCTACCACACCAAAAGAAAGCTTTTGGACCCTGGATTTGACAGCTTTTCCCAAACAAGGTTCCTCACAGAAACTTCATGCCATTGATTCAACCAACGGGAATAGATATTATGGAGACTATCAGTCATCCCTGAGGACAAATTGACATAGAGCAGATCTACGGAAGAAAAAGTACTCGGACTTATAATATTATCTTCTGACCAAAGTGTGCCTTTTAAAAATATGGAAATCAAAGTTTTTAAACCAAAACCATCAAGGACAGCCAAATTCTTACAAATATTAATTTTCGTTTAGTGCATAACTTCAAAAGAGCTATTCAGACACCTTCGCAAGGTGGCGAAATTATACTCCCCCAGCCAAAATGTCTTGAATTCAAATTAATACATTGTAGCAAATATAACACAACTAGTACAAGTCCATGAGTACACTTAAATACCGTTATATCAAACGCACACAAACAGTAAAGTTGTTTCTCCAAATTCAAGATTTCCCATGAGTCCTACTCCTACTACCATTCAAAGAGAACACATTTATATGCTCAAACATTCACATTTCAAAAATCAAGACTTGATGAAGTATAACAGACTACTAAATAGGCCATGAAAACATCAAATTGAGTTACAACATACCCCGAATTGCATTAAATCAAATCCGTCACAAAATCATCCAACATAGTACTACTAAAGAAGCCATCATAATTATATAATTCATTCATAACAAAGCTAAGCAAAAGAGAATATGACCTCACAGGCTAGCAGATTGCGGCGCCGGAATCACATAATCGACGACAATGACACTTTCCAGCAAATCCCTAACCTTCTCTTTCTCCGCATTCACCAACTCCGCCTTCGAATCCACCGCCTCCAATTCCTTCACCCCCGGAAACAACCCGATCGACGCAATCGAAAACCCTTTCGCCCTCGCCGGCGAGAAATTCTCCCCCAAACTCAGCTGCTCAATCCCTCCAAACCTCTCCTTAACCCCTCCAATCACCCCCAAAACCTCCCCTCTCTCTTTGTCCCCCAACCCATCCTTCAATTTCAAGAACGAAACCCTCATCGCCGACCCGGGTTTCGGAACCACCGGACCGGAGAGACCATCCACAACCCAATCGACGGCAATGATGTCGTCGCAGATCGGCCGGACCGACTCGCCGACGACGGCGAGGTGGTCGGGGTGATCGGAGTAGGCGTTGAGGTCGTCTTTGGAGGCGTAGCGGCTGTGGAGCATGTGGGTGAAATCAAAGGCGGAGGAGCGGTTGCGGAGGAGAGGGCCGGCGGTGAGGTGGAGGACTTGGGGGAGGGAGGTGAGGGCGGAGAGGCCGTTGACCATGGCGGCGAGTTTGGCGGGGTCGGTGTGGGGTTTTACTTTGAAGAGGACGATGTGTTCGATGATTTGGTTGGTGGTGGACATTTTGATGGACTTTAGTGATCTGGTGGCGGTGGTGTAGGGTTTGAAGTAGCGGAGGAGGGGTTTGACGGTGGTGGTGGAGGAAGAGAAAGGTGAAGATAAGAAGTGTGAGCTTGCTCTGAGTTTGAGAGAGAGTGACACCATTTTTTCTCTCTCTCTGGTTTTCTTTGGATGATGCTTGGTTGAGAGTGATGGGTTGGTGTTGGACCGGACGGTTCGGCTCAGGCACGTTTAATTCATGAATTCGATTTTAAGATTTTCCAAATTCAAAATATGAATTTGTAAAAGGTAAATTACATTTTCCTCCCTGTTGATAGTGCAAATTATGCCCCTGTAGTTTCTCTATTTACAATTTCCTCTCCTAAAACTAGGACCGGCAATTTGTGTCGGTGGGTCGAGTTCGTGTTGGGTTAAAATCGTATCGAATAGAAAAAACCCTGATTAATATACGTTTCAAATATATTCAATCATAACCCAACCCACAGGTTATCCGTGTCGACCCACGTGTCAACCCATGTAATACATTTAGTCTATTTATTATAATATATTAAATTAAATTTGACACAATCCAACATGAAACGAACTATTTAACTTATTATCAGCAAAATTAAAATGAATTTGACACGATTCAGTAATAGTTTATTGATATATTTCAACCCATGACCAATAGAGAAGAGAAAAAAAATATATATATATATAAATATAATTGTGTCAAACGTATCGTGTTCGGGTTGACTCTTATATTCTCATGTCATGTTTGGGGTCGACCCTTATACAACTTCAACCCTTTTATGGTCAATCATAACTTTTTTAATTCATGCCGTGTTCGTGTTTCATTACCGGATAATTGAAATTTACCATTATGCCCATTTTATTCATTTTAAAGTATAAAATATCCTTTATATTAAATGACCAGTTTACCCTTACCTCTATAATTCCCTCTCTCTCCTCTCCTACTTTCTCTCACAAACCTTAGACCCACTTTCTCTCTCTAACCTTAGAACCACTTCCTCTCTTATTCCATTGTTGGAGTATCAAAGCATTTGATTCAGAGGAAAAATCAAATTATCAAAATTAGTTGTATTTTATAGTGTTTTCAAATCTTTTAAATTTCAGATAAATTATGGTGGATTTATTTTTTAGTATCATAAAAAATGGGGCGCTCACACACACATATACATATATATATATATATATATATCATGGTTGATATACTTTGTTAAACACAATCGGGTTCTATGCTTCTATAATGAATGAGTTTTAAAATTTTCTTAATTTAGTTTCAATTTTATCTTATCTTCTTCATCTACTCTATTTCCCTCTCTCACGAAAAATAAAGAAGAAAGAGAACGGGTCAATTGGTGAAATTAATTTTAATGGGAGTATATTAGTCTTTTCATGTGGCAAAGTGCATGATGTCATCGTTGACTGTGTTTGACTTGGCCGGACGTTGAACAGAGTGGTCTATTTGTTACAAATAATGGAGAAAACTATAAATAACAAAATCACAGGGGATGCATGTTTAATTTACACTATCAACAGGGGAGGAAAGGGTTATTAAATAAGCAAAATTCAATGTTCCTACATGTTATTATACCAATTAAATTAATAGCCTTTTTAGATGATATATTTGTTTGTAGATATAACTATATATATATATATTATTTTCTTTTAATAAGTACGTGTAGTTTTTTTCTTTTGTAATACATTAAATAACATAAATGTTCCACAAAATTAATTCTCATTTATTTAGTTAAAGCACCACCTTCTCTTCTAGAAGAAGGTACTAATGACAAATAGGGTGTGAAATCACTTCTCTTTTAGAATTCAATAATTGAAATAATATATAATTATGAGAAGCATTCTTATCTAAATTCCATATGAATGGGTGGATCAGCATTAGGAGAGCATCTCTGTAATTATGAATGCAACCAATAACTAGGTAAAAACATTAATTGAATACTATAATTATCAATGTGACCAACCACTGAATGAGTTGGCCTCTTAAATGTAATATTTACACCAAATATTATGGTAAAAATATTCCGTCTCTATATTTAAAGAGGAGTGAGATAGAGAAATCTGACTGTTTTATTAGTGAAAGATAATATCATCAGAAATTTATTATAGTGTGTCATTATTTGCTTACAAAAAATAGTTAGACACATCCACAGAACTATCATTCCAATTTTAATATACTAAAACAAAATGAAACAAAACAAAATATAATACAAGTATACTTTGGGGCATTGGCATATACCCCAAAGCCTTACAACTGAAGGATTAAGACATGAATTCTGAGGCAAAAGTTCAGCAGAAAGCCAAAAAGGAACCTACTAAAAAATAGACATTCTATACAAGCCATTCTGTTGGTTGGCGTGTGAGACAAAAACTAAACATCAAATTGGAAGCATAAAACAATCTAACTAAAGACAATGGAGGGTCATACAACAGAACCAGAGAGCACCAGAACTAGGGCCTAGGAAAAGGGAAGAAAATGTTGCATTCAGTTAGTTCCAAAAAGGAGATGGTAACCAAAGGCCTAATGGTCAAGCGGTACCTGGCCTTATTTCCAAATGAGAGGTCAAGGGTTCAAACCTCGGTGGAGGCAGGTGTGTGTGAGGATCTTACCTTTCAAAAAAAAAAAAAAAAAAAATGAGATGAGTTTTTATGTTTGATATGGATGATTGAATTTGCTCTTGAAGATCCTGGTATTTCTTTCCATCCAAACATGGTAAACAAAGCTAGCTAAGGTAAGCTTCCACAACAACTAGATGATGCACACTAACAAAAACTTATCTTTGTGAATACGGGTTAACATAGTTGATAGTACCCGCACTGATCCCAGCATTTCTTGCCATATAAGATTTGTATATGGACATTTCATGAAAATATGATCATGGCTTTCCGCTGCTTGATACACAAGATACAAACATTAGGTTGCTTTTTTGAACTTCATAGACGATTGATCAAGAGTTTGCAAGTTTCCTTGAATTGCTAGGCATAAACAAAATGAGTATTCAAGAATCGAGGGTGAAAACCAAGCTAGCTAATGCCAGTGAAGTCTAGTGTTAATGGTGAAAATAGCTTTTGGAGTGGATTTAGCGAATATGACTTGGTAGGAGAGGGGGTCCAATAGATTTAGTCATTGATATCATGGTTGGGGGGGCGGAATGTTGTTTTCACAATGGGGAGAAATAAGAATACGAATATTTCTAGGCCATGTCCATAGGTTGTTTGTGATTAGTTCTTATGCTCTCATGAATTTGTTTGTAGTGCCATCCTTGTCTAGAGTTAGAATCAAGTACCTTGTTTAGAGGACCACACGACACCAATTGTCATAGAGTAGGATCATAGTGCATTCTCGATTGTTCACATTGTGCTTTATAAAAGGTTGAGCTAGATGTCTATTTTGTAGTAGCTTTCGCCAAAACCAACAACTATCATCTGGTATCTTGATGTCCCGTATGCTTCTTCTTTTGATGAGAGATATCATATATGTCTGTCTATTCCTTTCAAATGCTTTGCTTGTCATCGGTGCACAATGCCCATAGATGTCTGATAATGGCAACTTTGTTCCAGAGTTGAGTGTACAAACTATATGTTGCCATGGATTGTGCTGCCCGTAGAAATTCCTTTGGGACCTGATTGATCTGCAAGCATACTTTAGTGGGTCAGATAAACAAGTTAGTTTTAAAAAAACATGCATACTATACTGTGTTGTTTGGACCAGCTGTAATCTTCCTGCAAAGTACAATGCTCTGGATTTAAGATATAGGCCTATTATTGCACGATGAAAAACTAGAATCTCTGGAACTTGTTACAAGTACTAGCCCGACTTTTTATTTAGTGTCTTTACTTGAGCACGTCATTAGTCATGTATGCTTTATCATGGTGCTACATCTCATATCAAAAGTATTTTATGTACGTCGGTTAGTTGAAATGTCATTTTTGCTAAATGTTAATTTAATTTTAGTATACATGTGGTACTAAGCATCCATCCTTAAATTGTGCATGCTTGCAGGCAGTTCACAAATTTAGATGTTACAAGGGGTGGCATCAAATTGGACTTAACCGCAATTACATGGCAAAGATGAGATTTAACCCGATATACCCTCTTACCTAAATTTTGTGTGTCAATTCCATAATCTAAAAACTTTAGATAAGTGGATCGAGGAAATCAAACGAAATCATATATTCCGATATGCAATCTATCACGTGTATAACATATATCAAGTACATTGTTATATAATCCCAACTAGATATGCACAAATAATTTGGCTGAAACGAATAAATCGTACCGTAACCATCGGATTAACTTGGTTTTTTCCTTCTTTTTTTTTTTGTGTTGAAGTTGTACTTGACCCAACCGAACAGTCATTTATATTGTATACATACGTTTATATCCCTTATATTAAGATTTCAGTTTATTGTAGCCACTCAATTATATAGTATAACAACCAATAAGTGATAATACAACAACATCTTGCGTTGTATAGTGAGATATTCAGTTATATACGCAGTAGATTAAATTATAAAAAGTCTAGAACCGTGGAACCGAACCATTTTCAGTTCCATTGGTTTTTACAGTTTCAATATTTATGAAACCGTTAGAATCTAAAATATTTAAAAAACAATCCAATTCAACCCCATGCACACCCCGAACCCTCCAATATCATCTCCCACAAATATACACTAGGAAACCTAGAATTCATAAGCCCTTTGGCAGAGTTTCTTCGACACGTGATGGAGTTTTAAGCTGGGTTTCCACTCCAGAGCCAATGGAATTAGATCTAATTCTTACTTTATGAAATTTTCATTCTTTTATAATTTCTGGATAAAATATGATAAAGACCAATATTATAAAGACAATAATCCCATTCTTACGTTTCCTGTTATTCATGAAAACTAGAAAATATCATGAAAAGTAATATCACAATATCACAATCATATATTTACTCTACAATAATTCACATATCTTCCTGTTTCCTTAAAAGTTAAAACAGATCAATATAAGAACAGAAAAGATGATCTAAACTATTTAAGTATGGCATGCTGTTTCCAAATTTTGAATGTGTACTATAATTGGTAGATGTAGTGTAAAAACTTGCTCATTTATTAATCACATCTCTTGGTTTCACTTAACGTTGTGCATCACTTCGAAAGCTTTTCCCCCTAGTTGTCGCTGTTTCTGTACATGTGCTTGTTTGTGTGTGTCTCCGTGGTTGTGTCTTGGTAAGTAACCTCTTCATGGTTAATATAATGGTAGGAGTTTAGCACACACTTTCTGTAATACATTGAACAACAATGCTCTCAACAATACAGCTTAGGGGAAATTTTCACTCTAAATTATGCATATCCACTTTAATAACCCTACGTCTTAATTAAAAAATTTAGGATTAGCTCTAAACATGGAGTCCATATTCCAAACAACTAGTCACGAATCCAGTAGATTTGACAGTATATCAATATCTTCTAGACTACTATCTCTAATATTTATGACATACTTTTCTGGTTCAAACAAAACTGAAATACTAAATGTTGTGGTTTAAGAGCTGCACTTTAAACATTCAATAAAGCATTCTCAAATTTGTGCAGACGAAGAAATAAAGAAAACTAGATGTATAAGGGTTACAAAATCAATGCAAGTTACAAACAGACTACAGGAACAAAACTGTTGAAGGATTAAGTTACACCCTCTCTATCAGCTTAAGCTTTTAGAGCAGTTGGATAGTTAACATAGTATCAGAGCCAAATGCTTATGTTCAAAACTCACCTCCACCCTTTGTTGAAAATTTGTTACCAGTGTTGGACCAAAAAATAGGCCATGCGTGAGGGGGCATGTTGAAGGATTAAGTTACACCCTCTCTAACAGCTTAAACTTTTAGAGCAATTGGCTAGTTAGCGACAAATTTATTCAATGCTTAGTTACCAGAAATACTAACATAACAAAATAAGGGTTAGAGCAATATATATATATATATATATATTATTCTACAAATTGCATGCTAAGCCATGTACCATAAACGGTAGTTTTTGTACTCCTGATCCCAGATGGATAGCATGAATATTCCATTATATGGTTTTTGCACCCTCTGGAAATCGAGCCTGAAGCAAGGTTAATGTAGACACGAGAAGTTAGCAAACTGATCAAGTTTCAAGCTTACAACTCTCATTTAGAGAAACCAAATGTATAAGATCACAACAATGTAGGTGCAACCCAACAAATATATATATATATATATATATATATATATATATATATATATATATATATATATATATAAGAACATAGAAGGTACACAGAATTCACTATTGTGTTTGTGTGTCAATTCATTTTGTATCATCTCTCATCGAATTGTTCTTTCTAAATTTGCTTTGCTCAAATTGGTACATCATGATAACTGTGTCTAGATACATATATACATGTATACATTGTGGTCTGGTGATCCAAAAGAACAGACTTATCCTCTACCATACCACAGAGAGAGGAAAAATCTCACTCCAAAATAGTCCTACAACACCCACCACTCTTCTTCTGGTTTTTCTGTTCTAACAAGGTTGTTTACAGATTACAGTGGATAAACCAACAGGATTAATGTGCAATCTAGCTTGCCACTTACTCATAACTTTAAATATAATCTTATGCAAATTTTAGCTGATAATTAACCCTAGCCATATCATTTTTGCAAAGTTTAGTGTTAAACCATTAAAATTCTTATATTTAGCAGCGGCCAAAACCATAGGTAAAAGTTTTACAAAGTACAGTTAAAGACTACAGCAGTGGTTAGCATATCGCCACTAAATATTCCATGCAGTTGTTAGTTGACCCTCAAAAATAGTCTCTCTTTTTTTGGGTAGCGTGTAGGCTTACCCACAATCAGAAAAAATCTTTAGCGGTGGCTTTTTTGACCCTCAAGAACCGTCTCCTTTCGCGTAGTGTGTAGGCTTGCATGCACGAAATAAAGTCTTTGGCGGCGGTCAGCATGTCCTCAAGTAAAGACCACAAGTACTAATAGAAGATTAATTAGTCATATTGCCTAGAAATAGTCACTGCCAAAAGTCAGATGTAGTAGTTAGTTCACATAGCTGTTTTTGTTTTACATACCATGACTAACTATGGCACTAATAGAAGAATGTTTTGAAATTTTATGGAATTTTATATATTGCTAACCTTGCAGTTCTTTGGTGAAACAGATGGATCACTGAAAATATGTTCCCAAAAATCAAGTATATGGGACTTCTACAATATAGCACGGTAGAAACAGAATATTTTGTATCCATTGACTTGCGCTATTTGCTAGAAACCTTTAACGAGGCTACCACAATTAACATCTGCCTTGTGATGTTGTGGCCCGAATTCGGGCTCGAGTCGCGTCCTGGAAATGTCTTACAAACCACACGCCCCAAACAAGCCTACCACAATTAACATCTGTCTTAGCCTTTAAGGACTCAAGCAAGGAGAAAATTAGCTTTGCTTAATGTGATGTTGCAGCCCAAATTCGGGCTCGGGTCGCATTGCGACTTGGTTGACCCAACAAGCAAGCTTTGTGCGGGCCCAAAAAGTGACATTACCCGTTTTCCTTTTATGGACCGTGGGCATATTTAATACTCTTTAGTAACTAGAAATATGTAATGGTATCTAGGTTTGGAGTGGCATAGAGACTGAGACAAGAGAGAGAGTTAGGGCTCGAGGGCTGAAACTTGTAATCTCCTTTTTTGGATTGTGAAACTTCATCATCTCCACTAAGAACTTTGAAACGATTTGTGTCAAACCTCGTAAATCTATGTGTTTTTTGTGTGACGAGTTTATTTTTCTGTCTGATTCATGGTTTCTTGTGGATTTGGTGTGCTTTCCGTAAGAGTTAAGTCCAAGCTTAGATCATCGCAAGAAGAGGTTCCGTTCAGTTAGATATTCCGAATTCACTACACAGAAGCGAGCTCGACGAAGGTGCAACTTTTGATTGGTAATATGCTTTCTATTATTGAGTTAATTAGAATTGTCATGCCACAAAATTTAAATACAAGAACATCTAGTCTTGCACTTAAAATCAGAACGTCATCAATTCCACTTCAGAATCCACCCACCATAATAATAATAATAACTAAATAATGGAACCAATTGAAAAATTATTAACTAACATAAAATCCATGAACTAACATCAACTAGATAAAATCTCTCCTTTGATACAAGGTTATCCTTACAACATAACCATTCAAACAATAGCTAAGAACTACCTAATATAACAACAAAACAAATGCCACGAGTTAAAAATATGTAAATCCATAGACCAACATCCTGCCTGTACATGTGAATATGTAATCTCCTATTCCCACTTTTCAAAGATTACATTAATGTGACCGTTAGTACTCGTATGTTTTGTTCCATCTGTAGTCCACACTAATTATATTTTGTTCATTACCACAAGAAGTAATTTTCCACCCAAAATTATTTGAATTATACCACAAACATGCCAACAAGTGTAAATAAATTAGAATGTTACTTACCTCCAAAGCTCCACTATTTCTCTTCATCGCCTATAATTCTCTCTTCCAAATACTGTCGTCTTAATAACAAAAACTAAGGTTTGTATATAACCACACACATATATAGTCCTTGCACTAAATAGAATTCTTTTCCAACTTGGACTCAATCATTTCATCCTTTAGAATTTTACCCCCTCAATAACTCTTAATATAAAAAAAGTGGTCATTACAAGAATATATTGGGATTTCCCAAATTCATTATACTTTTGATTGGTGTTAAATATGGCAAAAATGACTCTAATACTTTTTTGCATAATTAATCACAAATTCAGTATGATCGCAAGACCATTAATCCTTTTAACTAATTTTGTGACAAAGGAGAGCTCTCTGAATCATAAATGTCAGAACAAACTGATAGTAGTTTCAGTTATGTTGACTGATCATATTCCAAACTACTGAGAAGAATTGGCCATGCAGTTAGATATAACTAAAAACAAATCAACGGAACACATCAAAAAATAAAATTGCACTGTTCTCCTCTTTTATTTTTCCTCATCGTAGTGCTGCACCTCCTTTCAGGGTGTAAGAGTAACCAATCAACATAATAGTGTGTGATTACCATATTTTGCCGTTATAATATTTGCTGAAAGACGTTTCTGCAGGTGGAGATTACACGTAACAATCACCAGTTGGACCCAAGTTTATTCGTAAGCAGCATGGCTGAAATCTGGATAGCATTAAATACTACCATGGCACCGAACTCTGAGAAAGCAAAAGACAAGTGGGAAGTAGAGGACTTAGTGGTGGAGCTGGAATACGTAACAAGAAGAAAAGTTGGAGCCCCAAAACACATATAGAGTGTTCGACCAATGGTCAGCCAAATGCCACTAAAGAACTCTTTAAGACATTGTCTTAATCAGTATGTTTAGTCTCATCATCAATCAGAACTGTAACTCAACCTCCGCTAGCTATGTTTAAACATCTAAACTTTATTGTCACCAAGACGTTGCGACAATCTATGCTTTAGGCCTTGTGTTGTCTTAAATTTGCAATTTCTGGCCAATAACTCATTATGTCGAAAGGAGGATATATTGATGGGCATCCTATTGTCCTTTAAACTAATTGTGAATCTGTAATAGATTTTGTCTGCAGGACAGACAGGCAGACTTCAATGAGCCCGAAGTTGGGCCATTTACTTTTTGTTTCACAAGGTAAGCTTTTGTTGGGAATTTTTTGCAAATTGGTGTCAATTTCAACTACTCCAGTGCTGTTTAATTTGCTATTATGTCTGAGGACTGATCTGTAACTGAGTGATTCCCTTATCAGTCACTGACCATTCATTTGGGTGAGCAAGTGAGCTTTCCAAATTTTAAATATCAAAGCAAAAGGATGTGTCCCAGTCTATAGATTCATTTCCTAGAACTAGGCAGCTTATTATATATCCCGTGTATATATTCAATAAGTGATTGATTGATTTACTTGCTGATCTGATAATTTTGAATTTTTGGTTCTAATTTAGGATCTGTTTTACCTCCATTGAACGTCAAAAGTTCTAGCTCATTACTGCAATTTAAATCTTCATTTTAACATTTAATGATTTACATCCTGTAGAGTTTCCAATGTCCTTTTGTTAGCCAGTTCGAATTGTCTTCATTTCTAAGAAAGTAAGCCTGTACCATGTTCCGCTATTGGCATGAAATGGTAAAATTTATAGAACAACAATCATAGCAGAAGAAACCAAGTTCTTTTCTATAACTTTCTTCCAACTCTATGACAGTTGATAGTTTTCAATTTTAGCTTGTATAAGTATACTATATGAAAATTAACTTCACGGAAAAATGCATAGATAAAATAGCAACTTCAATCTACTTGGAAAAACAAAAGAAAGAGGAATGGGACTCACAAGGTCACCTTGAAATTCAAAAGTTGTGGATTCACTGATTTTTCTGAAGCTCCAGCTTCCAGCAATTTCTCGATGTATGTGATGTAGTCAACCACTGATTCCACTTTGGACTTCCCTAAAAGAAAAAAGAACTGCTTGATTCAACTTATGAGCATTCCAGTTTCCAAAAATAGGAAACAGAGACGCAAACCCAACATACCAAACCAATTTCATAAACCATTTTAATTTTATTTTCGGCCACAAAGTACGCATTGAACACCTTCATAATCTAATTTCAGCTCAATATCCTCATCTCCATTGTCAGAGCTTATAATGAAATCATTTCATTTCATCCTAAGTACCTAATCCTCTATCAGAGCTTAGAATGAAATGTTGCATTCTCCCTCATTTTACGGGTCGATAAGTCTCCTGCCACTTCTAGGCATGAAATTAAAATTTTCATAGCAAGTTGACGAAAAATCTTTTCTTTAACCTGTAAACGAAGCTTCCTTGGCAATAATAATATTAAAATTAAGTAGCAGTTTCTTCAACCACTCTATGTCAAAAAACACACCCTCAAGTAAGTTAGATTCGTCATTAATCCTTGCTTTTGTCAAACCTGAAAATTACTGGGGTGAGCACACCCGCCCAACGTAAAAACTACTCTAAATGCAAAGAGCAATAAAGAAAAAAAAATGAAAGAATGAGTGACTTGTATATATAAAGGTTTAAGCATAAATGAACATTGAAAAGGCAATGCTTGCCTCAGGCCATGTAAGAAAGAACTTTCTTCAACACATGCTTGGCTTTATAAACAATTCACTTGTGTTCCAATATTCCAAAAGTATTTCATAAAAATTTATATTTTTCTAAATTTCAAAATACCAAGCAAATCCATGATCTGAAAATAATTTTAAAATTTTAGGACACGTGTAAAAAAAATTATCATACCACATCACATGTCGAAGAAGTACTTATTATCTAAAATGATGTCAATACCAAGCATATTCGGCAAGCTAAATAACTTCAACATGTATATCAAAAAATAAAAAGGGAACCTATAATTACTGTGCACAAAATTCAATTTTATACAAACATAGGTTTGTATTCTTAACCTATAGAGGAGAAAGTAGATTTTTTTCAGGATCCTTGAGATCTTAAGCTTGCTTGGCACGTTTCCGTTTGAGCGGCTTTTAGACAATATTACTTATCAAGGGAAAAAAAACATAGGTTTGACTTATATCAAAGACAATAAATAACCAAAACTACCATTCAATCAACCACCTTCACCTACTTTCTCATCTATATAGCAGATCCATTTGCACATGTACAAAGAGTAAATCACCTGCAGATTGAATAGGGAAAGAAATAGAATACTATTAAAATAATATTGGTTAAAAAGATATCAATACTTAATAGGAAATATCAATTTTCCTAATTTGCCTTTCATTAATTCAACCATAAAATTTGATTACTCCCTTAGGTAATAAGGTGTCAAATTATTAAATGACTTTTACACTATTACCATATATATGTCTGTGAGTGTACATACATATCAGAAATGATAATTAATGGATAAGAAAGAATTTATTTACACCAACAATCAACATGGTCAGTGCTACTGATTTTCTTGTTCACCGTTGTGCAATAAATCATTTTGTGTAAACAGAGGACAACACATTTTTCTTTTATATAGGTAAATACACACTCACACACCACCCACAATGTCTCCTAGGAAACTCGAACCCCTCACCTCTCCATTTGGGAGGTGAGGTTATACCATTTTGAGAAAACAGAGGACAACACATATTACGCACCACACACAACACACTAAACATATGTAAACATTTTGCATAGAGAATTCCTGTAGCATACACATAGGCATGTTGTAAAAGTAAGATACTATGAAAATTGATTTGTACTCTATAAGCATTACTCTTCACAGCACCATTGTGTAATCTATCATGTTGTGTAGGACAATACTTGCCTCCTACCTTATAAGGAGGAACTTCCTCCTACCCTAAGGCTCAATAAATTGTGGACACATGTATTTTTTGTTCCTCCTACCCCATAATGTGGCTCAATAAATTGTGGACACATGTATTTTTTCTTTTATAAAAAACAATTTTTATATAAAAAATAATATATAAAATAGAATTATAAATGAAAAAAAAAATTTCTCCATCTTTACAACAAACCTCTAATGTTTGAACCCTAATAGAGGCCCATCCTTCCACCCTCCCCTTTCAATCTGCCGCTGTCACCTTCACAAATATGAGAGATAAAACCAAAAAATGCAGTCACGGAAATCGAGTCGGAGATGGAGAGGCCTTGCCGGAGTTGATTTTTATATAAAAAATAATATATAAAATAGAATTATAAATGAAAAAAAAAAAATTCTCCATCTTTACAACAAACCTCTAATGTTTGAACCCTAATAGAGGCCCATCCTTCCACCCTCCACTTTCAATCTGCCGCTGTCACCTTCACAAATATGAGAGATATAACCAAAAAATGCAGTCACGGAAATCGAGTCGGAGATGGAGAGGCCTTGCCGGAGTTGAGCAATAGGCAGTTCTTGTCCTTGGCCAAAATCTGGAGTTTGGGACCGGAATATACAGTGTCGACAAAATGGCCAATGCTAGAAAGATTCTGGAATTGAATTGGCAATCCGTATACCCAAACAGACTTTACAGAAGAGGACCATAATGTGGACAAGAATCCTCTTTTGATAACAAATCTATAAGATTCATGATATATATACACTATGACTAAGTTTATAGGGAATTCATGTAGCATACACACAGGTATTCCTAAAAGTGAAAGACTATGACAACCGATTTGTACTCTATAAGCATTACTCGTCACCAACCACTTTTGTAAACTATATTTCAATTAGCAAATTACCCCTCTTGGTCTTTAAAGTGAATTCAAAATTTATAAAGTAACTGATGTGTTTAGAGTCATGTAGCTATTGTAAAAGTCTTATGTCATAAGTAATAAGCCACTCCTGGGAAGAGTCTTTCAATAATTGTATGACTTCTTAACCCTTTATCTTTTCTTTATATTATTTTTAATATTACCAACAATTATATATTTTTCACTCTAAGGTTTCAAAATTACTTTTCTCAAACTGAGGCAATAAAATATTTAATCATTCATTTATTTTAAGATGTTTTTGTGGAACTACGATAATGTTAAGGGTATATTACACTACCCACCCCTGGAACAGGGGTAGACAATTAATGTTGATTACTGTAACCTTTCCTAAACCTCTTCGTTGGCTGCCAGAAACTGATATCGAGTATGAGAAGTCAATAATGTTCTAATATTGTACTACTATATACGGTAGTTCATACAAGGAAAGGACCAAACTGTCATTCTATAAAATTTATGCAACAGGTTTACCAAAAAAAAAGCACTAAGCATGCACATGTACCAAATATCAGGGATTGTCAAATTGTTCGTCTCTAAATAGTCTAGTGTAGTTGGCCCAAAGCTCAGGGGAGGTGAGTGCAATTTACCCATGTATGAAGAAACAAACACAAATCTACTTTTCAAACAGAAATAGAAAATAAAACAAACACTTCTGAGAGAATATATGAGCTTGACTGGAAATGGATTTCCTCTCTCTATACCAAATGAAAAATCCGGTGTCTACTCTTTTCCCTTTTCCCTTTTCCTCCTCATTCCTTCTGCTCTTCATCATAAGCTTTTATTAATTCACTTCAAATTATGTTTCTTTCTTTTCTTTTCTTTTCTTTTTTCTTTTTTTTATTTTATTTTATAAGAACTTCAAATTATGTTTATTGTTTTCCAATAATTAAATTTGCTATTGAATTACATGTTTTGACATAAGAAATAAATTAGTATCCAAAATTAAATGACCCATAATTTGAATTTTCCTTTGACATCTTTTTCTTGTCATAACAAAATTAAATGACCTAAATGATCCAAATTCTCTTGTATTAAATTAAAAACAATAAGTTCTCGAAAAAATTGAAATAATCAAGTGTGAAATCAATTTTCTCTTCAATCCAGCAACTGAAATGATATATAGTTATGAGAGTCATCTTTCTTTAAATTCCATAGGGGTGAATCAACCATCATTATGAGAGCATCTCATTACAATATAACTAGTTACAAAATTTTATGGATTTGTACAATTATTAATGTTACCAAACACAGAATGAGTTGGCATTTTAAATATGAGTACATAGAAAGTTGTGGTTAAGTATTTGTGTCTTCAAATTTCAAGGAGTCGTGATATAGACGTATCCGATTGCGTTATGAGGGAAATATGATGTCATCATGATCTCATTATGATGTAATCATCCGTTTATGAATAATAGTTAGATACATTTGCACAAATATGAGTCCAAACTTAAAAGGCCATTTTAAACAATAAGAAGTAACAGAAGACAAATATGCAGAACTTAAAGAAATCAATATAGTACAATATTGAATTCATAAAAACAGATATATTATAGTCTTATTTCACATTACGTTAATAACAATTACAATTGAGATACTTATTGCGTAAAAACAGGTGCACTATTAGAAACTGAAGATTACGTAATGTACAACTGTGACGTGCATCTAATCGGTGTTCAGGAATGTTAGACAGAGAGAGTAAACTGGGGACAGAAGATGGAAGAAATTTTCAAAACTTATCAAGGATAATTTTGACTTATCTTTACATCTTTTATTGTAAATTTAGTTTATAGATTCTCAAATTTTGTTTAACAAGGTGGTCTATGTACGTTTACATAAGTTGGCCTCCATTAAATTTTCCCTAAAAAGAAATTCTTCTCCGTGTAGAAACAGGAGAGTAATTAATAACCTAAGATTACCATAATCTACAGTTGTGCAAGTGCACCCAATAAGTAATAATCAAGCACAACCAGCGATGAACAAACTTGCAGTTTCCCCTAATAAACATTTAAACAATACTCCTTGTGTGGTCTACTTCATTTGATGTGACACAATCTAGAAAAATGCCACCTGAGTTAAAGAACCCTATCTTTCTGTGCTCCTGCGCCCCACCAAATCTCATTGACCCCACTTGACCATTTATAGGTCATGCATGAAGCCAGATGTCTGACAGCTTGGCTTATTAGCCAATATAGTCTCATCCACAGTACCTCTCGTGACCTCTTCACATCCGATGGATTATGTTACATCACACGAATCTAAGTAGCGAGCAAGAATGAAATCGTTGCATGTACACCACGTGTAAGAGAACAAGGAAATACCATGATGAACTGCAACATCTGTCATATAACGCACATGCACTATATAAAGACTAACTTTCCGGGGAAGGACAATAGACCACAACAAACATAGGTAAGTGCCAAAAGTAGGTAATGCTCAGACAGATGTGACCATAATGTCACCTTTGTCTCAATTAATTCTTTTATTATTTTATCTCTCCTCTTTATGAATGAAGAATATAGAGTTCATTGTGTGAACAAAAAAATATCACAAGCTGCTCCGTGCAATTTCAGGTGAGACTGACTTCATAGAACTGAAGATCTGAATTCTGTGATTTTACTGCATTCACTTATTTAAAGATGAATAGAAAATTCACCTTTATAGAATTCTTTCTCTCTGAGTTAGATTTGATACTAATAATCTGCTAAAATGTTGGTACACAGTTCTGATTGAAAGGAGTCCGTGAGATCGAGATTTAAGAATATTTCCGCTCGAATAACACTGGTCAGGATCGTTTAGCCTCTGAGAAGAAAATTCTCTATTGTTTGATGTTCTTCCATTGATGAAGCTTCTAATTTTGAGTGATATTATTTGTTGTGCTTATTTGTAAGTTGGATTTGATGGTTCTCGCAATGTTTTTCAGATGGATTGCACCATAAATACCTGAAATCTAAGTAATATAGGAGAAACTAGTTTTGTTTACTTTGAAGACTAGGGAATCCTTTATTAGTACTTGATTTTCTTTATTGAGTGTTTTGACTTGAGCACATCATTGGTCATGCCTGCATGAATTGATTGTTGATTATTTTTACAGGCTTTTTAGTGTTAGATCTCATTTCAAGAGTGTTGTATATACATCTGGGTAGTTGAAATAACATTCTAGGTATAAGCCATGTTTATTTAGTTTTTATACATTTGGGATTAAGCATTCACCCTTAAATCTGTCATATGCATGGACATTATAATTCTAGCTTCACTCCACAAGGCATGGAATAAAACTTGACTTCCCATGTCTACAACGCTTACATAGCAGAGATGACTTCTTCAATTATACACTATTACCAAGATTTTTGAGGGGGGGAAACAAAATGCTCCTACATTAGGATAAGAATTAATTAGGTTCAAGTTTTTATGATCTTAAGACCTTCAGGAAAGTGAATCTGAGGGAATCGTATGGGAACCATATATTTGGATATATAAACTTATCAAGTATAGATGTCATTTGCATTTTTGGTTATTATGGTAACCTTAAAGTCCATATGATAGAGTCCCAATTAGAGTTGTACTTGGGACGCACTCCCCTTTTGAGTGCCTTTTATACTATTACTTGCTTATATAAAAAAATAAGAGTCCCAATTAGAGGTGCACAAAAGAAATTCGTTGAAACAGACAAATTGAACCAGACAGCTCAGATTGATTTGGTTTTCTCCAATTCGATTCCAGTTAGAAGTCCTATTGGACCAAACCAAATCCTTATATATAAAACAATATTTACTATATATTTCAGTTTAATACTAGAAGAATCAGATTAATCTTTTAGCCACTCAACAATTTCTTATAATACGTAATAGAATAATAAAAAAAAAATTAC